>JADWQK010002430.1:0-314037 GCA_017933935.1 Sesamia nonagrioides
AAAGCCTTGGAGGAGGCCTTTGTCCAGCAGTGGAACTCTACAGAATTGAGACTTCGAAGTTCACGGTCTGATCTGTAGACTACTGTTAAAATTACGACAATGCCTAAAAAAAAAAGAAACATTCTTAAAACATAAAGCATGTCCATACTCCGCCCCGTAGTTCACTGGGACACGGTATCCCAAAGAGCCCATCAAATAAAAGAACCTTCTGTGCATAGATTAAGGACGTTCGACTGTCGTCGACTAAATTGAATTTTGTAACGATAAATTCAGCACCAAATAAATATTAATATGTCGTAAGAGATCAGGATAATGTTGATATTCTTTGAGGATGAGTTGGGTAGCAATAATATGTACATGTAAATGTAGTATGTTGAATATTTGATAACCTATAAGTATTGTTTTTTGTGAGCTTGTATTTTGTAAAATGTTAAATAGTTTCATGTTAATATCCAATAAAGAACAAATTCAAATTAAGGACAATTTAAATGGTTATACATCGTTAAAATAGTGTTGTGCATAAATTATTAAGTATTTTTTTAATATTCAATGAGAAAGTAGGTAGGGCGTAGGCGTGGGTAGGCCCCCGACAAGGTTGATCGACGACCTGGTGATAGTAACGGGAAACCGTAGGATGCGGGAAGCGCAGGACCTGTCGTCGTGGAAATCCTTGGGGGAAGGCCTATATTCTGCAGTGGACGTCCTTCGGCTAAAATGATGATGATGATGTGAAAGTATCTAATAAAAGTTATTACATCGAAAAAATAATATAATTTATATAACATACTAGTTTTCCGCCCGCGGCTTCGTCCGCGTCGAGTTCGGTTATATCGCGCTTTTTAGATTTCCCTCGGGAATATCAATTTTTTCCGGGATAAAAGGTAGCCTATGTTCTTTCTCAGGGTCTTAAGATTGTCTGTGCCAAATTTCATCAAAATCGGTTGAGAGGTTTAAGCGGGAAAGCGTAACAGACAGATAGACAGACAGACCGACAGACAGACAGACAGAATTACTTTCGCATTTATAATATTAGTATTGATTATCTACAATTAATAAAATGACTCCCAATACTGTGGTTTGGTGGCAATAACGAAATTATAGAAGAAAGCGAAGCCTTGTTCTGCTAGAACAATGAAAACTCGTGTTTAGTCTGGAATGCTTCGTCTATTTCATTACAAATCATCAATAAGGATTTATTTTTTCTCCATGTCCGGGGTAGGGGCCAAACGTTGAGAGAGCCGCCTGCATTTGCAACACGGGGAATCAAGAGCTGAGTCAACCGACCGCTCTCTATTTGCACGTTCCATTCTGAAAGGTCAACTTCAGTTGGAGGACAAACAAAAACGCATTTTATTATTAATCACCATATAATAGTGAAAAACCTCGAATTTTAAAGTAGGTTTTTATCCATTTCGGTATGTATTTGAATGTGTTTTGTATATTCGTGTTCGTTAAGAAGCTAATAGTTATTTTTATACAAAAATATAAATTTTGTTATTCTGAATTAGACTGAATTAGAATGGTAGCTAAAAAGTTATTGTAATATTGGTCAAGTGAATTATTCAAACGAAATCAGGTTGAAAACGGTGTTGGTATAAACCTGTTATTTAACAGAGTAAAATAATATACTTACTCAAAAATAAGCTATGCTTTGCTGTCATTTTATTCCTCAAATAATTGGGCAACTATGAAACATACACTGTTTTATTTACATCTGCAGAATTATACCAAGATTCTACAAAGTACCTATGCTAAATGTATTCGGTTTGGTGAATATGATTAACGTGTCCAGGTAATAATCCAGATTTATAATTTTTTTAGATTATCATAATCTGCAAAGCCAGTAGTAGCACTCCGCGTCACTGAAAAAAATATGGTATGACAAAAAAAAAGCCAAATGTGTTTCAAAAAATTTAGTAGCAAAAAGTATTAGATAAAAAATATAGAAATTCCCACCCAAGCTTACATATGTAAATATGTTAGGCAAAGTAAGTACCAAAATGTCTCCTTGCTGCCTCTCCTGACCTGTTTGTCCAAAAGCATTCATATGTTTGGACAACTTAAGATCCTGGTTATAACAATTATGCTCTTTGTTTCATTGACTTATTAACATGAGACAGACAACTTTATTAGAACAGCTTACCTAACTGCCGGGTAATTGCGTACACTTACACTGGCGATGCCTTAAATTATGACAATTCAACAATACCCTTTGAGTCATTTACATTGTCAAGCAGAAGAATTTTTCCAATCAAAATAACAAAGCAATGGATGAGAACTTTCCTTCCGAATCCTTCGTATTATGATTGAAAGTGTCGTGGGTGTGTTATGTTCGAATCGAATTTGATTAAAAATAAAAAACGATGATCAATATTTTATATCTTATTATTTCGATCCATAACATTTCTTTGTAATCGTGGTCTATCAATTTGATGTCCAGAAGAGCTTATTATGTAGTAAATACCTAAAGCTTACTTTTCGTACGTAGGTGTGTAATCAGAGATGCTGCAAATAAATGGTGGTAGTTACCCGAGCACCGCAGAGGGCAGTATCCGCGATTTATGTGCGAGAAGCCTCCGGGGGGAGACGTAGGGGGCGCTAGTTGTTGCGTCTTCCAAACTAGTGCTCTGCCTTTGTATAAATTACTTCCTTTATCTCTCGACTGTGAGAAAAGAAATACTACTGGATCTTTTAGAAACTTCACGTAAAGGTGAATATGCTGTTTAGAGTTGTACCTCTTTGAATATCCGTGTTCGTAGGTTTTATTAGGGTTTTAGTATTCCTAAACAACTAGCAGTAATAGGTAGAGAATTTTTGATGCAATACACTATGTTTTATACTTACTGTTGACCGCATCAACGTATTAACCGCTCTTAATGCTACTGTCGGTTAACCAGCAGGGTAATTGCGTATCACACTATCAGTAGCAATATCTTTGAATTTGACAGTTCAACAGCATTAATCCCGTTATCTACGTTGTGGAACTGATTTCTTTTAAAAACTCTTCTTTTCTTTGACTCGATGGTAGGCCATAACATCGGCTGCCGGCAGAAATTACTACCCACCAGACAAAGTCTTGCCGCCAAGCGATTCGACATCGTGTTTCGGCATGATGTCTGACGAAGCCGTACGTACGGAGGATGGGTCTGAGCAGTTGTGTTGCGATGCCTGCTGAGTACCATGTGCCAAATTTTGTAGTGTCGGGAATTTGTGCGTGGAGGATCTCCAGATCTATCTGCCTCTGGCGCAGCATCGTTGGTCGTGTTGTTGGGAGTAACATTGCATCACCTCGCTCAACTGCCGTCTTCTTTTTATAAATTATACAATAGCTACTATATTCTACGATATGACAGCGAAACCGACGAGCGATACAAATAATTACGTATATTACATATATAATTATAATATACACTACGTTTTTTTGAGTTAATAGGCTTTTAATAAACCAAAGCGCTCTACCATCAACGATTGCATCACTGCTCGATGGCAGAGCAGGATTGCGGTCAAGTACTAGTTATGTTATATAAAAAAAAAAATCATAAGATTTCAAATAAACTGCATGTAACTAGAATTCTTATTTTCTAACATTGACTTGCCTTTATAGGTTACGCATAGTAAAAGAACCAACTGAAGTACTGGTCTATAACTAATACAGATACCGCTGAACCCCTCACTCGCAATGATACAGCTCCCCTCCTCATTGTCCGTATGGGAATCATTAGCTGTATTGCAGAACCACTCCGAGTCTAACCTAAGAAGTGAATGATGTTTACTGATGTAAATATTAGCACCATATTAGTTACAAAACTGTGTGCTGGAAATACAATTAAAATATAACATGTTTATTGGGAACTACAAATTACTTACAAAACATTATTAGGCAACTTTACCACTGTGCGATCTATTTCAAGCATCAAATTACCAAATTATACGAAGCCTGTTTGCCATAAATTATACAATAGCTACTATATTCTACGATATGACAGCGAAACCGACGAGCGATACAAATAATTTAGTTATTCTATTCAAACAGAGACAGTGATCGCTTCAATAGCGTATTCGATTACATGCGGCGAACGCGGTGGCTGTTCGATGACCAAATATCCGATATGTTTCGGTTTTCCATTCGAATAGTGGATTGAAAAATGTCGTTGTATATTCCGATGCATGAATTCAAACGTACCTGCACAGGTATGCAAACATTATAAAGATTAAAAGTTTCGTGCTGGGAGCCAGCTAATTAATCCGACATAGAAATCCTACACGTCAGAACGGCAATTACTCCGCCAGTAGTCACGGTGTATTCTCACAGGACGTCGTCTGCACTTTTAAATTATACATAAATAGCATACCTCCTAGCTAAATGAAAATGGGTTTGCATGAGTTTAGCGAAGCATTTGCGGACCCGTATAGTCGGAGCAGAGTCGGGGCAAGATTAGCAAATAATCAAGCAGCCTTTCATTCCTAGCAAATGGCGTTCGCCAACCGTTCGATTGGCAATCGACATGAGCAGTAGAGCCTTCTGCAAATACAATAGCTATTGCAATGGGACTTGAATGGGACCGATTGTACTGCGGGTGGAAAGATGAGAGACGAGTAAACAATATTTTGTTGCTCTTGTTGGGATGTTTATAGGGATGATATCGTTTTCTTTGTCCGCGTTAATATAGGATACTGTTATGGCTGTGGTCATGGTAAGTTGATCATGGATTTCTTTTTTTTTTTTTTTTTAAATTAAATACGTTGGCCCATACTGGGTATTTCACCTGTATTGTGGATACGTTTACACACCTACACAAACAGCCAGACCCGGAACAATTAATTGTAGGCCAAATTATTATCTATATATTGCTTATATTTTAACTATCGTTAAGTATTAATTTGGAACAGAACAAAATAATACTATGTTACCTAGCTTGTACATTCTTTTTAATCCATCGTCGACGAAAACAAACTCTTCACCTGAAATATAAATAAATATATCTGAACATAATTTGTCAATCGTTAATTTCACCTCGATATAAAATATTCTCATCGCTAAAATAAATTTAAATGGATTCTTATACCCGGCTTTCAGAAATGATATATACATATTTTCCCCAGGATCACCTGAAAGAATTCCCACATATTCTTAAAACAGCTTTATCCGAGGATTCGGGCGATGTGTGTTTTTAAAATCCTTTTCGTAATAAATTATTCTGAGCGTCGACGGTGGCGGATGCATTTGTAGGATGTTTTTGCCACTTATCACATATGGGACAGTTTGTTCTTTGTGGGCATTAACTACTGTCTTATGTAACTGTATTTCGTATTGTAAATAATAACCCCTAAATCCCATTCCTAATTACTATAACTAAAACTACTTGTAAACATACTAAAACAACTTGTACATACGTCTGTTCGTGGTGATGAAGTGTGTACGATTCCGGGCTATATCACACACTCTTAGAAAAAGATGGTGTTCATTTCCGCACATCGATCATACGAGTGACAGCGAAAGGGTCTTCTAATTCTGATAGATCGTTCTGATAGATTCATTACATGCGACCTCGTAATTTGTTGAGTGTTGTCGGTAGGTACTTTATGCACTTTGCAGAACGGTTTTAGAGTGCACTAGGTTACACGAAAGTTGTTTCTTATTATGTGTTTACTTTAGTGTTCAGTAACGTATAATTTACGTGGTTCAGGATTAAACATGAGTTTATTCAGTTTTTAAGCAAAGTAAAGCCAAGCCGTTTGTGTAGAAAACATGCTTATTTAATTATCTACTGTAAGTTATACTGCTTTTGCTTTTGCTTTTGTGTATATATATTGTTCACATTACCCATTAAATAATTTGATAACTAAGGTCGAACTTTTCACTGGAAAATGGACTTTCATCATAACGTTTTGGTATACTTTTGCATTGTTTTAATCATTAAGGTAGTATTGGTTATTCTTGTGTAAAGTTTATACCACTAAACATAAAATATAACGGTACACTGTACACAAATTGAACATTTTGTCCCCAAAGCGTTACACTGTTTTACTGGGATTAAAAAGAATCAAAAGGGAGAAATTTGACGTCGTGAAATTTTCTGGAGTATGGACCGGACTGTTTCAATTTCACGCAGCGTTTGTTGGGCGACAAAGATACCCAAAGGTGTCATTTCACAGAGAGTTGCCCGAACTTATGAGATAAGATGTTTATTTTTTATAGCTGTGAGCAAAGTTTTCTTTTCGAGTCTATGTTGTAAGTAAATTATGCGGTCTGTTGGATTGATGACACGATTGAAAGTATTAAATTGGTGTGTAGGATGAAAGAAGCTATTTCTTTTTTCAGATAAAAAAAAATCAAGCACTTAAAACTATGAACAGGCTTATTGCCCTTTAAGTTGAGATTAAAAAAACACCTCAGTAAGGATAACATTCTAAAACTATCGAAACATAAAACGCCTGCACAATATCTAAAGTAACTGCCGGACAAAATCCACATCTTAAACTGTAAAAGTGTGTAAAAATATTGGCGAAGAGAGGCACTAGGGTACACAATTCCACTTCATCCGACGCTAGTGTCTGAGTGCAAAGGCGTGTCGAGATGCCGACCGGCCTCTGCTCCGTGAAAATTCAGCGCCCGCCGGAAAATATGGACGCTGATGGGACCTTAATGTTTCCGACTTGGCCCCGCTATTTGCGGTCAGCGGCGACAGCCTTCGATGCCTATAAAACTTGGCCCAATAAAGATATAGTGATATAATGTAATGTTTTGCTACTATGTTTCTTTGTGTATCTTTATGGGTTTAAGTTATGTATGTCACTTAACTTGTTTTAATTTATTTATTTATTATTTGTTTCTAGTTACTGCACCCTGGGTATTTTTACAATTTTTGCAACCTCGTTCTAACATATAATTATAAATTCAACAATAATAATGTAATTTTTTTCGAAGTGTCCGTGCGTTTTCCATTCCGTTTTTCTCGAGGTACCTATTACCCTTTGGAATGAGCTACTACTTTGATATTTCTAGCTGATCGTAATCTTGACAATCCCAAAATGCTTGTAAATGGTTTAATTAAAGTGGGTATATGCTTTGATTCCCAAATGACGATTTTAAAATGAGGTTCCGAAAAAGCCATTTTCCAGAAGGTTTATCAATTAAGTTAAAAATTTATAACGAACTTAGATCAAGTACCTATACTCAACAACTTTCAAAACTTCAATAACGCTAGAGCTATTTTCAAATTCGTTTACCATAACACGCAATGACGCAACTTTAGATTGATTTACTTTACTCCTAAGTACCAGACAAAAATAATTAAGCGGCCAGTTCTCAATCTAGATGAGATTTGAACTGGTTCGCGAACTCATTAGTGGACGTACGAGTATGTAGACGGACAGGACGGGAGCGACACGTGATTGACGCAACGGAAATGATTTTGCCCGCCGCCGGCGCCGGTGCTATCTCTCAAAAGGTAATACCGTCTCATTTGTTCAGTCTATTTGATATTTATACATGATACCGTAAACAACGCGGTTTGCTATTTACTTTTGTGTAACAAACCTACGCAGTTCAACTGTGTTAAGGTACTCGAATAAGTTTAGAAGCTCGATCAATAATTTTATGAACCGCTCTATGTATTACAAGTTTATGAATTAAAACCAAATTTTGAAGCGGTATGCGCAAATTATCAACAGACGTAACCTACAAATTTACCAGTTCATATCACTTATACGCTCATAATTTGAATTAGTTTATATATATATATATATATATATATAAACACCTCTTTGCACACTTAGCTGATCCAGCCGCGATCCCGAACACAATAGACTCCACCTTTAGCACGGAATAACTTTAATCCAGTTGCGTATTTCTCGGGCGGAGTGGCAACGTTGCATTGTATTAAGCGATGTTGCCAAACATATTCCTCGATAGGACATTATACTCGATAAAATTTTTTTCAACAATTTCACGCATTAGTGGATCCATAACGGCTAAATTTTTTGAACCCACGAGGACTTTTTAGCTCTGAATATATTTTAGAAATCAATTACTTGTGTTGAACCATTTATATACTCGTACTTCCAGTAATACATCTTTTGATCCGATACCTATACCGTAACAGTTGATCAAATAGGAATTTATTATAGCTAATCTAGATATTTTATATTCGCAATACTCCATACATTGTAAGATCTATATATATTTTTTAACATTTCTATGCATTAGTGGATCCATAACGACTATTTTTTTTTAAATGCACAAGGCTTTTTGGCTTGGAATATATTTCAAAAATCATTATCTTATGTTTATCCATGTAGCTACTCGTACTTCGTAATACTTATTTTGATCTGAAGATGTACTGATACCGTACCGGTCGATCAATTATGTTTAGTATGAAGTCAATGTTATTGTTATTAATATTTAAAGAGGTTGAATTTTGCGTATGGGGTTTTTATACTTTATTTCTAACTTACCATTTATATTAAGTTTTTAAACTCTATTCATCGAAATCAATCTAATTAGTCCAAACACGATATCGGCGCTGCATGTTTGGGGCTGAAAATATTGTGTGGACGGCCTCGGTTACACTCAATGCAATTAACACTGCTTGTATAGACTTCTTTGGTAGAAATTGTATGCGAATACATCATCATCAACCTTTTTATCGTCCCACTGCTGGGCACAGGTCTCTTCTCATACAGAGAAGGATTGAGCGTAATCACCACGCTTGCTCAATGCGGGTTGGCGATTTCAGGCTTAAAGTCCAGGTTTCCTCAAGATGTTTTCTTTCACCTTCAGTCATTGGTGTCCAAAATATACTTAGAAAGTACATATAGCTTTTGAAAAGTTACATTGGTACTTGCCTGACCTGGAATCGAACCCGCGCACTCATACTTGAGAGGCTGGTGTTTTAACCACTAGGCCACCACGACTTAAGCGTAACTTATGCGAATACATATTATTATTAAATTTGAAGTTTCAGTTTTAAGCGTTGAATTTTGCTAAGCGGTTTTTTTAGGTATTAATCAGGTAGAAACAAAAAAAGTTTACTCCTTCGAAACAGAACGCACATTACAATAATAATACACTAAAAAATAATAAACACATAATAAAGAAAAAGAAAAAAAAAAGTAATATAATTTACTAAAAAGCCTCGTACTCAAAATAAAACAATGTTTTCCTGATGTTATAATCCGGGTCAGGAGTTTTGGCGGGAAAATTAAGCTGAGCTTCAATTTTTCCATTGGAGTTTTAAATTATTTAAAGTGTTCTTTACTAAATAAAAGTGCGAGATTTATGTAGTAAATAGTGCATTCAGTAAATAATTCATAAAGAACATTGAGATATCCTAGCGTAGTGTGTGCAATAAACATGTGTACCATTTATAATATTTTTGTAAATTAAAAAAGATAAACTCAACCGCACGTTAGTGGAAATAAAATCATATTTGCTACTTACTAAGTAATAAAGGTAATAAAGATCTGTGGATCTGGTGGATGATTTCTCAGTCTACTCAAAGTGTGTTATAAAAATAATTTCGCTTAGTCGCGTTATATTTTAGCGAAAGAAATCGCTGTTTTCTAATGATTTGTGGTAGGTACTGGAACGCGTTAGACACATGGAATGTCAACTTTAGCGGCCGCAATTTCGAAATAGGGAGTTTGCGTTTCGTTCCAACGTCCTAGTCTGAATTTCTTTCGAAAAAAAAAACTGCATTCGAAACATGGAATACCAAGGAGGTAACTAATAAAAGGTTTTATTCAAATTTTGGACTATCTTGCAAATAGACAGTAGTAGACTGTTTATTGAAAAAAACGAAAGAACATTATAATAGCGCGGGAAAAAATTTTATTGTTCATTATTCGATATAGAACTTAAAAAAGAAAATTATGTGTTTGATTTCCGCAGATTGTTTGAGAAAAGTAGTTGATAAATGCCTGCGTGATTTCACCGTATACTGCTTAGTATGATACTATTGTCATCGGCAGCAGCGCGGGCGTTGAGACTAAAGGATTCGACCTCGGGCAATAGCAATAAAAAAGTTAATAATCAATGTCAAAATCCTATAAAATTTAAATTTGTTGTTAAAGTTGTCAACAGAAAAATTATTTTCTTTTGGCAATTTAAGTGTTTACCCGACTTCAAAAAAAGGAGGAGGTTCACAATTCGTCGCAATCTTTTTTTTTTTATGTATGTTCATCGATTACTGTAAGACGCCTGGACCCGTTTGCGAAATTCTTGTTTTATTTGAAAGGGTGGTCCCATAGTCACCAGGTCAAGATCTGATGATTAAAGATTAGAGAAATCAAGGAAAACTTTCAAAACTTTTACGGGCAACTAGTGCATTTCTAGTTATTTTCATTAAGTATTTTAAAGCACTACAATTTAGTAATGATCTGGAGTAGATATGAAGTCGGGAAACAGTTGAGGGAACTCCTCGACAATTCACAGCAGCTACCTTGTGTTTGAACTTGATTAATTTGTATTAATAAGAACTTTACACCTAAATGGGTTGTAACTGTCATTAAGGCTCTGATGATGAATACAAAGGCCAGTTCAGGTAACTTCTCAAGGGTTTACAGTAGTTCCCTTGTTTTTGGATTTAATTAATATATATATATTGATGAGCAATTTTCACCGATATGCATTATTATGAAAATCTGTAGTAGATTTGATGATGAAGACCACGACCGACAAACATTCATTTTAGCCCACATATATTTTTTTTAATAATTATAAACTAGCGCTTGACTGCAATTCCGCCTGATGGTAAGCAGTGATGCAATCGTTGATGGTAAAGCGCGCTAGTTTATTAAGTCCATTCACTTACAAAACCTTAGTGAATAGGAAGGAAGACGGCAGTTGAGCGTCGACAACGCTGCACCAGAGGGAGATTGATGTGGAGACCCTCCATGACCAAACTCCCGGCACAACAACATTTGGCGCATCGTACCCGGCACACATCGCAACACAACTGCTCAGACCCGTCCTCCGTACGGCTTCACCAGAAATCAGGCCGGAACACGACGGATCGCTTGGCGGCAAGTCTTAGTCTGGTGGGTGCTAACTTCTGCCGGCAGCCGATGTTATGGCCTACCACCGAGCAAAGGCACCGAGCATAGGTGCAAAGTTCTTATCAATACGAATTAATCAAGCATTAATCATGCTCGGGCTAGTAGGGAATCAATCCGGTCCGAAAGAGAGGCCATGGTTGAGCGAACGAGTGTTGCACTGCAGGCAGTCTCCGAATGGGGCAATGCCAATCTTGTAGCATTCAATGCCGCCAAAACACAAGCGTGTCTTTTCACCGCCAAAAGGAGCCCGTTCACCTTGGCTCCTACTTTTCGAAATGTGTCCTTGGAGTGTTCCGACCGCCTTCAGTTTTTGGGAGTTGAGATTTCCTCGAACCTTAACTCTGGGCAGTTCATTGAGTCCAAGGCCAAGGTGGCTGCCAGGAAACTTGGCGTTATCGCAAAGGTCCGGCAGTACTTCACACCTGGGCAGCTTCTAATGTTATACAAAGCACAGGTCCGTTCGTGTGTGGAGTACTGCAGCCATATTTGGGCTGGTGCTGCCAAGTGTCACCTGGCCACTTTGGATTCAGTGGAGAGACGTGCAAAGAGGCTGATTGGTGACCCTGATCTAACTCGAGTTGGTCTCCAAAGCCTAGAGCACAGGCGTAGAGTAGTGCGTAGGCGTAGTGGTGCCAGCCTTTCGGTGTTCTATAGGATGCATTTCGGGGAGTGTGCGAGGGAATTGCATGATTTAATTTCCCCATCTCCGTTCTACCAGCGGACGACCCGTCGTACGGCTGGTTTCCACCCTTACGTTGTTAACACCACTACGATCCGGACGAAGCGTTTCGCCTCCTCCTTTATACCGCGTACGTCGAGGGACTGGAACAATTTGCCAGCGGCGGTGTTTCCGTCGGACTACAATTTGAGTGTCTTTAAGGCTAGAGTGAATAGGCTCTTAAGAAACTAGTGCGTTTTACCATCAACGATTGCGTCACTGCTTACCATCAGGCAGGATTGCGGTCAAGCGCTGGTTTATAATATGTAAAAAAAAAAACACAAACGCAAGGTGGCTGCTGTGAATAGTTGAGGAGTCCCCTCGACTGCCTATAGTCTTCATCATCAGATTTACTACAAACCATCATTTTAACCCATATAGGTGCAAAGTTCTCATCAATATAAATGAATTAAGTCCAAACACAAGGTACCTACTATTAACCGTTGAAGAGTTCCCTGAACTGGCCTTTGCTTTTATCACCAGAGCCTTCATGACAGTCATAACCCATCTTTTTGTAAAGTTCTTATCAATACAAATTAGTCAAGCACAAACTCGAGGTAGCTGCTGTGAATAATTGAGGAGTTCCCTTGACTTTCTCCAGGCTCCATCATCAGCTATACCAGACCTTTATCAAATTGTAGTTCTCTGAAATACTGAAGATACTTAGTAATGCAGTAGTCGCCCCTACGATTTTTGGAAGTTCCTCTTGATTTCTTTAGTCTTCCATCATCAGATCCTGACTATGGGACCATTTAGAAAGTTTACCTTTTCTAACATAAAAAGAATTTTGTAAATCGGTCTAGGCGTCTGAGATTTATCGGTGAACATACATAAAAAAGTAACTGCTGCTTATCCAATCGCTTCACGCCCTTGGCAAATGCTGCACCCTGATTGGCCCATTTGAATTGGATCAACAACTGCTCAGACGCCAAAAAGGTGGATTTGTATAAAACAGCCCTTAATTATTGTTATTACTTCTTATTATTGATCGTGACGCATGTGGATCCGAACGGAGCCACATTTTTATGATCAGATGGCAACGGATCAAGAAAAGGCCCCCGGATCAACAAGTGAAAATGGATCAACAAATTACTACCTATACGGCACGTCTGATCAACAAAGTGCCCAAAGGGATATCTATATATATATATATATATATATATATATAAATATTATAAGGTATAAATATAGCTAGCGCTTGACCGCAATCCCGCCTGATGGTAAGCAGTGATGCGAACGTAGATGGTAAAGCGCGCTAACTTATTAACGCGCTAGCCTATTCACTCTAGCCTTGGAGACACTCAAATTGTAATGTCCCTCGATGCACGCGGTATAAAAGAGGAAGCGAAACGCTTCGTCCGGATCGTAGTGGTGTCAACAACGTAAGGGTGGAAACTCGCCCTACGACGGGTAGTCAGATGGCGGAACGGAGAGGGGGAATTAAATCATGCAATTCCCTTGCACACTCACCAGAATGCATCCTATAGAAGACCGAAAGGCTGGATACTCTACGCCTGTGCTCCAGGCTTTGGAGATTCAACTACGCTTTAACAACCATGCACACTACTTGAACAGCCTGACTTGAAAAATAAGACTAGGATTCTCATATCCTGTACAAACACTTAAACCTTCCATATAAAATGCAACGCGACATTCATAAAAGAAACGTATGCTAATCCAATTTGAAACAATTTCATCAGGTCCTAAAACAAATAACTATAAACACGGCAGCCAACAAGCTTTTTGTTTGCTCAAAGCCCAAAAGGATCCATGGAAACAATTTCCTAGAGATGATACCGTGGGGTAAAATAAAGAGTAACAGCAAGTGGGGAAATCCATAAAACGATTTCGTGAAAATTAATCCGATCGGCCACATTCGCAAAAAACACGCTTCGCTTATAATATAGACAGCTTTACCTAAACGCTATACGAGCCGCTTGTGTATCCGCTAGATTAAATTTTCTTTTATAGGCTTACGTAGGAGAACCTAGATTGTAGTTATCATAATCGTATAAATTCACCTGCTGGAGTTTCACTGACATTTTTTTAGATAGAAAGTATGGAGGAAGATCGCTTTAGCAAGATTGTATTACATATTTTTATATGTACGTTCAAACCTCAACCTTATGCATGTTTATATAGAATATTTTAGTAATGACGTTACTACCATGTGGAATATAAGCTGCAACCGTAGGATTGATTGGAACGGAATTGATAGGAGTGTATCATATTAGCGATCCATGTCCCATGATTGAGCGTAGAAAGCTTATATAAAAAAAACTAAATATATAAATGAAGCTAATAGAAGCATATTTAAATACTTTGTCATGGTCTCCAGAATAAAGTACTCAGTGTTTGATTTATTAGTTCACAAATGCGCCAATAGGATGGCTTTGTAGCATTTGTGTTGAATCCTGCATCGCGGTGTTAAGATTCGCCGATGTTAAACTAGGGTCACGAATGTGTCAAGCGAATATAGTCTCAATATACAACGTTTAAAAGTAATCTCATTGTTTTAATGAAGTCACCATAATAACATCACGCTAGTTACGACGGTAGTTGCTGCAGCAATCTCAGTCATCAGTGGTTAACGGGTTGTTCACTCAGTAAAGTATGTAGTTAAGCACTACTATGAACTTATCTTACTATAGTTTTAAATGTAATCATCATCTTCAGTGTATGTTTCCATTTCTGGGTCACAGATCTCCTCTCAGTGAGTGGGACCGGTCCGAAATCTGCCACGAGAGCATAATTGGAATAAAAAGTCTTCCCCAATTACCGTCACAGTTATAAACAAGAAAATAAGTTATAAAAATGTTTTTACACTTAGAATTATTCTCATCGCCCACAATTGCCAAAAAGCTGGCAACCCAAGTCGAATTTTAACTAGTTACAAAGGAATAAGATCTCGACTCAGCCGCAGAGAGCATCAACATTTAATAAAAGGGGATTAACTCGTTTAAAGTACGATTGAACTTCCCGAGACTTGGAGAGTGGTAACCCTGGTAAGTTTGCGCCGCCAAAATTATATTTTGATTGCTGTTTATTCATTATCCGTTATAGCTGTCTGCTCTTTAGCCGATCCTTTAATTATAACTCAGGCTTAGCAGGCAGGCTTTAAAAATTTTATTTGTAAAAGTTTCTGTGATGAACTTTTTACTGTATTTTGACTGTAGAGAGCCGTTTATTGTACTTGAAAAAACATAATTATTAGGTGTATAATATAAAAGCAAAGGACCCAGGGATGGCTTTGTGAAGATTGCCTGATGCGTTAATCACGGAATCGTCCAAGTGGAGACTGATATGATGATGGTAAGGGTGATAAAACGGGAAGGAAAACGTGCGGAAACTAGCATATCCTAGAACTAAAAACTCAAAGAAATGTAATATCTCCTTCAACATTTGTTATCTCGACAGCCTCCATGGCGCAGCGGTAGCGAACGCGGCCGCTGCGCAAGGAAGCGCGGGTTCGATCCCCGCGCAGTGCAACTATTTGTATGCATGAATATGAATATTTGTACTGATCTGGACGTGCCTCGGAAAGCACGTTAAGCCGTTGGTGCCGGTTACCATACGAACATCTAATGGCAGTCGTTACGGGTTGTTGGAGCCCTCAAAAGTCCAACAATTAATCTAACTGCAATGCTTAGATATCGCCTTTGGGTTGTGGAGGTCAGACGGCAGTCGATTCATAGAAAATATCGAAGTTTAGCCAAAATCAGCGTTAGACTGGTAAAGCGGACCCCAGGCTCTAAATCGGCTCGGATGCGACTGGGATTAACGCAAACAACGTGGTCACTCAGAGAGATACACGAAAATTGACTTTAATGTAAACAAATAAAAATTAATCGAATAGCTAAATGTGTTGAACCTCTATCAATAGTTATGTACGATATTCCCCTATCACCTGGCCTCGGCTTAACATTTTATAAGAAACAATATGTATATGGGAGGTTTGTTTAGAGAGAATTTACGTAAAATTGTGAGGATAATAGTACAAATACTAATTATCTTCTTTTTCCATAGAAACAAAAGTGTAATCTTTTGACAGGTCAAATTCGGTCGAGGCAGTTAGTTCATAATATTTAGAGAAATCTGTTTTATAAGGGACCTTCATGTGTGCAGCTGAACTCTACATTTTTGTGAATAAACGGATTATTCAGTATTTCTTTAAATACTGAATAATCCGTTCCGAAATTAGTACTTCAACGATTTTCATTGGAATGCCTATGCATTCCAATGAAAATCGTTGAAGTACTAATTTCTCGGTTAACAACAACTTTCTTGGCCTAGAAATCGAATAACTTGCAAGCAGTATAATAACTACATACGTAAGTATTACAGCCCACGTTTTATGTAAATAGTTTGAAAGTAAGGTCACTCTATTCATAGAACTACCTAGTATTTTCACCTAACATATAATATAACTAGCTTTCCGCCCGCGGCTTCGCCCGCGTGGAGTTCGGTTATATCGCGCTTTTTAGATTTCCCTCGGGAACATCAAATTTTTCCGGGATAAAAGGTAGCCTATTTTCTTTCTTAGGGTCTAAAGATTGTCTGTGCCAAATTTCATCAAAATCGGTTGAGAGGTTTAAGCGGGAAAGCGTAACAGATAGATAGATAGACAGAGTTACTTTCGCATTTATAATATTAGTATGGATTAGAAAAGCACGAAAAAATTACAACTATTCTTGTCCGTGGTCAGACAGACAGACAGACAGACAGAGTTACTTTCGCATTTATAATATTAGTATGGATAGCTTGTTTCCAACAAACATGTCATATTTGGATCTTTCAGTTTATTTATAAAGCATCATCACGACCTTACACACAAAATCTATTGACGTTATTTTAATTATATGAATAAACATTATTCTAGCGATTGAAAAATTAACTCGTCATCATGTCCTGCGCATCCTATCAGCTGCAAGTAACAGAAACTGACGGACGCTGCAACTATGTGGCTGAATGCACACTAAGAATAAGACCAATAAAACTGAACGCGATTATCATCAACGTTTTTATCATCCCGCTGCTGGGCACAGGTCTCCTCACTTACAGAGAAGGATTGAACGTAATCACCACGCTTGCTCAATACGGGTTGGCGATTTCAGACTTAAAGTTCAGGTTTTTTCAAGATGTTTTCATTTACCTTTTAATCAGTCATTGGTGTCCAAGATATACTTCGATCAGAATATCTAGATCAGCCCACACTAACCGCGACCAAAAGCTGTCAGTGTCATTGTTATGCATATGACATTGACAGTTATTGAATTAATTACTACGTTCTAAATAGATATACGTTCTAAATAGATATCATATATTTATCATGAGTCGAGTTTTTGGCGGGAAAGCTAAGATGAGTGTCACGCTCATTTTTCATTGGACTTTTAAATTATTTGTAGTGTCGTTTACTAAATAAAAACGCGTGATTTATGTAGTATAAAGAGCATTTAGTAAATTATTCATAGATAACATTGAAATATCGCAACATAGTGGCTTCATGATGACTTTGCCTCAAACCTCTCTCGTGGACGGTTCACGCGGCCGTCTTTTTCGACTCTCATCGGCGATATCCGCCATTATTGTGAAATAAAATTTTCAAAGAGTTTCTATAATTTGTTACACGTGTTATTGGCAAAATTGTGGTATCTATTTCACAGAGGCCATTGATCAAGACTTGAGTTGAATTACGGCATTCTAAATAATCATTCTTGTTTTCGATGAACAAATGGCCAGCTTGCTTTATCTCCAGGTAGGCAACATTAGCGTGTGTAACGTGTAACCCAC
Organism: Sesamia nonagrioides; assembly: GCA_017933935.1. NCBI lineage: Eukaryota > Metazoa > Arthropoda > Insecta > Lepidoptera > Noctuidae > Sesamia > Sesamia nonagrioides. The sequence goes on from JADWQK010002430.1 coordinate 17,567, forward strand.
ACAAGTCCGCCAACACTAAGGAACACAATATTTCTTGCCTTCAAACAAATTGCGGTCGGGCGTTAGTTTGATTGGAGGTAGTTTGTTGCCTTTACAATGGGCATTAGTCCAGAATGTGTGTTTTCACCTCCAATAGTTAATGTTGGACGTATCTTTACAGTGCTCGCATGTTTCACGCTGAATTGTAAATAATTATGTGGTATTTATTCTGGCGTTAGCATTGTGGATTTTTTGGGGGTTATTGCTGGAATTTCTTTGTTGTTCTAACCAGAACATGTCTGTGAGGTTTTTTAGAGTGACCTTTTGTTAAATGGTATTGCAGTACTTACATACGTCTATGGATAGAAAGACTATGACAGAGTTCACATCAATTAACGAATATATACCCATGTGTGTATATGATATAATTATACATAATGTAGGTATAACTGCAATTTACGTATAGTTTTCTATAGTAAAGTTGTGTTGTTCACAACTTTCAATTTTGTATGAAGTTATCTTTCCAGTGTAGTTATGGCACAGTCCAAAAATAAAACAAACAATATTTAGTCAAATTGTTTTTTTCAATTCTCTGTTTTTTCCTCAAAATAATCTCATTTAACCAGCTGATACGATGTATTTTCAATACATTCATATCAACATCTGAATAATATAGTCATTCCCTTTCACGTCTCAACTCCCCCGTGTAGTGCGTAACTCACCGAAGGGTTGCCCTCGCGAATCTGAATCGATACTAAGGGTTTGAGCACATGATCGGTTTTCTCGAACAATGAGTTGAACAATCTTTTGAAAAGGTAATGTGTTCATCCAATACCTACTAATATGGATTAGCAGAATGTAAGCTGTGTAAATAAAAAGCGCAGTTACTTTGAAAAAAATAAGTTTTTCCAACGATTTAATGATCATGGTCGTTTTGAACAAATGCGCATATTTGAACTAACAAACAATAAACATATTTCATAAAACACGTAAGAGCGTATGAAATACTTGAATGGGCAATTATACCTCAATATGTTTCAAGATTGAATAAACAAAGTAATTCTAGTGAAATAATAATGATCATGAAAATTATTTGTTTGCCATTTAAACAACGCTTGAAAAGCAGATATTATGATTGTAACAAGATTCATACAAACTTTAATGTCATTAGCCACAATCCCTTTTCACAAAAAAATTAATCAAAAGCATCATTAATTGTCCTACTCTTATTAAAATTCATTTGGGGTCGGCTCAACATGTTTTTTTCTTCCATACTTACTTCTCTATTATTTTCACCTCGATAGTCACCACCTTTTCTAACCGTATCATCATTCATAGATTATTTCCATCTATATCGTTTCTATGGTCTTCTCCTATTCACATAGTTATCAATATTCTTTATACCTCAATATGTTTCAAGATTGAATAAACAAAGTAATTCTAGTGAAATCATAATGATCATGAAAATTATTTGTTTGCCATTTAAACAACGCTTGAAAAGCAGATATTATGATTGTAACAAGATTCATACAAACTTTAATGTCATTAACCACAATCCCTTTTCACAGAAAATTCAATCAAAAGCATCATTAATTGTCCTTGTGTGTCTTTTTCTTCCATACTTACTTCTCTATTATTTTCACCTCGATAGTCACCATCTTTTCTAACCGTATCATCATTCACAGATTATTTCCATCTATATCGTTTGTAGGGTCTTCTCCTATTCACATAGTTATCAATATTCTTTCCCAAAACTATCCGGTATATTGTGTCCGGTACATTTTTCTATTAAACTTCCTCTTATTTAGGTACTCATGTCTTATTCTTTCCATTCGTGTAACACCACACGTCTCTCTCTGCATTCTCATCCCACCAACATGCAATTGCCTTTTATTCATCCCTTTTGTGGTCCAACTTTTTAATCCATCCATTCCATCCATTTTGATTAATCCATACATTAGAGCTATCATGGCTTTATATTATCTTCCCCGTAATTTTAAGGGGAATGCAAGAGTCGGAGATCGTTCCCATGACCTGCCGCCATTTGATTCATCCAGTGTTAGTTCTGTGCTTAACCGACCGATCTATTTACTTCGCCAACGTTTTGCACGTGTGAACCAAGATACCGAATACATATATTTAAATAAGATAGATCGCAGACTCCAGAACCGGAGAGACCGTTGAAATTACACATTATAATAATCAGTTTTAGTACTGCAGATTTTCAAGCCAACTTTCTCCAGCTTCTGTTGCCATTATCGTAATATATTATAGATCTTAGGTCATCGGTAAACAACATGCAGTAACGCTTGCATTAAAACGCTCTGACGTCGGACAGTCAGGACGAATATCTCGTCCTGAACGTCCGACTTAAAAGAGTTTTTAATCGAGAGGAGGAGGTAAGGTTTTAAAGCCGATTCATGGTACAAAACTACACCGGACCGGACGTAGGTGCGACATTGACTAACACAGCACGAATTAACTCGAGATACTTCCCGGGAAAACCTTCAATAATATACATGATACTTATTCTAAATATTAATAATAATCAGCAGTGCACATGAACACAAACAAAGAAAGGTGTAGAATGTCTTTATGAGGATTCACCCATTGTGCGATAATTTGACAAGGGTGAGACCGGGCACTCGCCCAAACTCATTAACATTTAATGAATTAATACTCACTATAAGACAAGAATGTAAGTATACAAACGATGAGGGTTGTCAGAAATTTAAAGTCGCGGTGGGACTGGTTTTGTAGAAAAGACTTTAAATAATTGCCCGTCTTGTGGACTGGGCTGAGAATGCATAATTTCGTTACATCAGTAAAATAGCTGATGTCTCTCGAAAGGCTGCCACGCTCACGCTTCTATGGAATTTAGCTGGACACGTTAGCCGTATGTCAGACAATCAATGGGCCAAAAATACGCCCCAGTAGATAAGCCCTCGCCAAGAAATGGGACATTATTGGATAAAAAAAATCACCAGAGCATCAAATCACTTCATCAAATGACTTCGCCCACTCCGGAGAAGAAGCATGTATTGGTCTTGCAGACTAAATCCAGTCCGGGTTGCTTTATTTGTTTCGGGCCACGGTATCTCTTTCGGAACTACCCGCGGCCCTGCTACGCATAGGTCCTAACGGAACCCGTCATTATGTGGTAAGGTCTCTTTGCGCGCTTGGTAAACATTTGCATATGTTTTTTGCCCATGGGAAATCATCAAAAGATCTCTCACGCGTCAGACTTTTACTGACTAAAACCCTCAAGTCGTAACATAGTTGATTAATGCTTTATTTTTTTTTTATCTTGGACCTACTGTTATTTGATAACTCAGTTGACTTTAGTCTTTAGATCCTGTTTAAATATTCGCACAAAAAGTTTCCTATGTCAGTGTATCATGTTATCTGCGTATGCTTTTGTATTCATAGTCATTTATTTGCGGTCCACAAGACAAAACAAGATGTTGAAATCCGTTCAGCAGTTTAAAAGGAAAGCTTAACGAACGAAAATACAAAAGATCACCGTTTGCCTCCTTTATTATGTTTTTATATTAGTTCTGGATGGGAAGACATCAAATGACCTCTTCCGCTCTGGGCGGAGCGGAAGGGCGCGTCAGACTTACGAAAACCCACCTGTGTTGTTTCTAACTCGAGTTGGTCTCCAAAGCCTAGAGCACAGGCGTAGAGTAGCCAGCCTTTCGGTGTTCTATAGGATGCATTTCGGGGAGTGTGCGATGGAATTGCATGATTTAATTCCCCCATCTCCGTTCCACCAGCGGACGACCCGTCGTACGGCTGGTTTCCACCCTTACGTTGTTAACACCACTACGATCCGGACGAAGCGTTTCGCTTCTTCTTTTATACCGCGTACGTCGAGGGACCGGAACGATTTGCCGGCGGCGGTGTTTCCGTCACACTACAATTTGAGTGTCTTCAAGACTAGAGTGAATAGGCTCTTAATAAACTAGTGCGCTTTACCATCAACGATTGCGTCACTGCTTACCATTCGGCAGGATTGCGGTCAAGCGCTAGTTTATAAAATTAAAAAAAAAAAAAAAAAAAACTTGCCTGTGCGCCAGGGCCACGGTTTCTTTATTAACCAACCCGCAACTCTGACCCAGGAGGCATCGGTCTTCGTGGACCCCGTCACAGCGTTATTCTCCTTACTTGACCCAAATGTTGGCTTTACTATGTTTTCTAATTTTGCATGAAAAACGAATAGATATTAAAATATCAATCTTTGCCTATAATATCACACCATGTAAAATTGACAGCCCTGAACAGAATCAAGCAGAACCATGAAAAGGGTAAAGAATGAATGCAAATCATTGTTTGAAGGAATGTAGACAATAATGAGTAAGTTGAATGAATCAGGGTAATAATGAATATCACTGAACTAAAGAGTTTGTTTTGTTTGTTAGGATTTTTTAAAAGTGAGAAGTTCTGCAACGTAGGCCACTTTTGTTGGATGGGGAACAAGTTTCATATTATTAGGTCGCTCTTAGCGATAAGACCGCCTATTATATCGACATTTGTAAAATCTTTATATAAATGTATTATATGTAGTTTCTGTAATCTATGTGTATGGTGTACATAATAAAGAGTATTCTATTGTATTCTATTCTATACCTACTACCTTTCTTTCTTCCCATTACTGAAAGAATATTTGTGATCAAATCAGTTCCGATGCAGAACCCCTACATAACTTGAAATTTCGACAAATTCTGTTTTAAAGCACACTTCATATTTTACATATTATAAACTAGTGCTTGACCGCAATCCCGCTTATAGGTGCTTAATGGTGAAGTCTTTGATGGTAAAGCGCGCTAGTTTCTTAAGGTCGTACCCTCACCAAATGACCTTGAGCATTTGCTCCCTCTTCACCGCGCCCCACCTCTACAATATTTCGCAAAATAATACTAGCGCCGTCTGGCGGACGAAGTACTTACAAATACAAGTTAAATTCATAGACCACAGAAGTAACAGACATGGCACTTTTATTTTTGTTTATTGGTACGCCCAAATACTTTTGGTTATTATAGACTGAAACAAATGTTGACGATACTTCATAATAAAAATTTTGCGTATTTTATTTTTTAACCGACTTCCCAAAAGTGTGGTTCTCAATTCGATTTATGTGTGCTCGCTGATAACTTTATTGTTAATGAACCGATTTTGACCATTATTTTTTTATATGAAAGAGTATGCTGCCTATGTAATCTCATTGTTACCACGTCAGTGTCGATAATGGAAATTCTAAGAAATTTAGGCCAATTATCGAAAATTGTAGGCACGCTTCGGGTGAAAACTTGATACTCGTATTTATGTCGGATGATACTATAAAACCGTGAAGATTTGGGCCTCACCTGATGATGGAGATGACAGAGAATCAAGGGAATCCACATCGGAAGCAACTGTCATGTGTTTGGGCTTACTTAATTTGTATTGATTAGACCTTTACAACTAAATATGTTATGACTGTAACTTCAGGGTTTGGAAGTTAGTTTTGTAGATTGAAAGTTAGCTAAGTCAGATGGTCAAAGGGATAGAAAAATAATATAATAAAGGTTAATTTATCATTATTTATTATTTTAAGGGAAAACGTAATCAGGGTCAAATAAATTTCTGCAGACAGGAAACCTACATAAAAAAAAGATTTGATTTATTTTTTTGGGCTCAGGCAAGACTGAAATTATATTATTATTCTCGTTTAATAAAACAAATACTTAAATTGTAAAAAATAAAACTATCGTATAAAAAAACAAATACATATACTATAATATTATTTACACAAAGCTTCCTTTTGCAGAAAAATAATAAACATCTGACTAATACAATATCCGGTCAGACTGGACGCTGACGGCAGCATATTTGGAAAAGGCCTGCAAGCAAACGACGTATTTCGTTTGCTTTAATTCCTATAAGACCACAATGAAAGTATGAGCATTTCTAGAAATAACGCAATTAAATAACACAACTTAAATTCAGTCTCTTGATTTTAATTGATTTTTGCATAAGCATGACGAGTAGGTAATGTTTGTACTATGTTAAAGTACAGGGTTGTAAATTGTTGAGGAATTCCCTCGACTGTCTATGGTCTTCATCATCAGATCTATTGCAGACCTTCATTTAAACCTATATGGGTGTAAAGTTTTCATCAATATAAATGAATTAAGTCCAAACACAAGGTAACTATTGCAAACCTTTGAGGAGTTTTTTTATATACAGTATGTTAAATAACAGAGGGCGTTCCCTTAAACTCGTTAATATATATCATTAATAGATTAAAATAAAAATATCAGCATAGAAAAATAAGCATAAAATAATCCGAATAAAAAAAAAAATATAATTGAAAATAAATTTGAAACCTCCTGTTTTAAATCAAAATAGTAGCGCAGAATAGTATCTACCTAACGTTTTATTGCCCAAACTGGCAACGTCGCTTACAAAGCGCGCGATGCCGAGCCGGCCGAGCGGAACGCGTCATTGACCTTGGACTGTGGAGGACCTACCTATTCGCGAGAGATATAGAGATAGAGCGGTGGGTGGTACATAGTACGACAAGCATACAGTGTTATGAAAAACCAAAATTAATTTAATCTTAAAATAATGTACTGCTAATAAATAGCCTGCGGTTAAGTTTGAGGAAATTTTAATTTGTTAAAACACAGTTTAGGCTAGGATTAAAATGATAATGACATATTACACATTAGGAAGTGAATGTTTTCTCCAATAATAGAGATTTAAAAACTTTTTATGTAGTTACCTTCTTAATACCTAAGTACTAGTATACACTTCTGAACTTATTAATTTTGTGGCACAGTCGTTTAGTGTTATTTTTTTTTTATTTTAATGTTTTCGATATGTTTTAGGTGTTAAGAAACATTTAAATACCTAATGTTAAAACTTACCTACATTTTAAACTGCTCGATATGCTGACCAATCACCGATATGTAAACCAAGCAGATTTTGCACTTTATGAAGGGAGTACGGATGCTGCTTGTCTTTCTTTAAAATTTTAAAGGCTGCGACGTGACTCATGTTAAAAAGGCGGCCGGCTCTTCTAGTGCTTGAACCAGGCTCCTCCTCAAAATGCCGTAGCACGTTCTCTTCTTGACGCACAGAGGCACAGACGCACCATCATAATTACACTCAGCATAAATGAGCACTACGTTCACATACTCCCGAGCACTGAACTGATAACGCGGCATTTTTCACAAGAATGACGCAAGACGTTTCAATGCGAAATTAGCACATCCGGTCAGCGCGTGAGATTACTACCGAATAAAATTATTCGGGGGCAGGGGACGGGGCGGCATACATCAAGCATATGCGGCTCGTCATTCATAAATAAATTGCGACGTTGCCGTCTTTCAAGTTCGCGTGTACAGTGTGTTTCTTTTACATTTCAATTTAAAATTTTTATTGAATATTTTCATATTGAAAAAATTTTAAAACATTTTGTTTTCGAATGGAAATATTTTTTTTAGCATGTATGTATGCTATACTATTTCGGGTTAACGGGAACGCCCTCTGTTAGTTAACATACTGTATATTATAATCTAGCGCTTGACTGCAATCCTACCTGATGGTAAGCAGTGACGCAATCGTTGATGGTAAAGCGCACTAGTTTATTAAGAGCCTATTCACTCTAGCCTTGAAGACACTCAAATTGTAGTCCGACGGAAACACCGCCGCTGGCAAATTATTCCAGTCCCTCGATGTACGCGGTATAAAGGAGGAGGCGAAACGCTTCGTCCGGATTGTAGTGGTGTTAACAACGTAAGGGTGGAAACCAGCCGTACGACGGGTCGTCCAATGGTGGAACGGAGTAGGAGAATTAAATCAAAATAAAATTAAATAATTGAGTTCCCTTAATTGGCCTTTGTCTTCATCATCAGAGCTTTAATGACAATCACAACTCATTTAGATGTAAAGTTCTTATCAATATAAATTTATTAAGCACAAACACGAGGCAGATGATGTGAATCGTTAAGGAGATCCCACGGCTGTCTCCCGGCTCCATCATCAACTCCGAACTTTACTAAATTGTAGTGCGTTAAAACACTTAGTGAAAAAAACATAGAAATGCCCTAGGCGCCCCTCGGACTCGCGCACTCTGGAACTGCCGCGGTAAAGCTATTGCATAGCATTTTTTATCAACTTATGCAACAGGGTATTTGACTAAAAAAACCTAATTAGTCCCTCAGTCAGATTTCCAAAAAATACTCATCATCATTTCAGCCGAAAGACGTCCACTGCTGGATATAGGCCTCCCCCAAGGTTCTTCACGACGACCGGTCCTGCGCCTCCCGCATCCAGCGGTTTCCCGCGACCTTCACCAGGTCGTCGGTCCACCTTGTCGGGGGCCTACCCAAAAAATACTATACACATATTTTTTTCTTTTTTCATGTAAACAAAAAATTAAGACGACACAGTGCTTTGAAAACTCGTGTGACGTCACTGCACGCTACATTTTTTAGCGGCCAGTGACGTCACTAGCCATCACTCCTGATCTTTGATGCCTATTATATTTGTCAATTTTTAGTGATTTGATAAAACAAAATATACGAAATGTAAAACGTATGTAATAAACCTATCCAATATTTTTCTATAATCTGAATGACGGACTAATTATTTTTTTTGGTCAAATACCCTATTATTTATATTCTAGTAAAGTTATCCGCAAACAAACATAAAAAACATATAACCTCCTCCCTTTTGAAATCGGTTAAAAAAACGAACACCAAAATGAACATCAATAACAGAGACACTTTATGATAGTATTATACTCTATGCGACATGCGGTGCGTGAGCGAGCAAGCAGATGCTTTCTCGCTCACGCGCCGCCCGCTATGCTAGCGGACCGCGCGATGACGAACGACACGGGATCCCCTTCGAGAGCTTGTGGCATACTGAATCTCAATAGCTCGAGCAAGAGAAATGATGGGGAATACGCTCAGATTGTTGAATAAAATTTTTTTTTTTGGTCGTTTTAAAAAAATATTTCTACAATAATGTTCGTCATGAAATTACCTATCCATTAGTGTAAGAACGCAATCTAAATAATGCTTACTTTTTGAGGAGATGCACGTTTTTGATAATTATTTCTCTTGTCAGAGGTTTCGTTGTGAAGGAATTATTTAAACATTGTGCTTAGTAAAAAAAAAAAAATCTACAATTTTGGAGCCAAGATTATGGAGAAAATTTATGTATTTTTAATAAGTTGATATTTTTTTTGGATAAAGAGTAGATAGCTCCGAAAAACTACATTAAAACGACCTGCGGTGTGTTTTTCCCCTGGAACCACCTTAAGAGCCTATTCACTCTAGCGTTGAAGACACTAAATTTATAGTCAGACGAAAACATCGCCGCTGGCAAACTGTTCCACTCCCTCGATATACATGGTATAAAAGATGAGGCGCAACGCTATGTCCGGATCATAGTAGTGTCAATTACGCAAGGGTGGATACTCTCCATACGAAAGATCGTCAGATGATGAAACGGAGATGAAGGAATTATAGGGAGGGAATTAATGAGGGAATCTCCGTGATTGCGGAGAGATCCGGATATCCGAAGATTGTGCATGGGCACACTCCAAAATTCATCCTATACAGAACCTACAGGCGACTCTTTGCCTGTGCTCCAGGGTTTGAAGACCGTTTTGAACCATATACAATATGTAAAGAAAACCCTGTCCGACCCATAAGGATAATAAAGGTTAGGTGTAAACACTTGACCAAATATAATATAAAATTTGACATAATCATCATAGTAACAATACTAATGAATTTTGAGATAATCGTTTTTCCCGGGAATTAATTCCAATTTCCCCGAAATTTGGTAATTTTTAAAAAAGTGACGACACCGGTATTATTATAAGCGAATAGCGACGCGACCACGTCACAGGTGCCGCGTGCCCTGCCCCCCGCCGCCCGCGGAAGGGGTTGCTTATCGCACATTTTTTAAGTTACCTTTTTTTGCGAAATAATATTAATTTTTTTAGGGTTTCTTTTTTTAAGTTTGCCTGTCTTTGTGGGCATTAGTAGAATCAGTTATCGATACCTAACAATACCTTCACGGATCGGACAGGGTTTTCTTTACATATTGTATAAGTCTGCGGTTCAAAGTTCGTGACTAAGTACAAATCCAACTCTCCGAAACCAAATGTTACCCAAACACAAGCAAGCATTTTCTTACAAAAACACTTACAAGCAGTACTTTAACGTTACCAATATCTCTAGATGAGGGATCATAATAATCGATGAGAGCAACAGTTGACGTCGTGAGACCGTATTGAGACATAACGCGGCAATTTCCCCCGGCCTGTAACCGATCCGTTCCGATCACACACGGAACGGAGCACATGGGGTGAAATCCCTGGAAATACCTCTACATTTATACAAGACAACCGATATTAGAAGAATGAAAAAGTGGTCGAAGTTAAAATTAAAAACTCAATTTCACCTACGTACAAGATTGCATAGTTTGCCTTCAAAAATAAGTGATCAGTTTGTATTGTAAATTGTAGTATGGTCTAACTACTCGTTACGAAATTTAATTTCAGTGTGATTAGTACAAGTGGTCAAGTGTGGTTGAAATTAGTGCTGTAATCGGAATGTCTCGAACTTAATGTAAATACGTGTTTCTTGGGAGGTGTGGTCGATGAATAAGGTTAAGCTTCGCATGGTCCGGGGATACGTGACCATTTTTACATACCAAATCTCCTCCATGACAGGCAAATGATTCCTTATTAGTGAACAATAAAGTGTATATAAACAAAACGACTATGGAATCTTACCCTTTCACAATTTAATTCGCAAATAATTTTAATTAAACCGCTGTTTTTTATCTGTTAGTTTGAAAAGTATAAAATTAAAGTTATTTAAATTAACCCTCCATCACTCGCGCGGTTTTTCACCTCGTGAGCACTCGCGGGGTGTTGGGGCCACCCCACATACTCAAAGTACATTTATACAAATATAGTAGAAGTTATTGGAAATACACCTGCATTTTGTTATTTTGTGTTGTATAACGTATATAAATAAAAAAAACTAAATTTTATAATCAACTTTATCACTGTTCTACAAGACATTATAATAATCAGCCATTTTAGTCATAATATTGAGATCATTTCTCAAAAAAAAAGCAAAAACAAATAACTTCTTCGTTTTTAACATAAATTTTGTCATTTAAAAACAAAATATAAGGATTAAATAACAAAATTAAATAAAAATTTCTGCGTTTTCGTAACAAGAACTGCAAATTAACTACATATGTTTTTGACACATGGTTTTTTCTCAAAAATTGCAGTGACTCAATGTTTTGATGTCTTTAGAACGTGGAAAAACAATACAGCGCTGCTTTTTTGTAGGCGATATTCCATCGACATCCCCTTGAGTGCTTTCGGTAACCCTGGTTGTGAAGATCTTCTATCAAAGTGACCTTGAAGCATGCTCAAACCCAATGATTCCACAAACTCAGGCCTTTTCATTTGATTGCACTATTTTTCAATTGTAAATAACATTAGCATTGATAGTTACTTTGTCTTTTTCGACGTTATCATCTCGTTGACGATCCTCAGTTTCAGCCTCTTCTACTTCAGACTCCGATAAAATATCCTGTTCTGATCAGATTCTTGAATAAAACCTTCATCCAAGCTGGCATCACTTTCCACTGCAACATTATATTCGTTATCAGATATTATTACTTCTAACAAAGCTGCCAATCTCACTTGCTCCTATTCCCTAATCATCTGAACACAAAAAGATTTGAAAAAAAATTACGTACCTTCGAACACAGGAAGGTACCTTATTAGAAGTGTGTAAAAACAAAAAGCATTAAATATATGCTTAGAAATACATAAATATACATTTATAGTAAATAAAAACACAACTAAATTATTTATGTTTACAAAACAGTTGCAATCACATACCTTAATGATAAAGTAACCTCCGCAAAAGTACAACACGAGCGCTCGCGGGGTGTCGTGACCACCCCATGCAAATTTTGAAACGTCCTCACACTGCAAGTACTCGTACCACACTACCCCTCCCGACGCATTTCGATGCGTTTAAAGGTCACTTGAAGGTACTGAGACGGGCCGATACATAACTGAAGAAATTATTATTCTTTTTTACGTTCAAAAATGCGTGGGGTGCCGATAGCACCCCGCGCGAGTGATGGCGGGTTAAGTGTACATAGCATCATCATCATATCAGCCACAGGTAGTTTAATGTTAGACATAGGCCTCCTCCAAGAATTTCCAAAAAGACCGGTTGGCCGCGGCCTGCATCCTTACGCCTGCAGCCTAGCGCTTCCTTGCGATTACAGTGATTAAGTGTACATATTTTATTATCAATTCCCACTGTAAAACCACAAAAATAATAGAGAACTATTTTCATTGGAAGTGACCTTCATTCAATATAGTTTTATCATCATACGACTGCCTCATAAGCCACCTCACATTTACATTATTCATTTGTGCGGTCCGATCATGAACTTGCTATTCGTCTTTCAGAGCTTCATGTATACCCTCATTCTTCATTCTATCAGGGATGCTCGACCTGCTGCCATACGTCTAGCTACGAGTTCTATCTTATCCCACTGAGGTCCTAACCTGCGTTATGTAATATACGGGTTTATTCTGAATGAAATCTCACAGCGAAAACGTGAGGAGAAATGCTGTCATTTCACCTGATGCTAAAGCCACAGACACATTACTGTGTCGTGACTTGGGTTACAACAATCAAACGAATCTGTTTAGGACTTCGTCAAATTATAAAAAGTTTTGACTGGCCAACACTGTGTCAGAAAGCCTTACGACAGGACACAACACAGTAGTATGAATCTGGCTTAAGGAAATACGCTGTTCACAGCTGACTATAAGCTCACTTTACCAAAGTTTTCACTGTGACGTTTTTCCAGAATAGGAATCCGCTCGGGTTTTTATTGGCGTAGGTAGGTAACATACGCACAAATAAATTCATCCGCACAATACGTCATAGTAAAAGAGTATTAAATCATTCGAAATTGTGCTTTCAACCTTATTTCAGTTCCGGTGACATTTCGGGCTTGTTTTTTTTTCCATTCGGCCAGCTGTTGTTCACATAGTTTGGAAACTATTTTTAACGAATAAATATTATTATGAAACGGCAGTAGATAAACTTGGTCGGGATAAGATGAGCACGCCTCTTTTATCCGGTTGATTATACGAAGGCACGTAGAAGGGATTTGATGCAGGTAATATGGAACTTTGTATTGGGATCTCCGTACTTTTAAATTTTAACTTGTCTGTTATCGATTTTATTTGAATCGAGCAGACAGGCAGTAAAAAGGGTTCAGTTGAAACCTAACTCCGATATTTATTAAGAAGTATACCTTAACTACCATTTATACAGCGCTATATTATTTATATTACCTAACTACACAGTAATGTCGATTTTATTACCTGAATTTTTGATATGGAGTTATCTATAGTGCGTTTTTTCTTAAAAGTACGAGTTTTCGGATCGATATTATACTATTAGGTTTGGTAATTTCTTTATATTTGAAAGACTTTCATTTGGTATGAATTACTGATTGTGTTTATGTAAAATATTCTCTTAGCAAGTATATACCTATGTTTCCTTTTTTATTGGAAGCATTTTATTAGCTTGCAAATGTATGTTGTTACATTTTGCAACTCAATTCTGATGCAGATATCTCTGAAATTTCGTATGTGCGTTCAGTTTGAGTTAAAATGCATGGTCAATTATGTGACGTCAGTCTAAATTCAACATGGCGGCACAACCAATATGGCGTATCAATTTAGTTTTAAAGACTCATCAAATCTATACTGCTAATATATAAAGCTAAAGAGTTTGTTTGTTTGGTTGTTTGTTTGAACGCGCTAATCTCAGGAACCACGGGTGCCATTTGAAAAACACTTTTTGCGTTTGATAGCCCATTAACCCAGGAAGGCTTTAGGCTATAATAACACCACGCTGCGACCAATAGGAGCCGAGCATGGAACAGGACGGGAACGAAGTCGCGGACGGCCGCTAGTAGGTATCAAATAAAAGGGTGTAGATGTACTATAGGTATCAAAATGTTCTACATAGACGACAGGTTGTTTAAGCACGTTGTTTGTTTACCAATTAATAAACAGTCCAAGAATCGACTCACCAATTTGTATATGGATACAAATTGGTCATGACAATACGAAAATAAATTCGTGTACCTTAACACATTCTCAGTCTACCCATAAAAATCATATAAATATATCCATTAGTTGAGTCACAGGAAATTATTTTTCAGTTTTCACATTTTCTTACAGGTTACAGGCGCTTACAGGTTGATGAACGCCGCATCCCGCGGTACTAAACTTTAATAATAATGGCGCAACAAGCAAGTCGATATAGGATCACGCTGTCGCCCATCGGAGGTCAGTGAACCAATATTTTAAAGGATATTCTGTTCCGTTTGCAATTTTATGCGATTTATCCTTGGAGTGTACCGACCGCCTTCAGCTTTTGGGAGTTGAGATTTCCTCGAACCTAAATTTTGGGCGGTTCATTGAGTCCAAGGCCAAGGTAGCTGCCAGGAAACTAGTCGTTATCGCAAAGGTCCGGCGGTACTTCACACCAGGGCAGCTTCTGATGATGTACAAAGCACAGGTCCGTTCGTGTATGGAGTACTGCGGCCACATTTGGGCTGGTGCTGCTAAGTGTCACCTGGCCACTTTGGATTCAGTGGAGATGCGGGCGAAGAGGCTGATTGGTGACCCTGATTTAACTAGAGACAGTCTCCAAAGCCTAGAGCACAGGCGTAGAGTAGCCAGCCTTTCGCTGTTCTATAGGATGTATTTTGGGGAGTGTGCGAGGGAATTGCATGATTTAATTGCCATCACCGTTCCACCATCGGACGACCCGTCGTATGGCGAGTTTCCACCCTTACGCTGTTAACACTACTGCGATCCGGACGAAGCGTTTCGCCTCCTCCTTTTATCGAGGGACTGGAACAACTTGCTGGCGGCGGTGTTTCCGTCGGACTACAATTTGAGTGTCTTCAAGGCTAGAGGGAATAGACTCTTAATAAACTAGTGCGCTTTACCATCAACGATTGCGTCACTGCTTACCATCAGGCGGGATTGCGGTCAAGCGGTAGATTATAATTTAATAAAAAAAAATTGGTTTAAAATTTCCATTTTTTATTTTTGATGCTAGGTTTTTCCGAAAAAGAATTGTTCCTATGAACCAGCATTGTTCGTGTTTTCATTTATTGTCGTATTATCAGCACCACTCTGTATAATCATTTGGTATTATTTCTTCTACATCTGATAGAACAACTGATAGAATATTTTATTCATCATCTATAGTACAGGTACCTAGTCCAGGTATAATTCCAAATTGTTATGTACGTACGGGAACAAAGTCCCGGGGGTAATGACCTATGCCAATGACTTGTGTGTCAATCCATTCCAAGCAAACATAGTTACTATTGATGGACATACAACAGATCACATAATAAGTACTTAGCTGTACAGTTCTCTCTACTTAGTGCTTCACTTAGTAGTTACTCAGAATCGGAACTAATCTTGTTGTCTCCGGCGATTAAGTGTTGATTAGACACTGTTAAACTCTCTCTCATTGGATATAAGCAGATCATGGACAAAGCGGGTTATATGCTTGGGATAGTTTAAATTTTACAAAGTTTATTTATGGTATTATTTCTTGAGAAAAACAAGCGGTATCGTGCTATGAGTTTTCATGCCGGCAGCGTCCATATAAAAATCGCTCCTAACGTCGTTGGTACAAGGTTTACATTTGTGGAATATACATAACGATTCTACCACAATATTTGTTGTGCCTTTACTTGATAATGATTTATTAGATGTAATATTCTCATTTTGCAGTCAGAAAAGTCAAAGATCTGGTACTTAGTGTTTTTTAATTATCCAAGAGGCAATTCCTGTAATTTTAAGAACGTCCACAGTCTGGTTTTAGCTTTAATCTGTTAAAAATGCCTATAGCTTATCTACATTTTTGACATTTATTTTCACTGAGATTGACTAAACATTAACCTATTACCAATGCTATTCGTATCATCATCAACCTTTTTATCGTCCTTCTGCTGGACACAGGCCTCCTCTCATACAGAGAAGGATTGAGCGTAATCACCACGGTTGCTCAATGCGGATTGGCAATGCCAATGCCATTAATTACGAGCATAGGCAAAAGGTTAATGTTTAGTCAAATAGTCAACGTGGTTTTCTGATGTCAAAACGAACCACTCAAATGGTATATGAACCTCCAAAATTATCACTAACCATGAAATTAATTAAAGCCGGCCACGGCTAACTAGCACAGGTAATGCAATGCGAGGTGACGTCACAAGGAAGCTTCGGATTACGTCACGAGCAGATGGCGGTCATTGTCTCAGGTGTATGTGAAGCGTGGTTAGAGCTGGCATGCCGTGAAATGTAGCCGCGTGGGGACACTGGGATTTAACTGGGAAAAGAATAATTGTGGCGTGTAGTTTATGTAAACTACTGATGAGGGAGGATTAGGTAGATCTAGAATACAATTTGTTTTTATATTGTGGCATTGTTTAATCGTCATCCTTTTTATCGTCCCACTGCTGGGCACAGGTCTCCTCTCATACAGAGAAGGATTGAGCGTAATCACCACGCTTGCTCAATAAGGGTAGGCGATTTCAGACTTGAAAGTTCAGGTTTCCTCAAGATGTTTTCCTTAAACTTGTAATCAGTCATTGGTGTCCAAGATATACTTGAAAGTACATGTGCACACAAAACACATAATACAACGTTTAGAAAGAAACTAATTTAAAACACATTTTTGTTGCGGCCTTTATAAACGAACTAGCTTTCCGCCCGCGGCTTCGCCCGCGTGGAGTTCGGTTATATCGCGCTTTTTTGATTTCCCTCGGGAACATCAAATTTTTCCGGGATAAAAGGTAGCCTATGTTCTTTCTCAGGGTCTAAAGATTGACTGTGCCAAATTTCATCAAAATCGGTTGAGAGGTTTAAGCGGGAAAGCGTAACAGACAGACAGACAGAGTTACTTTCGCATTTATAATATTAGTATGGATTAGAGAAAAACTTTTTTTTTTATTAGCTTTGTTAATCGTACACATATCGGGGATTTTTGCATCGAGATTTCGATTCTCAAGGAGAGTAACATTTTATTATTTTAAAATCATATTTTATTTTTTAACTAGCTTTCCGCCCGCGGCTTCGCCCGCGTAAATTTCGGTTATATCGCGCTTTTTAGATTTCCCTCGGGAACATCAATTTTTTCCGGGATAAAAGGTAGCCTATGTCCTTTCTCAGGGTCTAAAGATTGTGTGCTTTCCGCCCGCGTCTTCGCCCGCGTGGTGTTCGGTTATATCGCGCTTTTTAGATTTCCCTCGGGAATATCAAATTTTTCCGGGATAACAGGTAGCCTATGTTTTTTCTCAGGGTCCAAAGATTGTCTGTGCCAAATTTCATCAAAATCGGTTGAGAGGTTTAGGCGGGAAAGCGTAACAGACAGACAGACAGAGTTACTTTCGCATTTATAATATTAGTATGGATTCAGTGTAAAAGGAGCTATCTAAATGATAATCTGATTCAGATTTTGACTGTATATTAAAAGCTCTCTTCTTGGCATCTCTTTATGCTTGATTATTCTATGGTACCTTTCAGTTTTTATTTTTGATCCATTTACAAATGGTTGCTTTTAAAGAAATGCAGTGCTAAATATTTCGTATTTCATATTTAGCGATATTACCTTAATTTATTTGTTTGCTATATTAAGGAAAATTGAGTTGGTTGCTTTTTATGTTATGTTTCAAACAGTAAGTTCTCCCATCATTGATTTCCACAAAGTTATTGTACTTAGGTATATGCAGTAACTACTAGTACCCAAAAGTATGTATATTCAACAGTATAGAGTGACGTAAGTACACAGGACAGCGGGGTTATGTATACAATATAACATGTCGACGGAAAAAGCTTTTAGTGGCCCAGCAGACATAACGATATCTGCTGGGAACAGTAAACTTCTACACATAGAAGTATCTGGCGTGAACTAGTGCGGGCACGTTGAAAATGTTTTTGTTCTTTTGATTTTTTTACATAAACTGTGTTCTCTAAGGTTTTCACATACGCTACAAGAATATTGAACGTAGGATTTTAAAATAACTTGAATAAAGACGTGGAGGCCCCGGATTCGTTCCCCGGCCAGGTCATGATGGAAAACGATCTTTTTCTGATTGGCCTGGGTCTTTAATGTTATTCTATATATGTATCTATTATAAATATAGTATCGTTGAGTAAGTATCGCATAACACAAGTCTCGAAATTACTTTGGACATAGCACAATCTGTATGATTTGTCCGTATATATAAAAAAGAGGCATTTTTCCTCCGCTCCTCTCCATGGAGCTCCACATTCTGGAATGAGCTTTTATCCAGCCTACCGACAAATTGTAATTCAATAGTAAGTTGTATTTTTAAATCGCCGCCCCAAAGTTTCCGCCCAAAGTCGCCGCCCAAAGTCCCCGCCCCAAGTCGCCGCTCCAAAGTCGCCGGGACAAAGTCGCCGGGATAAAGTCCCCGGGACAAATCAAGTTTACTTCTATTACTATACCGGGTCACTCTGAAAGTATTGCGACAAAAAGTGTTTATGTATGAGAAACTATAATTTATTTAAAAAATATCATTCACAACTTTCAAAACTTGCCTCCACTTTTTTTGCGAGCTAATTAAAATTATTGTGTCTCTTTGAAAAATGGATTTGCGTCGAGACCATTTTCGCGCTATGATTTTTGCGATTTCAAATGTCGCCTGAATCCAGACGAATCGTATGATAGACTTTAAATGGTATTTATGGATGAAGGCCCTTCTAAGGCAACCGTGTATCGGTGGTATAAAGAATTTAAACGCGGTCGACTAACTTTTGGGGGGTGAAGGAAGAAGCGGTCGTCCTTTGACGGCTGTTACAGAAGAAATCATGCTAGCAGCGAAATGTTTGATCCATGTCAATAGACAAGTTACATAGCAAGATATGAAAGGAAGCTTTCACAACACTTCCATCTTGGATTGAAGAGGATACTTTCACGCTGGGTGCTGCACAATTTCACTGATGCTCAGAAGCAGGCACGGGTGCCATGATATGACAGACAAATTTGAAGCAGGCTTGTCTTGGCGTGTTTATGACATCGTTACAAGTAATGAATCCTGGATTTATCAATACGATCCAGAAACAAAGCGCCCGTCGACGGTTTGGGTATTTCAAAACGAATCAACGCCTACCAAAGTGAAGTGATCTTGGTGACAATTCCTTTACGAAACCAAAGAAGCATTAACCCTGAATGGTATACGTACTACTAAATGCTTGACAGAAGTTTTCTCTGATTGTGAGCAACAAGCGACCAATAACAGGGTTCCGTGGGATACTACTTCACCACGACAATGCGCCGGCCCACACCGAATCAAAACGAGGGACATCCTCCATCCTCCTTACAGCCCTGACCTAGCAACATGTGACTTCTTTTTATTCCAAAAAATAAAAGATCAGCTCAAAAGGATACAATTTTTGTCATCGGATGATGTGCTGTCAGCGTTCGAGCAGGCTGTAAACGAGGTATCTGCGGCAGACTGAAAAAAGTGTTTCAAAAACTGGTTCAACCGCATGAAACTTTGTATAGAGTCTGGTGGAGAGTACTTTGAAAAGATGTAATAAAAATCTATATATTGTCGCAAAACTTTCCGAGTGTCCCACGTACTAGCGAGGTGATTACATAGAGATTTATTAATCAAATGAAAGTATTGTATTAATGTACTACACACATGAATTCTTCGAAATACTGTATCGAAATCTGCGAAGTAGTTTACGCGGTCACACAGACTATGATATTATAGAATTTCAGAGCTCAATAATTAATCTCAATTTTATCTTCTTTTAGAACTATTCGGACATGATACTGTCGGTAAAATACTATTTCCATTTGCCAATGAACGACTGCATACTCTCTGAAATATTTTTCCACCGTGCCTTTCATTCCTTTCCATAAATACCCAATTAAGCGTTCACCTTTTCAACCAAGCAAATACTGAAACAGCGAAGTGACAAATAATTCAAAAACCAATATTAAAAGATTTCAAAGGAAAAGTAGGGTAATGTATCGGGTAGGATTAAAAATGTCAGCCAACTTTTATATAATTGGTCGTGGCCCATGGGTCGTGGAGGTAATCCCGCTCGCATTCATTAGCCGCAGTGTAACTGCAACTTATAATCTGGCTGTCCGCACGCAGTTAGCATGTATTATAGAAATAGTAATCCGGCGTTTATATTTGTTAGAAGTTTTTGATTTTGTGTGGATTCATGATGAAAAGTTTGTATTGGTAGAGTAATGTTTCAGTGTTAATGGTTTTGAATTATAAAATCGTTTATTATGCAAGTCACTCACTTCTACACTCACTCACTCATACACTTGATCACTTTTACACGTCATAGTTTTTTTTTAAACTAGCTGGAGCCGACATTTCCTAACTGACTACCTCTGAGAAGAAAAGCCGAAACAAACTCAGGGATCATCGTCTTTTTTCAAGCCCAGACATTAAAAATGAAGATGTTTACAATAACAATGTGTTTGCTTTGTACATAACAATCAATTTACGTGATTTAAAAAAACAGTTATTATAATGTCATAATTGTAGCATAATTACGCATATTGCATAATGACATTGCTTAGCAGAGCGAGCAGCTCAATCCCAAGCTTTTTTATATAAGCCTTTATTGTTGAAATAACATTAAGTACTTAACCTAATTTACAAATTAACACTTCGATAATCCTGTTCAGTGATCAGCGTGTCCTGTGACACATAGGCCTCTTCCAGCTTTTTCCACTCGTCTCTGTCTTTGGCTTTTCTTGACCAGATAGCTTCTCCGACTTTTTTTATATCGTCCATCCATCTTTTTGCCTGTCTGCCTCTTTTCCTTTTACCATCACGTGGTTGCCACTCCGTTACAATTTTGGTCCACTTTATTCTGCTATCTCTTGTCATATGTCCTGCCCATCTCCATTTTAACTGTCTTACTTTCTTAACTATGTCTTCCACCTTTGTTATGGATCGTATATCTTCTGATCTGGTGTGATCTCTTTTTGTAACGCCTATCATGCTTCTTTCCATCCCCCTCTGACATGTTCTCAATCTTAGAAGATGTTTTTGGCTCAGTGACCAGGTTTGGCATCCATATGTCAGGCATGGCAAGACACATGAGTTGAACACTTTTTTCTTCGCTGACATGGGAAAGTGATCGCTTTTGAATATCTCCTTAAGTGACCAATATCTGTTCCATGCATTAGCTACTCTTCTTTCGATGTCCATGTTTGTTTGGTCTCTGAATGCAATTAGTTGTCCTAGGTATGTATAAGTTCTCACGTATTCGATGTCTAAATCATTCACTTTTATAGCTGTTTCTTCTCTATTTGTCATTACTTTAGTTTTAGATCCATTCATAGTAAGACCTACTATTGCTTGCCTCTGCTAACCGTTGCAGCATATGTTGGAGCATATTAGCGTTGTCAGTAGTGAGGACTAGGTCGTCTGCGAATCTTAAGTGGTTAAGTTTTTTGCCGTCTATGTTTATGCCAGCTTTTTCCCACTCCAGATCCTTAAATACACTTTCCAAGATTGCAGAGAAAAGTTTTGGAGATAGCGGGTCTCCTTGCCTTACACCTTTCGCTATTTGGAATTCTTCCCCAGTTGTTTCTAGTTTTATTTGTGCAGTGCTTTTCTCATATATGTTTTTTAGAATGCGTATGTATTTTTTAGGAATTTCTTGGTCGACCAAGGCCTTCCAAAGCGAGTCGTGATATATTGAGTTAAATGCTTTTCTATAATCTACGACTGTTATATATAACGTTTTACCGTACTGTTCACATTTTTCTATTAATTGGTTTAAGACATGCATGTGATCAACCGTAGAAAACCCAGCTCTAAATCCTGCTTGCTCAATTGGTTGCTGCTGGTCGAATAGCCCTGTAAGTCTGTTTAAAATCAGTTTAGAAAACACCTTGTATATGTTTGACATCAAGCTTATAGGTCTATAGTTTTCAATGTTCTCCCTATCTCCTTTCTTGTGTAATAGTATGATTGTACTTTTGGTCCATTGCGATGGTATTAACTTAGTTCTTAGGATGGTGTTATACATGTCTGTGAGTTTTTTTAGATTTTCAGGTATTGTTATAGCAATTTTTAACATTTCGTTTGTTATCAGGTCTGGCCCTGGTGCTTTATCGGTTTTTTGACTCTGTATTGCTTTTTCTATTTCTGCTTGCAGAAAATCTGGTATATCTTCTACTTCTTCGTCTTCAAGATTTATAGCTACTTTCTCGGTGTTCGGTTCTGCAGCATAGAGTGTTCTGTAGAAATCAGTTGCAACTTGGATTATATTTCTTCATTTTGTCTCCTGCTTTCCAGCTTTATTTCTAATGATTGGTATCCATTTTTTTGCCTCTACGAGTTCTTTCAAAGCTTTTTTGACTCCTCCCGTCTTTTTTATATGGTATTTGATAGTATCTATTAATCCCAAGCTTGGGATTGCAAACGGCAATCCCAAGCTTTATTGTCTTCTAAATAATCCGAGATTTTATAATACCCCTTTTTGCAAAGTTGAGCTTGTAACTCTTTTAATGGGTAAGTTCCGAATGTCCATGGGAAGCTTCTTAATTGTAGGTCCAAGCAGACACTTTACTTTGTGTAAATTATTTTATCTAGATGCTAGAATCGGAGATAGGTACGTGTGTTCCAGCAAGCCACAACGAAGCCGCTTGGTGGATTAAGGCGCACTCCCTCTCACAGAAAGAAGAGCTTGTTCTTAGCCGTTCCCGCCACTGAGGCAAAGGAGGCTTCTTTTTTAAGAGTGGACAGTTGGAGCTTATAATGTTTTATGTTATGATTGTGATAACTTTAATCGGAAGAATATTCGGACCAGGGGCAGGTAGTTATAAGGATTTTCGGGGCCTGTTCTTCATTTTTTTTTTATCATTATAAACTAGTGCTTGACTGCAATCTCGCCTGATGGTAAGCAGTAATGCAATCGTTGATGGTAAAGCGCGCTAGTTAATTAAACCTATTCACTTAAAAAATTAGAGAATAGGAAGGAAGACGGCAGTTGAGCGAGGTGATGCAATGTTAAATCCAACAGCACGACCAACGATGCTGCGCTAGAGAGAGACTGATCTGGAGACCCTCCACGACCAAACTCCCGACACAATAACATTTGGTGAATCGTACCCGGCACACATCGCAACACAATCACTCAGAGCCGTCCTCCGTACGGCTTCACCAGACATCATGCCGGAACACGACGAATCGCTTGGCGGTAAGACTTTGTCTGATGGGTGGTAACTTCTGCCGGCGGCCGATATTATGGTCTACCACCGAAAAATATTCTTGATTTCTGTTATACTGAATGTAACAAATCGATAAAGATTGTTTTCGCCATAAAGCCATACAGGCTTAATACTGTATTTTCATCTGTGGACGTTTGTATTGATGTAAAGTATTTACTAGTTAATGTAATGACTTGGCAACCTTTCATTAGTATGTGCGGTTTATCGGTACACAGTATCAACTTTTAATCCAGCATATCAGTGCCAACCGCGGTTATGGTTAGTACTTTGGCTCTAATTGGGACTCCATTACGGTTACGTAGTATTTTCCGACACGGTGTTTTTATAAATATTTTCAGCTTGATGGTAACAAGAATAAGAATGGGTAATGAGTAAATCTATAGGCATAAAAATCGAGAAACAAATGGAAAGTCGAAACGGTTGAAATGGACGAATTTGTTGAAAACCACTTACGTGCACTAGTTGTAATTTGTTTTTTTTTTTTTTTAGTGAACCAGGCGGTCTGTATTATTATATTGTATGCATTTCTGTGCTAAATTAACGTATTTTCTTTCTTTTTTTAAAGACCTTTTGCTATGCAAACAATTTCTATATCTAATTGAGATGAAATTGGCAACATCTCGATGTCAGATCAGATGTTGCCAATTTCATCACATTCGGTCAAAGAATAATTGATAGGCAGCTACTTATCTACTTAAACTTGTAAAGTGCCTAGGATACCTAAATCCCAAACTCACAAAATAGTGTTAATGCTCAACTAAAAACAAAGCACTGTATACAAAGTACATTTAGCTCTAGGTGGAATAGTGTAAAATGAACTCTCCTTTAGCACGTTGATACAAAATTAATCCGGCCCTGTAACAGGGAGGTTTGTTTTGCTTAACGAAGCGCCGGAGACGTTGCCTCATATAATGCACTTATGATTTATTGCATCAGAATGTTGCTCTAATATTTTTAATAATTTTGCTGTTATTTTACTACTTATGTAAGCAAGGCAGGGCATGATAGCGTGTCCTGTGGGATGGAGGGAAGATCCAGTAGCAGCAGAGTGACGAGTGCATTTGGTTTTGTATCTAGGGAATACAAAAATATGGTGTAGTGTGGGTAAAAAATGCTTATAAACCGCACGAATAACTGTGCACCTCGATCTGTGACGTCATTTGGACGGTACCGTTTGTAAAATATGAAAATCATGTTAAAAAAATATAAATTTTATATTAATAAAAGGCCGTTTCGATGATAAAGCGTCATAATACCAGGGCCTGTAGCCAATGTAACATCGCTTCATAGCGAAGCGATGTTACATTGGCTACAGGCCCAGATCATTTTACTCATGACGTTTTGCAATTAAATTGATAGATATGGACTGCATTCCAGCGAGGTGCATAGTTAACTCGCTCGAGTAGTAGGTAAAAACGCTGAAGCAAACTACAACTTTTGGTATTTATTTATAAACAAAATATAAAAGTTAGTTGTTGTATTATTTATTCGAAAGTTGGTTCGACGTGGCGCAGGAAAATCTTTCCTGGATGGTATTGGGAGGAGGCCTTTGCCCAGCAGTAGCACACCGCTTCTGGGCATGGCCTCCTGTATAAATACGATGGCATAGATAAAAAACAAATACTTAAATGCTATCTTCTATACAGGTATACTCCTACCCATAAAATGAAAAATAATTTTAACAAAAACTCATACGAGTCGATTGTCGAGTACACACCTGCCCATCAAAGATGAACCCCATTACAAGCATTTCTTATGTATTGTAATAAAAAAACACACAAAACCACCCTAACAAGCTAAGCAAACAACAATAAAACCTTAATATTCTTTATTGCTTCAATAAATGTTCATACGAAAACAAGATGCTATATAAGATGTTCGTATAAAACTCAAAATATCGCCGTTTCTTATGAATCTGACACGCTGAATTCTGAGATTAAATTCATACCCCGAGGTACAATTCGTTCAGAATAACGTCGCATCGTCCACACTCCTACGGAGATGAAAAATGGTGGCATTATCTCGATTTCACTTGTCAAGTGAACAAAAGGAGGTTTCACTGTAGTACTTATTTAGTTCAGCTATCTAGATATGTTTGCAAACAATTCAATAGGTGGCAGGGTAAACTCCTTTTCCTTTTCTTTAGAGTGAATACTACTTCAACTCTTAAATGGCCTCTGTGGTTAGATACGACAATTTTGCCAATAACACATATAACATATTAAAGAAATTCTTTAGTAAAACTATTTCACAATAATGGCGAATATCGCCAATGACAGTTAAAAAAACGGCCGCGTGAGCCGACTGCTAGGAGATTTGATGTAAAGCCAAGATGTGGTCACTATGCTGCGATATTTCAATGTTCTTTATGAATTATTCACTGGATGCACTTTTTACTACATAAATCACGCGCTTTTATTTAGTAAACGACACTATAAATAATTTAAAAAACCAATGAAAAATGAGCGTGACATTCACCTTAGCCTTCCCGTCAAAAAACCAGGGTAAACTGGACTCGCACATAATTTTTGACATGCAAATATTGTGACAAAACCAAGCCTAATGTCATGCATAGAAAGAGAACACAATCAAACTAACACTTGATTGAATACAGTTCCATAGGTACAAAATTAGTAAAACAAAAAGGTTATCAAATAAATTGTTCACTGAAACAACCCAAATGAAATAACAAAGCACAATTTTTACGAGCCATAAACAATTTCGCACGGAAGCCAATGTTAAGCGTGGAAACTTCTTCAGTGAGACCGTTACACAATGAAATTAACAATAAGCTCGGCAGAAACAAAGAAAGCACCTAAGTTGATAAATAAAAAATATGCCAAGGGACAAATGGAGGGAGCGAGTACCAAATTTACAAAAATCCCGGTAATTTTTGTGGCTTCCCTATGGTTTTGATAACAAATCTTCGCGAAGACTCATTGTAACAAAGGTTAATATTATTTTTTATTTTTAAACATGTCAAAAATAAGTAGGTTTGTAATCATACCAATAATTTAAATCATAAACGTCAGTTGTCAGTTTATTTCTACTTATTTGTGTGATAGAAACTGTAATAGTGTCCACAAAAGCCATTAATCAAGAATTGAATTGAATTGAACTGTAATAGTGTGATTTACCATCAACGATTGCATCTCTGCTTACCGTCAGGTGGGATAGCGGTCAAGCACTAATTTGAAATGTTAAAAAAATATATAGGTATATAAATCACACTTTAGACAATGACGTAGACAGCTTCGCAACAAGCGCCCTTTTTGATTAGAAAGGGACGCACGCTGGTGAGAGACAGAGACAGGTATAAAACCATGGATAATTCGGTAAGTTTTAACTATAGATATAATAAAAAGCAATATAAAGTATAGGTATATAGGACCGAGATTCCGCGCCTTCGGCGTTGAAGAAAAAAAAAATAGTTTTTTTGAACTCAGCGCATCCAGATCTATGATCTGATTATCTATAGTGGTGAGGGTTTTGAGCAACTTCGGGCACATACATACAGACAGACATACAAACATACGCACTTTATAGGGATGGATAAAGGCAAGTTTAGAACAGCTTTCGCATACAGATGGCCTTAGTCTAAAGTAAGGATTGAGTGTTCAGGTATTAATGCACTCCCTGAATATTTCCTAAAGTAAGTTAAGGAACTCCAAATTCCATTTAAAAGTAAATAACTTCTTTTCATAAATCGTGAATTGTTGTCTTTTCAACCGAACAATGAATGTAGGTTGTTTAACCTACAAGTATTTAGCATCTCACCACCATCTTCGCCGCTATCTACTGTTTTTGGGTTTGCAAGCTTACTTAATATCGAACATTTAAATAACAGAATACATAAGAATACATCCCAATCTACTCGCTGTTATTTAGAGTAAATCAACAAATTGTTATTCAAAATCTCATAACATTTCAATGTTATGAGATTTTGAATAATAATTTATTATTATTTAATTTATTATTTTTTATTTATTTATTATTTTAATTTATTTATTTATTCATAACAACTCAACTAAAATATTCATAAACGTAAATAATTGTGATATCCGTTTGGCTCGGCAATTACGTGGTGATATTAAAACTTAATTAAAATTTGTTTATCACGGCTCGAAAGCGATTAAAAGTTTAAACGAACCTTGGCGACGTAGACCGCCTTCGGAACCAGTTTATTTACGTAAATAGTGTTTCGGTTCAACACTTGTGCTCTCAAACCGACTTTGTGCCTTGAAACTTTACATTTGTTTCACTGAATATAATTTTACATAATACATTTTTAAAGAATTTGTAGATTTACTGAATGTTTTGTATTGTGATAATTTGGTGGTTTGATAAATTCCTTCGATAAATGGAACTGCGTCACGAGGCGCGTCTTACTGAGAAATTCTTAATTCAAACATATTACAGAAGATGGATAGAAGGATCGAACGGGACTCACCAGAATATCCAGGTTTTCTCGCTCAGCCTGTTGCGTAGGGGGCCCCACGTTGAACACAAATCACCTTGGTTTTAAGATGCACTCGCTAATTGCTGATTTATCTGCTTTTGGTCTGATGCTTGATCGATGCTTTAATGATAAATGTCATAGAGATTGCTTGCTGTCTATCCGGTCTTGAACCAGAGACAAGTTGCTGGTTGTGTTTTTAGTAAGTCCCAAATGGCACGGGATCTAGCCCTTTAAGCCAGATGTGCATGGAAGTAGGGAGTACATAGGAGGGAATCGGGAAATTACAATATGCTTGACTTTAAAATGATTTCATGCTTTAACACTGAAAAAAATTACAAACGTACATATAATAATAATAACAGTAAATTTTTATTTATTCGAGTATCAGTGACTCATTTTGTTAGTAACAATTTCAAACTTACTTCTCATATTTAATAATCACATCATCACATACATCATCATCGTGACATGGTCATCATCGTGTTTCATTATAATTTTCATAGGTAATATTTTATCTTATCTATAAAATTCTCGTGTCACAGTTTTCGTTCCCATACTCCTCCGAAACGGCTTGACCGGTTCTCATGACATTTTGTGAGCGTATTGAGTAGGTCTGAGAATCGGCCAACATCTATTTTTTATATTTCTACTACTTACGCAGGTGAAACCGCGGGGCGCAGCTAGTAAACTTATAAAAACCTTACATGTCTACAAAATTCGCTTTAGATTTATAGTGTTTTCCCCAAAAAAAACCGTACGCTCGAAATTTTTCCACTACACGAAAAGAGAATTTAATTATTTATTCGAGTTTACAAACGAGTTCGTCACTTGGGGCGCATTCTAAAGGGCTCTACTTATTTGGACTTCTACTTGTTTGTTCAAGTTATCTCGGAATTTATGTTAGGGCCGCACGAAGGCCGTGCCGCGGGACATACTAGTGGAAATTAATGAGGACTCCAAGCGGAGTTCAATACTCAGCCTTATAAACTAACCGTGAAAAGTAGGCCGTGAAATATGTAGTGGGATATAAAATAACTATTTATGTTTATTGCTATAAATCTTTATATAAGCAAGTATGTATCTTTTTGAATCCTACCATTAATAAATCTTAAAAAAGTGGTGATTATAAATACCAACTCTTATAATCACCACTTTTATAAGAAATAAGTATTTCGACTAAAAAAAAATGCACAATTCCATCCTGTCTGAGAGGACATAGCATGAACGGCTTTTCTCCCCTTTCTTCCTTCTTCTTATACTGGGGAAAGTGGTATCTAGCTTGAATAATTGTAAGGCTGAATGTTACTTTCTAGTACTTTGATATTATAGGCATATCGTAACTACCTTTCACATTGCATAAAATAAAAATGAATAGCGAATACCTCATCATCATCATCAGCCTCTACTTGTCCACTACTGGACATGGGCCTCTTCCATAGCACGCCAACAAGCTCGATCTTAAGCAGTTCTCCGCCAACCCCTACCAGCTTCCTTTTTGATGCGATTACCTACATAAATACTTTCTAACCTTTACATTTGTTACAACATGTTAGCATAAAACATATAACTTACTACAATTGTACTTAAACCTCTCTCTATATATCGCTAAAAGCCATAGTGCTCAAACTGTAACTTCTCTTAAACAACTATATGTTACATTTCGTGTACACTTAGCATAATATTCGGAGTTACGTCACTCTCAACTGGAACTCAGCATTAAATAAGTCGATTTATCTTAGGCTGTGTTTTATGTTGGGGTAATGGTCAGTAACTCTGTCGGTGATTTTTATGAGGAGGGCAAATACGTGCTCGTCATACCCTTAGAGCTGTTCAATTTAACGGGAATTGTTTAACACTCCTAATGTTCTTCTTCGTCCAGAACATAATTTCAGCTCTATCTGAGGTCGGGTCTTCTTGTGCAGGATAGGACAACTTGTCCTGGGTTGAAGTAGTTATAGAATCCATGCTTTCATCTCCCGGGCCAGGCCACCATGTATTTCTTTTTATTAGACAGTACCATTGAATGGAAATAACCGTGAATTAGTTTTCAGGGAGAATTGATGGTTGAATCGAAATCTAAATCAATGGGTTTTCTATCAATTGGGTCACTTAATCTACTACAGTAATGGAGAGCAGTAGTATAATAACACACGCCAATTTCCTATACAATTTGAACTTGTGCCTTTACATAATGAACACTGTTTTAATTAAAAAGACGTTTGTAACACACTGACTGGAAATGTTGCACTTTTACATTTCTGTCTCAATGATAGCGATTCGTAAGTAGCGATCATTTCAGCGTGGTTTACCATCAATCTACTTAAAAATGAAACGGTGAAACTAGCGAATTATGAGTAGACATGAATTGAGTTGCTGAAATGTTGAAAAGAAAGAAATGCTTCGGTTTTGTGAAAAAGTGGTGAATACACACGGTCACAAAATTATGGCTGTGGAAATACAAAGCGTTTTTGGCATCTTATAAGTTCTAGTTTGTGTGGAGTTTCGAACCCAAGCAAGCATTTTACTTTCTGTAAATAATTTCAACACCACTGCTCTCATAAGAGTAAATAAATAAAATAAAAAAAGGTTTATTGCAGAAACATCACAACTTTTACGGTAAATCTTATATGTATAGGGATCTCATTTATAAAAGACTAGCTTTCCGCCCACGGCTTCGCCCGCGTGGAGTTCGCTTATATCGCGGTTTTTAGGTTTCCCTCGGGAATATCCAATTTTTCCTTGATAAAATGTACCCTATTATTTAATCCGGACTTCTAACTTTACGTCTGCAAAATTTCAAAGCAATCGGTTCAATAGTTACCGCGTGAAAGCGGAACAAACTCACTGTCCCATTTATAATATTAGTAAGGATTTACATGTGCTAGGAGGCTACGCTCTTCAGTGACAAATGATGTGATTCCAAAAGTGGTGTACCAGAAGCAAATACAAGTTTATATAATTAAAAATAGACAAAAAAGAAAGTGGCATATAGTTCTAGAGCCAAAAATTCGACATTACAAGTGACATCTTCCAACCTGCACTGGGTCCATATGGTAGATCACAGCCCTCCCTCTCAAAAAGAGGAGGTTTGAGGCAAGATGAGCATCAACATATATTATTTCTCCAAGGGCCTGAAACCGTTTTCTCCCTTTTTCTCTCTTTCTATCGAACCATTCTGAACGTCCGACCCACCAATCGACAGATATTCGTCCCTGGTACCATGGAATACTATTTTCAAATTATTCCGCTTCGCTGTTTATTTATAAAAACGACTTAAAAATTCTAATAAGTATAGTGCGAATTTTTCGCACGGGTCAGCTAGTCATAGACTAAGAGTAGTTAATATAACGGCAACCATTTTTGAATGAAACCAACATGAGTAATATGCACTTAACCTTTTCCTGTAAGTTGTAGGTAACAGGTAACCTAATCTCAGATCAGGTCACCGCCATTTCATGTGAACCACACGAGGTCGCACCCTTACTGCACATCGCCGCAAGGGCTCGCTCTTTGTGTTTACAAGTTACAGGCTGATTGTTTGCCTTTAATAAACAGTGTGTAGGCACCGCTATTTGTTAACTTAACATATCGATCCAGAACATTAACAGAAGCGATCAAATTAATGTTTATACTTAATTAAGTTAATTAAGTCTGTAATTATGTTGAGGTCAAAGGAGTCATCATCATCATCATCTCAACGTTAATCCCAGACGCATCCGTAGCTTTTTCAGCTTCGGAGTCTGGGGTCCGCTTTTACCAGGGTCTCTTTTGCTGATTTTGGCTAAACTTCGATATTTTCCGTGAAGCGACTGCCGTCTGACCTCCACAATTCAAAGGCGATATCTAAGCAATGCTGTTAGATCAATTGTTAGACTTTTGAGGGCTCCAACAACCCGTATCGACTGCCACTGGATGTTCGTATGGCAACCGGGACCAACGGCTTAACGTGCTTTCCGAGGCACGACCAGACCAGTGCAAATATTCATATTCATGCATACAAATATTTGCACTGTGCCGGGATCGAAACCGCGCCTCCTTGCGTAACGGCCGCATTCGCTACCGCTACGCCACAGAGGCTGTCAGTTGAGGTCAAAGGAGTATTGTATGTAAAATGAGATAAAAGTATAAAAACATAGTAAAATTGAGAGGCGTGTGAGACTCATTCGCGATCCAGTGTGGCTACCATGAATTTTCATTACAAGACTCGATCATACGCATCGACCGCGTTTGGCGCTCTCAATAGTTGAGAGTTCCTACAACCTTGAAGCGGGCCAATCGATGAGTCAAATGCAGTCGATATCGATGATCGAGTCTTCATATTGAAAACTCATGGCAGCCACACTGATTTGGTTCAAAACTGTCTCCAAAGCCTGAAGCGCAAGCGTAGAGTAGCCAGCATGTCGGTATTCTATAGGATGCATTTTGGGGAGTATGCGCGAGAATGGCATGACTTAATTCTTCCATCTCCGTTACATCATAGACGACCTGTCATACAGAGTCTCCACCCTTACGTTGTTGACACCACTACGCGGTCTTTCCGTCTGACTAGAATTTGTGTGTGAGTCTTTAAGTGTCTTCGAGGTTGAAGTGTAATAAACTCTTAATAAACTAGCACGCTTTACCAATGTTTGGGTCGCTGCTTACCATCAGGCTGGATTGCGTTCAAGCACCAGTTTATAATATTAATAAAA
The DNA here is from genome assembly GCA_017933935.1 of Sesamia nonagrioides. NCBI lineage: Eukaryota > Metazoa > Arthropoda > Insecta > Lepidoptera > Noctuidae > Sesamia > Sesamia nonagrioides. The sequence continues at coordinate 50,101 of JADWQK010002430.1, forward strand.
ATATACTTTTCAGTGAAAGAATTAAACAAAAAATGTATTAAAAAAAAATTGTCTGTTTTGACAAATTCCCGAATTCAAGATCACAATATTCCGCGAGAGATGCAGAATTACTATTCAAAAGTATCTCATTGAAGTACATACATTGAATGAAATCAGAAACCCTGTACTGGTTTCATTCTTCTACAATCGGTCACTTAATAGAAATAGTAAAATAATCGTTTGGATACTAAAGGAGTTCGTGCGCGTGCGTCACTGCTTGTAGCTAAATAAAAACAGCCGAACGGGTCGATCCATTATGTGAAGCTCCCCATTTTGAGGTTAGTCCATGGATTGGTCATCATCATCATCATCATCTCAGCGTTAATCCGTTAATTAGAAAATACGTTAAGGCGATGGTCGCACTGGTCATTCGTAAATTATTGTTAGTTGTTACCGGACGTCAGATGCCCGAAAGTCTGAAAACCTGTGTCGCTTTGCTTCGGTATCATATTATCTTGTAACTAGGTTGTTGAGGTCAAATATCCATTTAATATATCCATTTAAAATACTGATATTCAACTTTAACCTGTTAGACTGAAAACCGACCACAACGCAGTCCGGAAATGGTGAGGCTGATTAATTGAATACAGGAAGAGGGGATATACAGGGAGGAAAAAGAAAGTTTATATCATTTTTCTAACATTATTTAAATGACTTGCTTCTCTTAACCGCTTTTAATATGGTTTCTCTTATTTTTGTTAATCTTTCTGCAGAGGATTTTGTAAAGTCACCTATTGGGAGAGGCACAGAACAGATTTTACCTATTCCGTGGGGAGAGGGCACTGGCTTTTGTAACACAGGTATATCACCTAAAACAGGAGTCAGGGACTTCACAGTTTTTTTTTGTGTAATAAAGATTTTAACTAACTTGTAAATTTCAAATTAAAATAAAATAATTTTTTATTTAGAAACACCATCTTAGAGAAGTATCTAAGAATTTCTTTATACAAATGATGAATTAAACAAAGCACAAAACTTGTAAAGTCTTGCTCGAAAATAAAACAATGCTGAGTTATTTCGACTATATACAGCTAGCAGGTTTTCCCCGCGTCTCCACTCGCTTGGACGGAATCGGAACGGAGGTATTTTTGTTCACGTCCATTGTATCTCATCCGCATCGCAGCACGATAATTTATATCTCATATTTTATAAAGTCTCATGAATTTATAAAATTCTATTGAAATCCATTTAGAATTATTGAATGAATTGTGTGCAGAAATTATATTAAGCGGCAAGTAAGTAACAGTCGCAAGGATCAACAGATCAGATTAAAGCTACTGTGTGGGTACCATGAGTTTTCATTACGGGACTCGATCATATGCATCGACAGCGTTTGGCGCTCTCATTTGTTGAGAATTCATCATCATCATCTCAGCGTTCATCCCAGTCGCATCCGCAGATTTTTCAGCTTTGGAGTCTGGGGTCCGCTTTACCAGTCTAACTGCTGATTTTGGCTAAACTTCGACATTTTCCGTGAAGCGACTGCCGTCTGACCTCCACAACCCGAAGGCGACATCGAAGCATTGCAGTTAGACCAATTGTTGGACTTTTGCGGGCTCCAACAACCCGTAATGACTGCCACTAGATGTTTGTATGGGAACCAGGACCAACGGCTTAACGTGCTTTCCGAGGCACGACCAGACCAGTGCAAATATTCATATTCATGCATACAAATATTTGCACTGTGCGAGGATCGAACCCGCGCCTCCTTGCGCAACGGCCGCATTCGCCACCGCTACGCCACAGAGGCTGTCATTTGTTGAGACAATCGACGAGACAAACGCGGTCGATATCGATGATCGAGTCTTCGTAATAACAACTCATGGTAACCACACTGTTTACCCCAACACGACCTATCGTCGAGAACAGCTACGCTTGCGACGGTTGGACCGTGGACCAACCATCCACGGTGGTGACCATCTGCACGTACCAAGCCCATCTGTTATTTGTGCCCAAAGTTATTTGTCCAAAATATCGGGTGAAGACACTGACTCCTGTAACACAGGTACCACCTAGCACGGGAGTCAGGGCTTCAAATTAAGTGTAACTCCTTTTTATGTCAATAAAACTTTATTATATTATTATTATTATTATATCTGTGCTTCAGAAAGCATATTAAGCCATTGACTGTCATTTGTAGAACCTTGACAGTTGTTACCAGTCAGTTGTAACCCAAATGTGATAGAGGTCGGATAAGAAAGTGCTCCATGTAAAATACTGGTATTCAGCAGACTGGAAAACCAACCTGTCGGTGTTCTATTGGATGCATTTTGAAGAGTGTATGAGGGAATTGCATGACCTAATCCCCCTTCTCTGTTCCATCTTCGGACCACCCGTCGTAAGGCGAGTATCCACCCTTATGTTGTTGTGTTGTCACCACTATGTTGCGGACGAAGCGTTTCGCCCCGACTTTTATACCGCGTACAAGGAGGGATGGAACACTTTGCCAGCGGCGGTGTTTCCGTCTGACTACAATTAAAGTGTCTTCAAGGCTAGAGTGAATAGGCTGTTAATAAACCAGCTCACTTTACCATCAACGAATGCATCAATGCTTACACTCAGGCGGGATTGCGGTCAAGGACTAGTTTACAAATATATAATAGAAATACTCCAACATAGGAAAAGGCTGAGCAGATGATCTTTTTTTGAAATGTAGATAAATAATTGGTACTCGCAACCTGTATGAACGAAAAGAAGCAAAAGGAGTACGTAAAGATCGCAACTAATAGCGTTCTATAGTTACTGCCTACCCCATTAGTAGAAGGTATGAGTTTATGTATGCAATCAATAAATACGAAGCGTTTCGCCTCCTCCTTTATACCGCGTACATCGAGGGACTGGAACAATTTGCGAGCGGCGGTGTTTCCGTCGGACTACAATTTGAGTGTCTTCAAGGCTAGAGTGAATAGGCTATTAATAAACTAGTGCGCTTTACCACCAACGATTGCGTCACTGCTTACCATCAAGCAGGATTGCGGTCAAGCGCTAGTTTATAATATATAAATCAAAAACTTGGTTTCTAAAAACAGTATTCTGGCTTCCTCAGCTAAAGTTAAAAAAAAAACAGTTAATTTCCCAATAAAAAACAACGAGTGATCTAAATTATGGTTAAAAAACTTGTGTGCAAAATAAGGTGTTTTCCTTTTTTTTTAAACAAAATGTTTTTTGAAAATGTGTACTTTGACAAAATGAGACTAAATGTTTAGAAGTATATTTGTAAGATTCTGAATAGTCTGAATCAGCGCATACACGCTCCGCTACCCTCTTTACACCTGAAACAAGCCCTAATCGCAGTTAGTACCCCACAAATTACAAAACTTACACGATTCTTGTCACGACACCATTGTTTCATACAAAAATACATGTTCCAAAACAACCAACAACTGTAGACAAACGCTGTTTCGTACACGAACTAAAAGGCATGTCCGTTTACAAGACCGAGGTCCGCTGGGTACTGTCGTAAAAACACTATGAAATGTTTACGATGCTAGCCGACGCAGCTGCTTAATTCTTTTGAATTTTTCATATGGACAATGCAAATAACATTAGGTTATGTAATACGCCTGACCCACGCCCGCAACTCTTTTTAGTTTCAGCAGAACAGCTTAGATAAGCGATCTAAGGAGTTTGTTGCGACTATAAGACTTATATATGGCTCTATTATTATAAGGAACTGCCAGCCATATAGGCCCATAATATAATAAGCAGAGGCTTATGAACCTAGACTTTGAATACAAAAACTCGTGAGGGAATCCTATCCTACTATTATAAACTTTTTAGATATGTATGTCTCTGTATACTTATTTTAGTAAATTTTATGTATAATAACTGTATCAAGACCACGACCAAATCACGACAGTTCTATTTAATGTCCATAGTTTCTGTCCATTCTAAGGCTACCTGGAAGAGATTTCATTAGCGATAATTCCGCCAAGTGTATATTTTGTGGTGTTGAATGTATTCCTTAAGTAATGTATGTTTTTTGGTTTACAATAAAGTATATATAAATAAATAAATGTGAAAGTTTGTATAGATGGCTGTTGTTACCCTTTTTTTGTCGTTCTGGATATGAAATCACCATATGACCTCTCCCGCTCTGGACGGAGCAGAAGCGCGTGTCAAACGTCTACTAACTAAAACCCACTCGTGTTTCTTCACTTGCTTGTGCGCCAGGGCCACAGTTTCTTTTTTAACCAACTCATAACCCTGGTTCTAGAGGCATCGGTCTCGATGTGCTGACAAGTCTTTAAGGAGCTCGTGAAACCAACGCGCCGTCGACCCGGGCTTGGTCCTTACCGCCCCGCAAGCCCGCGCCTGTGGTAGCCGGGAGTTCGATGTTGTCTCCCGACCAGGGCGTCTCCTGCGGCGGCTAGAGGCGTGGAGGCGCTAGGATTCCCGCTCCCTTACGCGCTCTGCCTCCTCCTTTGCCAACATCACTGCTTTGCAGAAGGAGGTGCCGACCTGCCATGCACTCACGCTCCCGACCATGGTCTGGACCAGGGCAGGACGCGAGAGATCGCCGCCGATCGACGCTACGAGGACACAGCGGTGCTCTACCCAAACCGGGCAGACCTCCACCATATGCTCCACCGTGTCCGCAGAGCGATCCCCACAACGGTGACATCCTAGTGTTGCCTCCCGCCTTATCCGGAACAGGAACCTCCCGAAACGTCAAGCGGAAGGTTAGTTCGCCGTCGCTCTTGTCTAGCCACTCCTCAAAGAGCTTGCCGCCTCTATTGTGGCGTGCTCAGCTGTTTGTTACCCTTTCACGTAAAAACTGATTTGTACGAAATTTGGCACACAGATAGTTTACAACATAAACATCTTTCTATCTTGATATTCTCACGGGATCGAAACTTATGCGGGTTAAGACGCTGCAAGCTTAGAATAATAGTGTGTCACCTCTATTATGAAATATGTCTCATCTTAACGTTGCAATCGTTATCCCACAACTTAATTACTATTGACATGTGCTAAGTTATTACAGAGAAAGTAGTAGTGGTCCAGTAACAACGGCGCCGACTTAAGTATTGCAGTTTGGATTCAAACCCAGGCAGGCACAATGCTTTGTGTAATATATTACATCACTTCTAGTTTCAAAACAGCGAAGAATCCGGCAATGCCAGTTTCCTAACAATGTGTCGTTAGGAAACTGGCATTGCCGGATTCCACAAATTTGAAGACGTGTGATTATCTGTGACATCTACCAAGAGTGATTGGCATCTAACAACCCGTACTAGGCCCAGCCGAGATGCAGTGGGCCATAATCTGCCGCGATTAGAATCGCCACTAAATAATCACTGCCTATTTGTAGCTTGTTTTATGTAGCCTATACTACCTTTTGACGACCTTCGTGGCGCAGCGGTCAACACGCCTGCCTGCGACGTGGAGGCCCCTGGTTCAATCCTCGGCCAGGTCATGATGGAAAACGATCTTTTCCTGATTGGTCTGGGTCTTGGATGTTTATTTATATATGTATCTATTAAATTATAAATATAGTATCGTTGAGTTAGTATCCTATAACACAAGTCTCGAACTTACTTTGGGGCTAGCTCAATCTGTGTGATTTGTCCGTATATATTTATATTTATCTATACTCCTTCTGACAGAGAGGTCCTAAGAGTGGGTACCTTATAATATACATATGGTGATTAGGCTAGCATTATAGGCCCTATAATGTTTCCACTCCTGCTACACAAGCCTCTCCGTGAGAGGGATTGGGCCGTAATCTACCACGAGGGCCCAGCGTGACTTGATAGATGTCACATGTCTTCGTAGTTTTGCCTCTATTCCTCTAGGACATGCCTCACGATGTTTTGCCTCATCGTTTTGTGAGCAGTGGTGATGAAATAATTTACACAAAGTAAAAAAGTAACCTACGATCTAAAATTTGTAAGTTGCCGCTTTATACCACTAAGTCACCGCTACTGTACATTAGTAATAACGAAAAAAAAAAAAAATTATGTAGATATTTGTGCACGAGACTATATACTTCCATATTCAGAAGTTTGGGCCTCATCTTCAGCTGAAATAATTCTTCTATCCTATATTTTAACTGAGGCGGGATTCAAACAGGTTACCAACAGTACCAACAGTACCAACAGTAGTCCTTATACTAAGTTTAAGTAAGGACTACTGTTGGTTATTTGAGAAAAACACCTTGGCCCCTGGCGCTCAGGTAAGTGAAAGAAGTCGTGTGGGTTTTAGTCAGTAAAAGTCTGACTCCTCAAATCAATCAATCAATCAATGAATCAAATGTCATTTATTCAAATTAGGCTGAGAATCAACAATTTTTGAACGTCAATATTACGACAGTCCCTCAAAAGATAAAACTCCCCAGCAGCACAGCTGTCTGTTCATTAAAAAAAAAACACATGGCTTTATACAATACTAACACAGAAGAGCGGGAGAGGTTATTTGATGATTTCCAATTCGAAAAAGAAATGTACTAATACGGACTAATTACGTGACATACTATCACTGGAAATAGATATTTCACTTTGACAGTCCCCCCCTTCAAAAAATCATTGTGTTAATCACTTTGTTGTACAGACAAATTTTTCGAAGTTAAGAACAACGAATAAGCAGTATCCCCAAAATGAATTAATTAAATCCAAGGTGTGTTATTTAATTAAGCTGCATATCAATGAATTGATCAATTATAAAGCATGGTTTGGTCGTAATGACCAATATAATGATCGATCAGTCGTCTGTTTATAATTTCTATTGTGGAAATGCAGGTTGTATTGTCAATTTCACCACCATTGCGCGTTTTGAAACTAATGTAGCATAAGTGGTTCGCGTTACCTGCTATCAAACAGTGCGGCGGTTAGCCAGTGTAAACTGAACCTTTGATATTACTTCATTTGGTGGAACCATATGGAATGGCGTTGGTGAAATGTAACACTTTGTGGTATTCAATTGAGCCATGAAACTTGTTTTGTTGTTTATTGTCCCTTCAGTGACGTCAAAGACGTCCTTTGTTCGTTTTCCACTTGTCCGTAATCATTTCTAATAGGTGTATTATTTATCACCTGTCTCCCTTTTCCCAACTAGATATGTTGGGGACGGTTTCCAGTTTAAGTATATAGAAGACTGTCTGTCTTACCTCAGCAGACCAGTTACTGACCTATACAACATTATTATATCATATGTAACGTGTGTTTACACCTTTCCAAACAGTTCGTTGTAGGTAGGTACCTACCGTAGCACCTTGATAACGTGTGACTACGCCTTTCCAAACATGAAAATTTATCTCTACATGGTGAATATTGCATACTTCAGAATAGTATTGTATGACATTATTGTCAATTTACAACGAAGGCATCTTGGTAGAGTCTACTGTGTCCATTTACTTGCAACTACATTAGCAACTTTGTTCAGTTCAGTATTCTGAAAATCTTGTTTTATACTTTTTCAGTGTCATTTTTTGTCGTAGTTGGGTTTTAGTTTTCTTACTTTTTATTATTAAGTTAAGAATCTATGTACAAAATTTCAAAAAGATAACATGCAAAACCACAAAGTTATGAGCTTGTTATCTTACTTGGCTGTCCCAACAAAAATATGATCTACGCGCCGCTCAGGCAGGCGAGCGGGGCATTGACCTCTGGCGTCAGCTGTTGCGCGGGCGATGATCGACCTAAGCTACGTATCGCGCTCGGTAACCATATTGCAACAGCTTCTAAATGTATTTGTGAAAAAATATAACATGGTGTAAAAATGATTGGAATCGATTCAGTTGCTTATTCTGAACAAACTACATATATTCAAGTTTGGCATAAACAAAAAATAACGTTGTATAATGTCCCTTGGTAAGACTAGTAGTCAGACGCATTGACTTCTGTAACGACTATTACTACCAGGTACGGAAGGGGCGTTGTATTTACAAGTGGTCACCCATCCATGGACGAACCGCGACAAGCTTAGCTTAACCATATCCAGTTAAGTAATCGACCTGTATTGCAGCTATTTTTTTAAATATACTAATACTACCTTGTGCTTGACAGCAATCCCACCTGATGGTAAGTAGTGATGTAATCGTTGACGGTAAAGTGCGCTAATTTATCAAGAGCCTATTGAGTCTAGCCTTGAAGACTCTTAAATTGTAGTCAGGCGGAAAGACCGCCGCTGGTAAATTGTTTGAGTTCCTCGATGTATGTGGTATAAAAGACGAGGCAAAACGCTTCTTCAGGATCGTAGTGGTGCCAACAATGTAAGGGTGGATACACAACGTATGACGGATCGTCCGATGATGGAACGGAGATGGAGGAATTAAGTCATGCTCATGCAATTCCCGCGCACACTCTACTAAATGAATGCCTGACAGGCTGGCTACTCTGCTGGGCTCCAGGACACTGTGTACTGGAGATCTTTTTGAACCAAATTTGAGTCGCTAATTAGCCTCTTCGCGCGCCTCTGCACCAAATCCAAAGTTGCCAGATGCGATTTTGCAGATCCAGCCCAAATGTGGCTGCAGTACTCCACACACGAGCGGACCTGCGCTTTGGTTTTTTGTTTATTACATTATTAAGGCAAAGGCCCTCCTGAAGCTGGGTCATGAGTGGGCTTATAGTTCCAAGTCCACATCAATGGTAGCCATGCTTTGGTAAACCTTTTCATTACATTGTCATACGAGTAAGCACAGTCCACCAGCCGGAACCGCCACTAAGTCATCGTAGTACAAAATCGCGCCAAATGTTCCCGACGTATAAGAGTATCATAGGCACACAAGATGAGCGATGATGTCGTGACTCATCTGCTCGCAAATTAACTGCTCTGATGAATGCGCTGCGACAAACTACCACTTTCAAAAGACCTCTGACCGACCTACAACATTCCCTAATTATAACTGATTTAAGTATTGTTGGAGGAGCGTTAGAGCTCAAGTTATGGTGGTAGGTAATAGGTGGGTAGGCGCGGCGAGGCAACACTGTTGATGTATCGCTTTCATAACGGCCATGGTTAATTAGTGTCAAATTACAACGCTAATGTTTTTTCGTACTCCCCTGACAGTATATTTGATGAGGGATGTGAGTTTGTCGGTTGACATTGATTTTTCCAATCGGCATATAAATATTATATTCCCTATATTCACCATATTATTTTCTGCTTTTCCAATAAGCAATATGTCGTTCCTCCTATTCGAAATAAATATCTTAAGTATTTCATGGGATGTATTTATTTTGAGCAGGTCGCAATTGAATATCAAAAAAGATAAAGTTACAAAAAGAACGAAAAAAAAATTTTCGCCACACACAAACGGAAGTCATCATCAATCATCATCTCAGCGGTAATCCCAGTCGAACAGTGAAGCGACTGCCGTCTGACCTCCACAACCCGAAGGCGTTATCAAAGCATTTCAGTTAGCCCAATTGTTGGACTTTTACAACCCAACAACCGGCTTGGCTCCAACAACCCGTAACGACTGCCATCACAAGTACTTGACATTAACAAACCTCTTAATAAACGTTCAATATAAATTATGCAAACTAAAGTTAATTCCGTAAAGTTTTATTGACTTTCTCCACAGATTTACCCTAATGGCGTTAACGGATGCGCACTAAAGAGTTCTTTAAACTGCGACCCCCGTAATTCAAGTCAGGATTTAAACCTTAGAAGAAAGTAAGTTTGCCGTGACAACAAAGAGGAGCCATTCCCCTCAGAGTAATTTATACGTGACCGCGGGACCCGGGATCCGGGACTCGCAACTCCGTCGAGACTCCGGGTCTCGGCTCGCGTGCCTGCGATCTGACACCTACTACATACATACAATTGAGTCGGACAATTTTTAACCTTGTTTTTGATTTCGTTCCCTGTTTTTGTTGTACGGGAGGTAAATGGTACGGATGTAGGGTTGTGTATTTTATTTATATAAGTTTAGAATTCTGCGAGTCTTTATACTGGCCCGATATTAAAAGAGATTACCAGTCACGTATCTGCCAATATCATGATAATGAAATGAAATACGATACCTAAATCTCGTCCGTCAGAAACCGATACCTACAAGCTTTTTTTTTTTTTTGAAGATTGGTAATATGTTTTTTTATTTAGTTTAGATTATAGTTGCAAAAAATTTGGTATTCAGAATGGACAAAAAGCTAGCAAACGACACAATTTCGTTTACTAGAATATTTATCAGTAATTTTGGTTTAAAAAACCGGCCAAATGCGAGTCGGACTCGCACACCGAGGGTTCCGCCGTACAAACGTAGCGGCTTACAATTTATGACGTACTAGCTTTCCGCCAGCGGCTTCGCCCGCGTGGAGTTCGGTTATATCGCGCTGTTTAAATTCCCCTCGGGAACATCAAATTTTTCCGGGATAAAAGGTAGCCTATGTTCTTTCTCAGGGTCTAAAGATTGTCTGTGAAAAACTTCATCAAAATCGGTTGAGAGGTTTAGGCGGGAAAGCGTAACAGACAGACAGAGTTATTTTCGCATTTATAATACTAGCATTGATTTAGAATTTTTCACAGTTTAGAGGCAATTAGATTTAAGAAGTATTTGATATGAATTTCAACTTTAATATCTTTACACGTTCATGTGAAAAAGGGTAGGGAGTAACTTTATAATTATTAAAAAAATATTTTAAGTCATGTAAACAAAAAAATAATATTTTAATATTTTATGTAACTTCAAATTTATCATTTTCACAATTTTTCCTTTATCTGTCTGTACTATAATATAACGTTGCTTCGTGCCGAATTTCAAGATTCTGAGTCCACGGGAAGTACCTTGTAGGCAAAGAGATTTAAGATATATAGAGAGGGCATGTGTCAAAATGGCATAGAAAAACTGTGATCCCATGGCTCAGTTCCGCCATCTAGTACAATATAGCAAAATTAGATCGACAATTGGAGACATCAAATAGTTAAAATGAAATAAGTTCATATAAAATATATTCAGCTATTGCCCGGTAGGTGGCCGGTGTGGTCTATGTTGCCAGATCCGATTTAATACCCTAGTATTTTTTTTTTTTTTATATACTTATAAACTAGTGCTTGACTGCAATCCCGCCTGATGGTAAGTAGTGATGCAATCGTTGATGGTAAAGCGCACTAGCTTATTAAGCCTATTCACTCAAAAAATTATAAGTATAGTTCAAATCGGGTAAATAAATATTGAAAAGTAAATAAATTAAGTGAAACTTGTCTTGTACAAACAAAAACTGTTTTAGAATTTTATTCGCTACTATTCATTTACCGTAACACCGTCTATTGGCATTTTAGATGTTTTATGCTTACGAATTATTATAACGCTCAGTTTATTGCGATTTTTGAGTGTAATAGACCTTTTAGGCCATAAAGCGCATTTTGTTTTGCAATTTTCGTCTGCATTTCGTTTTTCGCAAAATTATTCTTTTTACACGTTTGTTTTCAAATATTTTTAAATGGCAATGCAAAAAACTGTAGTAGGGTTTGTATCATTTCGATATAAAGTTATCGATAATATTCAAAGAAGTTACTACGACGATGTTTTTTCGCATTATGATAGCTTGAAACAAAAATTAGGAAACAGAATAATTATGGGTAATTTCAAGTTTACAAGTTTCTTATTTATATAATTCTTTTAATATAATAGGCGTTAAAGTTTAAAATTGCCGATTAGTACTGAAAATCTAAATAATTGCTTATTTTTTAATTTTTAAATAATTCATTTATAATCAATATACAGGAAGGTCGTTTATGCCTTTGTGATTGAACTCTGAGGATCTAGACTGCACAAACTGTGTGAAAGCAGAACTGCCTCCTGGAAGGAAAACTTCTTGTCACGTAGATAATTGTCCAAATCACGACAAAAATGGTAGTCTGCTGGAGCAAGACCTTTACAAGATTCGTACGCCATTATCTTTAAAAACGGCAAAAAAATCACGGTTATTGTATGGGAGGCCGCCTTCAGGATTTATTTTATTTTAATTATTTATTTGTAATTTGAATATATAACCAAATATTCTGTGAACATTTTAAGCGTCTATCTGTTTCCGTTATTAATATGGAGCAAAAAACGGCAAAAATTCACGTTTTTTGTATGGGAGCCCCCTTAAATATTTTATTATTTTTATTCTTAGTACTTGTTGTTATAGCGACAACAGAAATACTAACACAATCTCTGAAAATTACAACTGTCTCGCTATTACGGTTTATGAGATACAGCCTGGTGACAGACGGACAGACGAACAGAGAAGTCTCATGAATAGGGTTCGTTTTACCTTTTAGGTACGGAATCCTCAAAATCACAAAGTAGCTCGCAATCATTGTACTACATATACGTACCTACATATTTTATGAATATATTTCGTTATAAATAAGTTATGTAATCTATGTACTTATCCACTTAACCGTAAATTTTATTCCAATTTTTACGGTTAAGTAGAAAAGTACTGAAATTAATAACTTACTATTTCATTTCTAATACAAGGTACCGATTCTTTTTTTTTTAAATTTGATCGACAAGTCTTTCCAAAGTAGATAACTTCTCTTTTAAAATGCATTGAGCATAATTTCGACGAATGAGACAGAAGCCAATTTTCTTCTCTACGGTCTATCTGGACAAATCGTATCCACTTTTTCCCTACGACATTATTTTTATTCGGAAACCAAAAATAACAAAAACCTAGATAAATGAATTTATAGTAATTGTTCATTCAATTTTGTTTATTAATATGATATGATTATGTTTAAATAGAGTTATTCATAAATAAACTTGAAATATAGTAATATTTTAAGTTTATTTAGCTATATTTTAAATGTCAATAGAATACAACAAAATGTATTCATCTTAATAAGTATTATCGATAACTAAATCGATAAACAACATTACTACATCTCTACAAGAAAATAGTAAAACTACTCAACAATAGAGGGCGCTTTTACAATAATGGAAAATTTTCTAGAACTAAGATTTTTTTAAAATTTGAGTTGCAGACGAAATATAAATAATTCATAGAAAAACATTCCGAAGTTAGGTCCAGTCGTTTTACTATAACGAGATGTACAGTAACACAAAGCGCAACATGGCATATTTCCTTAGAAAATGTTTATTCTTAGTGGACACAAATTACGTCCTGACGCGCAGACTAGACTGAGCGACTTTTAACCAAGTCGATAAAAGTATTGGCTTACGATTTTGTTCGTGATGTCCTGTCTATTGTAAATATAATTTTAATGTCTTTGCTTGTAGGTTTTGATTCCCTAGCGTGTGACGGAAATTCGTCTAAGGTGTCGGTATAAACTGCTGTATCTTTTGATCGCTTTAACTTAGAAGTTTGATTTTTCACTGCTTAAAGAGACAATAGACCTAGGTATTTGGTATAAATTTCAATTTGATACCTTTATTAGTTCGTGAGAAATAAGGTAGTAAGTTTCATTTTATTAAAATATGTTTATTATATTATATAACTAAAAAAATGTGATTTTCGCAATTTTCCCTATATTTGCATTATATGACAATGCTTCATGCCAATTTTCAAGATTCTGAGTTTACGGGAAGTATCCTGTAGGTTTTGATTCCTTTGCGAGTGTCGAAAATTTGTTGAAAATATCGATATAATCGGCTGTATCTTTTGATTGGCTTGGCTTATAAGTTTGATATTTTTACAGCTTAAAGGGACAATAGACCCGAGTATTTCATGTAAATTTCAGCTTAATACGTCCACGCGTTCTTGAGATAAAGGGTGGTGACAGACAGACAGACAGACAGACAGACAGACAGACAGACGGACAACAAAGTGATCCTATAAGGGTTCCGTTTTTTCCTTTTGAGGTACGGAACCCTAAAAACCAAACTTGTGAACCAATTCCGATAAATTTTTTATGGGACTAAACCTTCGAGAGAAGTCTCGGTGAGAAGGTTTAGTTTTTAGGGTTCCGTACCTCAAAAGGAAAAAAACGGAACCCTTATAGGATCACTTTGTTGTCCGTCTGTCTGTCTGTCTGTCAAGACCCTTTATCTCAAGAACGCGTGGACGTATCAAGCTGAAATTCGCATGAAATACTCGGGTCTATTGTCCCTTTAAGTTGTGAAAATATCAAACTTCTAAGCAAAGCCAATCAAAAGATACAGCCGATATGTCGATATTTTCAACAAATTTTCGACACTCGCAAAGGAATCAAAACCTACAGGATACTTCCCGTAAACTCAGAATCTTGAAAATTGGCATGAAGCATTGGCATATAATGCAAATATAGGAAAAAATGCGAAAATCACATTTTTTTAGTTATATAATATAATAAACATATTTTAATAAAATGGAACTTACTACCTTATTTCTCACGAACGAATAAAGTTATCAAATTGAAATTTGTACCAAATACCTAGGTCTATTGTCCCTTTAAGCTGTGAAAATATCAAACTTCTAAGCCAAGCCAATCAAAAGATACAGCCGATATGTCGATATTTTCAACAAATTTTCGACACTCGCAAAGGAGTCAAAACCTACAGGATACTTCCCGTAAACTCAGAATCTTGAAATTTGGCATGAAGGATTGTCATATAATGCAAATATAGGAAAAATTGCGAAAATCACATTTTTTTAGTTATATAATATAATAAACATATTTTAATAAAATGAAACTTACTGCCTTATTTCTCACGAACTAAAGGTATCAAATTGAAATTTATACCAAATACCAAGGTCTATTGTCCCTTTAAGCAGTGAAAAAATCAAACTTCTAAATTAAAGCGATCAAAAGATACAGCAGTTTATACCGACAGCTTAGACGAATTTCCGGCACACACTAGGGAATCAAAACCTATTAGGTACTTCCCGTGAAATCAGAATCTTGAAATTCGGCACGAAGCAACGTTATATTATAGTACAGACAGATAAAGGACAAATTGTGAAAATGATAAATTTGAAGTTACATAAATATTAAAATATTATTTTTGCTTACATGACATAAAATATTTTTTTAATAATTATAAACTTACTACCTAGGTACCCCTTTTCACATGAACGCGTAGAGATATTAAAGTTGAAATTCATATCAAACACTTCTTAAATCTAATTGCCTCTAAACTGTGAAAAATTCTAAATCAATGCTAGTATTATAAATGCGAAAGTAACTCTGTCTGTCTGTTACGCTTTCCCGCCTAAACCTCACAACCGATTTTGATGAAGTTTGGCACAGACAACCTTTAGACCCTGAGAAAGAACATAGGCTACCTTTTATCCCGGAAAAATTTGATGTTCCCGAGGGGAATTTAAACAGCCCGATATAACCGAACTCCACGCGGGCAAAGCCGCTGGCGGAAATCTAGTACGTCATAAATTGTAAACCGCTACGTTTGTACGGCGGAACCCTCGGTGTGCGAGTCCGACTCGCGTTTGGCCGGTTTTTTATTTCTGGAACACAGGCGAAGACCTGAGTGGGAACATTATAGGCTGATTATGTATTGTATGTTAGGTTTCAATTTGATTCCAATGAAATATTGTCGAAATTGGTTCAGGAATTGGGTTTAAAATGGTAAAAATTCAAGTAAGTAATTACAATACAATATGTAAAGAAAACCCCGTCCGACCCAAAAGGATAATAAAGGTTAGGTATACACATGAGTAAATAAAATCTGAAATTTTACTTAATCATCATAGTAACAAAGCTACTGAATTTTGAAATAATCTTATCTTTCGGTGAATTAATTCCAACTTCCCCAAAATTCGGTATTTTTAAAAAAAAAGTGACAACACCATTTTAAACAGTATTTTTATGAGTGATGCGACCACGTGCCGCGTGCCCTAACCCCCCTTCACCCGCGCATGTATGCCTAACGTGTTGCCTACCACACATGTATTAAGTTACCTCGCTTTTTCGAAATAAAATTTATTTTTAAGGGGATATTTTTAAGTTTAGCCCGGCTTTGTAGGCGTTATTAGAATCAGTTAACGAAACCTAACAATACCTTCACGGATCGGACAGGGTTTTCTTTACATATTGTACAATTGCGGCGTTTGCTTTCCAGAACGTATCTTCTGCTTAGCCTTTTTTAAAAAATAACTGATTTAGAAAGCGGTAGGCAAAAAAAAAAACGAAAAACCAAATCAGACTTCCGAAATTATAGTGACTTTTCATTTTGTACTGTTTTTTTTTGGAAGTCGCTTGTTTTACAAATTAATAGCAAAAATACTTTTTATCCTAATTATTTTTAACAAAACACAGAAGTGTTTCTCTAAACTATGGCATAAAATGTTATGCAATGATTAACATTTGCTTAACCATATTTTTTTTTATGTTAAACGTCTCTTAATGTTAAGCAATTTATTTATTTTTATTATTTATACACAAAAAAATACAATAAAATACATGAGGATATGTCAAAATTAAGATTTGAGTACAAAGTTACTGCTTATTTCTTAAGAAATTTCTTCCATCAGACCTGCGAAAGGAGAAGTTAACCCCAATAACAACAAACAAACACTAACAAATGATTTTTCTTAGAACGTTTTCTTGAGAAAAATAGCACAAGGAAATATAACCAATACCTACATCTGATTGCCTCCATATTGTAAGCTGAATTGACCGCACCAACTCAATGAGCTAATGAGTTTTCCGCGTTAACGGTAAAAGGATATCGATTCATAATCCCGCTGAGAAAACACAAACATAATCAAAAAATAAGGTTTCTTATTGCTTACTATTGATAATACTATTTATAAGAAAGCCATTTTTACTGTAAACACCGTCGGATTCTACCCAGAAATCTCTAGATACTCTACAAAAACTTGCTTTTTCTTATCGAGATTTTCATAGTCTTATCGTAACTAGAGATTAAAAATAACAGCGACAATGAAAAGACAGTTTTAAAATCTACGTAGCTGTAAAAACTTTAGAGCAAACAATAAAGACGGGACATTTTTTTTAAACATTTGTAGATATCTGAAGGTAGTGTAACAAAAACGTGACGTGAAAATTTAAATTTAAATTTGTTTGTGTATTCATTTCTTCTTTGAAATAAACAATCAGAAACTGTATCACCTCGACGGAAATAATCTTCCCGATAGGCGTAAGCCTGGGACTTACATGTTGTGTGAAAGGTGACGTGGTTTGTTCTAAACGGTTGATTTAATGAAACTTCCTTATAACTTGACGTGCAGTCTATTTTGACTGAGTATTTTTACATTACTTGATGATTTCACTTATTTCCTAGTAGTTTAATGATAAATATATATAAATTAGTGCTCCCTCCGAGCGCCACTAGTCGCCGCAGGAGACGTCCTGGTCGGGAGATGACACTAAACTCCCAGCCACTGTAGGCGCGGGCCTGCGGGCGGTGAGCAGTGGGCAGCTCGCCGCTCGGTAAGGACCAGGCCCGAGTCGACGGCGCGTCGTGTTTCACGCGCACCTCAAAGAGATGTCAGCACGTCCAGACGGGATCCACGAAGACCGATGCCTCCTGGGTCAGCGTTGCGGGTTGGTTAAACAAGAAACCGTGGCCCTGGCCGTTGCACAGGCAAGTGAAGAAACACGGGTGGGTTTTTGTCAGTAAAAGTCTGACACGCCCTTCCGCTCTGCCCAGAGCGGGAGAAGTCATTTGATGATTTCCCATCCAACCAAAAAAAAAAGTAATAAAAAAAAGGAATTTCTATCTAAACTGGAATGTGAACTATCGATCAAAACGCGGTCCGAGGGAGATAGCTTCACAGTAGCCCTCTGTCTTTGTTGTGTAGGGTGACTATTATAATGGAATTTATAAAGAATGTACGTAAAATATTTTTTTTTCACTTATTTCACCTGAGTTTTAATGAACATTTAGGCATGGATGCGAATTGTTTTAATTTCATTATTGAATTTTAAAAATGGATGAATAAATTGATGATGTACGGACGATAGCAGGTCAATCTATTCGAAACTATACCTTTAGATAAATAAAATATCTACAAGAAAGCAGAATTTAATGTCATTGTAAATACCCAATAAAAGTCACTTACTTATTATGCACACAATGACTAAGAGCACATTTATTAATTACCTACTCCGAAATTTATGGTCACCTTACATACAAACAAAATAACTTATATATGATTACCGCAAAAAACTTACTTAAAGGTGATATTCCGCACCCAGAGTATGACTCACTATTGCAGACATTAATGACACCCTTTTTCACCATCTTTTTTCTTATCGAAATTGTTGGTTTCAAACAAAATTACAAAAAATAAATACGGGTTACACTTAGAAAGAGACAGAGGGCTACTGGGACGCTTTCTCCTTCGGACCGTGTTCTCTTCAAATAAACTTTCATTTCCGATCGACCTTATTGCTCTTGTGATAGAGTCTTCTTTTAAATAAGAGACTTATGCAAGTTCACATTCCAGTTTAGATAGAATTTCCTTGTACGTAGCACTTTGATCCTGGTCGTCTGAATGACGTTTATGAATGGCGGCGAAATACAAATAATGATACATGTTGATTTTCAATTAACATTACATTAAAACATTTACCTCAGTCGATTTATTTAATGACAAATGCAAACAAGGCCTAACTACTTACCCTGAGTCTAAAACCCAAAATTGGATTTCCGTTTATCCTGGTTCGTTTAGTCGCTACGAGAATTTCGCGGTCGTGCGTGTGCCCTACCTGATACGCTTCGGAACAAATAGTTCCTATTTGCCTGCTGTCTGTCGCATCGGATGCGGTTACATCCAACCATCGAACATTTTTAATTTCATGGCCCGTTTGTTCAACATCACTCCTGTTACGAGTAACTTCGCTAGAAAGTGTGGGATTTTTTTAGTTGTGTTTTGTTTCAAAATTGCTTTTCTTGTGGTATCCTAGTGATCTAATTCATGTCTACTTTGATAATTTCTATTTTGATGAACACTCATTTTTATTATTATTTATTTGTTGAAAGTTCAACATCAACATATATTATTTCTCCAAGGATCTGAAACCGTTTTCTCCCTTTTTCTCTCTTTCTATCGAACCAATCTGAACGTCCGACCCACCAATCGACAGATATTCGTCCCTGGTACAATGGAATACTATTTTCAAATTATTCCGCTTCACTGTTTATTTATAAAAACGACTTAAAAATTCTAATTTGTAGGTATAGTGCGAATTTTTCGTACGGGTCAGCTAGTTTGATATATTGTTCTTACAAGAACTTTTATAAAGATTACCTATGTTGTCTACGTTCTTCAGACATTGTTTTAAAGCCAAATAAAACTCTCTTTTTCACTCTCAAATGCTTTATAAACATGGATTGTTGTTCTGTTATGTTTCTAGATGGGTTTCCTTGTAACAGTAGGTAATTTGATTTGTGTCTTTATACTTAGTTAATTTCTGTCTTTAGAAATGTCGGTTAATTATTACTAAACACAGTTATTAAATAGACATTTGATATCTTGTGAGAAGTGTTTCACATTTTACCTTCCTGATCCATATCGTTTGGCCGGCGGCGGGTTATCAGATATGATATTGTCTTCTCCCTCCAAAGCTTACCTAATATGTGAAAATTAACTTGATTTATTTACACAAAATCCAATCAAATAGGTTTAATATTCAATCAAATCTAAATTGTGTGGTTTTCGTAGACCTCTCCCAGTAAATTGGCATATACCTACACACTTACCTAATAGGTTCGCTTCAGGTTTCATTTTTAACCCGGTGTCAGTTTTACTTACGAGTCACTCCAAAATCTGTGTTCAGTCAATATAATAAGCATGACAGAAAAGTGATACACTCTTAGTAACATTGATGCAAGCAAAATTACTTTTGGTCAAACCTTAAAATGTCTATTCACGCATATGCAACGTATTTGACACGCATTGAACGGAGCCGGCCCGCTTGTTTAATATCCCCGATCCGCGCAAATCCGAATGTTAACACTGACAGTACGTTGATGTCTAGCCATGGAGGCAAAGCCGTGGTATTTCCAGTTTGACTGTTTAATCCGGCGCTACGCCACGCATCATCAGCTTGTGTACACGCGATTTTTATTAGACCATACATATAGCGTGCATGTGCACCGGCTTTATTGTGCTCTTTGATTTTTATAATGAATGGTATTTTAACAAGTTATTACTCTTGGACGGGTGCCTAATTATTTTTATAGCAAGCATAAAACCTTTTTATGCACTGTTGTTTTAGGACTAATTAAACAATGGCGCCGATTCCCTGTTCAAAGACTAAAGTAAATTCTAGTTCATTGCATTTTTTCATTCCATTTCATAATGAGAAGGGCAGAAGATTTCTAAATACCTGTAGTATCGCCTACCTATGCACATAAAAACATGCATGTGACTCATACACTCACACACTTACTGGATGGATTTTTACAGCTATACTTCTTTATCATGTATTGAATTTTATACCTTTGTTTTTATTACCCTTTTAACCCTTATTTTTTGTGATAGCATAATTCTTGGACCTTGGTGTCTCTACGTTATTTGGCATTAATCATCATCATCTCAGCGTTAATCCCAGTCGCATTTGAAGCCTTTTCAGCTTTGGAGTCTGGGGTCCGCTTTACCAGTCCAACTGCTGAAATGGCTAAACTTCGACATTTTCCGCGAAGCATTTGGATATATTAATATTGAGGGAAAACAAATAGTATGGTGGTAATAAATATATGTTTTGCTTAGACGTCCTAAGTACATACTTAGAACGTCTTATAGCGAATGTGAATACCAACACAAACCATTTCTGGTTTAATGGTACAAAACAAACAAACCTGTAACAAGACTGTATGTATTGCATAAATAAATAAATAACTTTAGATTTTGTTTCTAAACTTGGTCATAAATGACAAACTGGTCATAAAAGTAAAAAGGATACCTACGGTATGTAGGTATCCTTTTTACTTTTATGACCTATATTATTTTGACCTATATATACCTTATATTATTATGTATGTATAAAATAACCAAAACAGTTAACTAATACCTAGTGAGTTAGCTTATCAAACAAATTATTAGAAATATACATATGTAGGTAAGTTATCTAGTTAGTACGTGTTCATCAAAAGAATTTAAAAGTTCACAATTATTTGAATTTGATCCTCCAACATCATTATTAGCGGAGTTTGACAGTAGTTAAGGTAACAATATCGCGACGAAGAATGAATAAAGTTTCTGAAGTCTTCATCAAAGGCATTCTGTGCTTCAATCGACCTTACATCAATAATCCTAAAGATTCTTCAACTTTTATGTCTGTGAAAAAGAATTTAAAAATTATTAAGTTTGCAACAGATACGAAGATTTTATTTAGTATTATATTATACATCTATATGTATATTAGGGTGCTTCTTATTTTTCGACTTTTGAAAAGTAACTGCGTCAACCCGCCATTCGCTTCTGTCATCCAAAAAACGAGCTCATTATTTTTATTTTATTTTTAAATCAAATTTTAGGGGTCGCTACCGAGCATTAAAGTTTTAATATTTTGTTTAATTTGTCAATTTTATTTTATTACTTTAAAGAGACATATAATAGTTTTAGGATTATTGAATCAAGATAAAATTTACTTTTTCAACTGTCGACGCATGATTCAACACAATAAACACTCGATTTACACTTGCCCCCCTTCCCCCGCAACCTTCAGTATGCGCCCGATCGCCTCGTACACTCGTAATACTAGTACAACATCAGCACCAAGGAATGATTTGTGCTTGCTAAAAGATCTCAAGAGTTTTGAAAAAATAAACAAAGCCATATCGAAAAAAGCTATAACAAAATTTCTAGGGCATTTATGGTACCTCTCCGAAGAACTTGTTGCATTTTCTTTTTTTGATGATGACGTTTCATTGGAAAGCAAACAAAATATGGTTATTGCACTAAATGAAGAAGGTTTAGACTTTAGCCCTAAGCGGATTACCTTAGATGTAAGTCACATCGAAGAAAAAAATTTAGAAGACTTTGTTACCAGCAACACCTTACGGTTTTTTAGAATTCTCGGTATTTCATCCCCATTTTAAAAAAAAAGATCCTTCTCTTTGGGAGGAAGATGAAGATTATAAAGCTTCTAGAGAAATTTTATGCTCTATGAAAGTAGCGAATGTTTTGGCGGGGCGGGGAGTGGCATTAATGGAAGAGTACAACAAATTAATTACCAACGATGAGGAACAAAAACAATACCTTCTTTTAGTTGTGAAAAATTTTATACAGAAGTACCCAAATACAAATAAAAATACGTTGTTATCATAGTTAATTTGTCAGTATCATAACTCCCTACTAATTATGTGATTTAAGAATGATTATAATTTTTTTCACTGAATAAAAATTCTAATAAAAAATACATTTTTTTTTTTTATTTTGCTTGCCGGTAGCGACCCCTAAATATTACTTTAAAAATCTGAAAAAAATAATTTACTACTTTTTTGAATCATAGAAGAGAATGAATGGGTGACGCGAGAATAAATTGAAAAAAAATTTTTTTGGTCCGTTTATGAAGCACCCTAATGTATATATTATATAATTATGTAGATTTATTCATTAGCATGCTCTAGGATTATCTATCCACTTTGAAATATTTAAAGCACAGAAGATAAAAAGCGAAAATATTATAGACTAGCTGTTTCCCGCAACTCCGTCCACGTAGACTTCAGTTTACAGCTCGCGGTGGTTCCCGTAAATTAAAAAGGACTCAGTTGATATAAAATAAGCGCCTGTTAAAATAATGGGAGCAAAATGTACGTTCGCGTTATCTCCCGTTTTCGCAACATTTTTTGTTACTTCTCTTCCTCTAATGGTTATAGCAAGATGTTATACAATATGTAAAGAAAACCCTGTCCGATCCGTGAAGGTATTGTAAGGTATCGATAACTGATTCTACTAATGCCTACAAAGCCGGGCTAAACTTAAAAAAAAAATCCGCGTAAATAAATAAATATTATTTCCCAAAAAGAGGTAACTTAATACATGTGCGGTAGGCAACACTTCCGCGGGCGACGGGGGCAGGGCACGCGACACGTGGTCGCATTGCTTATAATAATACTGTCAAAATGGTGATGTCACTTTTTTAAAAATTACCAAATTTCGGGGAAGTTGGAATTAAATCGCAGAATAAGAAAGATTATTTCAAAATTCATAATCATCATAGTAACAATACTATGACGATTATGTAAAATTTCGTATTTTATTTGGTCATGGGTATACCTAACCTTTATTATCCTGTTCGGTCAGACAGGGTTTTCTTTACATATTGTATAGCTTCTGTCCTTTCTCAGGCTCTAGACTGTCTGTGTACCAAATTTCATTATAATCGGTTCAGCAGTTTTGGCGTGAAAGCCGGACAGACAGACAGACAGAGATATTTTCGCATTTATAATATTAGTATCGATTATTAAGTAGGTAATTGTATTTAGTAGCTATTACAACTTACAAAGTTTAATTCCACTTAACGATATTAGAGTTAAAATATCAACATGAAACTACTACTCCAGGTGGATTAGATTGAGGGACAGACAAAAGTCACCGCCCAGTAAGGACCAGGGCCGGGTCGAAGGCGCATTGTGTTCCACATACGCCTTAAAGAGATGTCAGCACATCGTGATGGATTCCATGAAGACCGAAGCTTGCCAGGGAAGCGGGTTGTTCGAAAGAGATACCGTAGCCCCTAACACACAGGTGACGAGCGCAAGGGAAGACGGCTGGGTTTTAATAATCAGTAAAAGTCTCACACGACCTTCCTCTCTGCTCACAGCGGCATTTGTTGAATTCCCGTCCAAAAAAAAAAACAGAGGGTGAGGTACAGTCAGCTGTAGAAGTCCATTTCCACCTTAAAGACTACTGTCGCCTGCGCTAAACCGGCCACGCACACTACCGCATTATTTTTTTATCGCAGTCTTCGTCTTTCTTTAAAGTAATGCAAAATTTCGTTACTTCATTAGAAGTTGAGTTAGCGGCCGCACTTAACAATGGTGCTATCAAAAGCGAGCGATTGTGGGTTCGATCCTTATTATAGGCAACTCTTTTTGTTGTTTCATATAATTTAAAATTATGATAATTGATTTGTATTTTAAAGTAAAAATGTTTGTAAATAATATTTAAACAAATAGGAAAATTTATTGAATATTTATCCCAAAAAAGGGTTTTATTATATGTTTTAGTTTACTATAGGGGTAATATAATAAAACATATATAAAAATAAAACAATAAGCATATTATAATGCAATATATTATAAAGTTATATATTATTCGGTATAGATATACTTATACTAACAAATGAAACAAACGTTGAAACAGCAGCATTGTAATATTTTATATAAAAGTAATCCTTGACAAACTTATGATATTGTTATGGTAAAAAATACAAAAAACATTTTTGGTTGTTAGATATGAAAATTATAATATTATACGTATATTATGATTAAAGAGGTTATAGCTTAATTATTCATTTTCTTAAAGAAAAGAGGATTGAAGCTTAACCTGAATATTATTGCAATCATAAAATAATCTATACTTAGAACACATAATAGTGCTTATTAGATTTATATTTTTTTTGCGTGTATAGCATAGTACTAGTGCTGCCATCCTGCAATGCCTTTTTTCGGAGTTTGAAGGCATGAGATTATAATCTTCAAGCGCTTTCTTAGTTCAAAAGTAAACGAACTTATTTCTTATCGAATTCCGAAATTATTGTTTTTATAATTTACCAAAAGTAATTTGTATTGAAATTGCAAAAGGCGACATCTGTTAGCCATTAAGCCAACCGAACATATTACTGTCACTTAGCTAAATTACTTTAGAGATGGTTTAGAGTCCGTTATTAAGATATTTATTGGTATATATTTAAAACACTCTGTAGGACACTTCTGCACTGTTTTTGTTATAAATAGTTTTTTTTTTGTTTAGCTCGATAACACTCCACCAGCCTCGCCAATTTATTTTTAAACCACAAATGCAAACTATCTTCTTCGCACGATTTAAAAGTTTATTCAACGGTAAATATTGTCGTTTCGTTTCACTTGTCTCGACAGCTACCTTCGTCCTCCAACCTCTTGACCTTGACCTCCAACGGCTTACAGTATTTCTCTAAAACAATAACAATTTTATTACGCACTTGCTACAAGCGATTGGTTTGCACCTTACATAAATAATAATAAAAACAACTTACACAAAAGCCGGTTTCATATGATATTTGAGATATATTGCTGCATATGCCTGCATATTGATTAAAAAGTAAAACTAATAACACAAACTGGTAACTATATGTTCACCAACCAACAACAGCTAAGTAATATTATTTGAGTTATTGTAGCTAATAATAGTTATTGTAGGTAGCGGAATATTTTTTGTGAAGTAGTGATTCAGATTCTTTTAAGTCTACCGTCATCTTTTTTATAATGACTCTAATATAGAAAAAATCTTAAAAGAAAGTATCATCTTTAAGTTGCAGATCGATATTTTTAGATATTTTTGTTGTAAGCATTCATAACTCACCAATAAACATTTAAAAAATATTTTTGTAAGTTATTAGATTCGAACTCGAACCACCTTGAACGCCTATCAAGGCGAAAACCGTTACGCCATTGAAACACTTACTGTAGACGTTGAAATTAATAAGTAGTACCTAACAATCATAAGCGGGCAGCAAGTGTATGAGCGTGTATCAAACTTTATTATAGAAGAAGGTCGTAACTACAACTAGTATTGCTTGGCCATAGTTTTGTGAGATTGCAACTCGACTTTTGGTCTTGACTGTACAGTCGACAGCACATTAAAGCTACTACAATCTGTCACATTTCTTTATTAGATCAACGATAGTCAAATTGTTTTTTTTTTTTTTTTTAATAATTATAAACTAGTGCTTGGCTGCAATCCCGCCTGATGGTAAGCAGTGATGCAATCGTTGAGTGTAAAGCGCACTAGTTTATTAAGCCTATTCACTTAAAAAACTTAGGAATAGGAAGGATGACGGCAGTTGAGCGAGGTGATGCAATGTTAAACCCAAGACCAACACGACCAAACGATGCTGCGCTAGAGGGAGATTGATCTGGAGACTCTCCACGACCAAATTCCCGAGACAACAACATTTGGCGCATCGTACCCGGCACACATCGCAACACAACTGCTCAGACCCGTCCTCCGTACGGCTTCACCAGACATCATGCCGGAACACGACGAATCGCTAAAGCTTTGAGGCTTAAGGTTGATTGGGAATTTTTGACAGTTTCGAGTAGCTGCTTTTTTGAGGCTTAAGGTTGATTGGGAATTTTTGACAGTTTCGAGTAGCTGCTTTTTTGAATTTTTGATTTAGGTATACAAGTTATCTTGTATACCTAAATCAAAAATTTTAATGAAATTAATTTTTCATTAGTCATAGGGTTTGAAAGAAACGGTATCCACGAAAACAACTAGACCTAAACTAATCAGTTCAAAAGGTAAAGCAATCAATCGATTGCTTTGCTTTACCTATTTAAGTCTCCCCGAATTCTAACGAAGTCAATATTTGTTCTGGCAGCAACTCAATCGGCCACATAAGATTAGCCGTGATTACTATACCGTACAGGAGCATCCATTTTCTCATTCTTGTTTCGGCACGCATCAACTTGATTCCACCTCGTTCCTACCCCGGATCCGCGGATAACTTCTCCCTGAAGCGTCATATAAATAAATTGTTACCAGTCTTTATTGCGCACGGTTTACGGTAGCGTTTTTCCCGCCATGTTATCGTCTTTGGGAATTCTCCCTTCTTATATATCCGATCCTATTGTGATTTCGTTCGTACCTGTGATTATCATAATGTCTATATTGTGAATTCGATTTTACGTATACAGGTTGATTATTTCTGTATCTACAATCGGTAAAGTTTCAGCTACTAAATCAATGGTTTTATGTTTATCAGCGACATGAATTTAGGTATGAATGTTCGTACACGTGATAGAACTAAATTAGCCCGTGTTGGGGACTAGTTTAGTCTAATTTTGTGAGGCGAAGTTCTAGGAATTTGACCAATTTTAATTGGGTGGACGTAGCAATCCGCATAACTAACTAGCTGCTACTTTGTGAAGTAACATGGACCAATTATCCAGATGTGTTTGTGGTCCATGACTTAACATGTTCAAACCAGACTTGTAATAAAAAAGAAAGATGAGGTGTAAATGATGGATTATAAGGATCAAATCAGACATTAATGAGAACACGAATGCACCCGTATCTACACAAATATTTACAAGCTACAATCAGAATGTACGAAAAAATAACAAAAACGGACTACTTAAATTCTTGAAAAATATATCTTTTACGTTAATTTTCAAAGAATTTCGAAAGAAAATTCATTAGAATTTTTTGCTATCAATATTTGAAGGCGTAAAAATCGCATTTTTTGGAGTATAAAATACTTAGGAAAAACATTATGCAAAAATTATCAATTTCCACCCACTTCGACTGAATTCCGAAAATTACAAGCTTCTCAAATAGACACTTACTTATTTCAGGTATTTTGGTGATAATTTCAGGAATTTCTTAGAAGGTGCTTGTATCAATAGGAAAATGTAGGAGAGATGGCTTTTGGTAGTGATGCCACGGGCGTACCTTATACCCCAAGGGAATTTACTATTACTGATAATACCATGTGAAATTATTTGGAAAATAAAGTTTTTATTTTACTTGATGAAGATTTTTTTTTATTTGTTAAACTTCTTTTAACTTTAGTCATGACAAGCTGTGGTGGGTACACAATAGGGATGTTTCCTGGGTAAAAAAAAATGATTCTATTTAGTCCGTCTTTCAGATTATAGAAAAATATTGGATACGTATATTTTGTTTTATCAAATCAATAAAAATTGACAAATCTAAAAGGCATCAAAGATCAGGAGTGGTGGCTGGTGACGTCACTGCTCGCTAAAAGTATAGCGTGCAGTGACTTCACACGAGTTTTCAACGCCCTGTGTCGTCTTCATTTTTTGTTTATCTAGTATTTTTTGGAAATCTGACTGACGGACTAATTAGTTCTGTTTTAGTCAACCACCCTATTGTTAACTATAGTACATCTTTTTCGAATTACAGTATGTAGGATACAGAGTCACAAACCTGAACGATAAAGAACAAAGTTACAAATAAAGTAGCTTTAGCAGTAGGTATTCGAGTTTACCTAAATATGTTTCAGACTTTTCGAGGTATTCCTAACGGAAACTTTAGGAAATATGAAACAAAATACATCTTCCAACAACCAACCAATTGTGTTCACGTAAATTCCAAACGAGACATACCTAAACGAAATTGACTAAGTGCAGAGCGTTAATTGACCTGATTAAAAATTTCATAAACAAACAAGGTTTTATGCAAACTAGTTAAGAGGGTTTCGCATTAAAGAGGATGCAAATTAATTCTATTAAGATGAGCGTTGTATGCGCTACGTAATTACATAACGCCAGCACGACGTAGGCTGTTTTCACTTTTAACGCGGGAGTGTCAAACTAAAGGTGGGTCGGAGATTCAAAAAAAGAATATCATAAATCTGGGAAAGAAAGCATTTCCATTAATTCTCAGCGTACCTTGACGAGGGTCGAAAGTTTAACGGATTATAACAAGTGGCGGCACTAACTGTCACGAACAGACCTGGCCATGCCACGCCTCATGGCTTAATCGCCAAACTTTCCCCTACGATTGGAGTTTTTGCGGAATAGCTGCGGTTGTGTGGTCGCACCGTTAATTTATGCGCCGGCGAGTGAATTGAGAACGAGCATGCCGCTTCTCCTCTCCTATTAGGTATTCAAGACATCGTTTAATCGACCTGCACCAGTCACAGCCGGATATACGTTTTAAAGAGAATTTGAACGCAAAGTAAATCGTTCTACAGTTATTGGAAGCAATCCCTCGGGAAGCGATTGCAGATCAAGTATTCAAATATAATGTGAGAATTTACATTGCCAATAATATTATGTAAAACAGGTTTAGTCAACGTAATGAACCCTAGAGTTTTAATGGGATTGTATTTTAAAAAGGCTATTATGATATGTTAGTTCCTGTATTTTTCTGGTTTTATCCCGCGGGTTACGTACCCTCCAATAAATTTTAATATTGTTGTAACAAAAACCTTAAAAATTTATATCCGTATTCCCGTAAATCCTAAAAGGGATTGAGGGGTAGAGCGTGGTCTCGCGGCAATCGTTCGCCACAACAACTTTCTAAGAATAGTGCTTCACTATGGGCGATAGTTAGGAGTAGGTGTAACTTCACTTCCTACATAACATTAATAGATACTTAGATGCTTGAACTAAACTGATCTGGGGTTTAAATCATGGAACGTCAATGACTTTCGGAGCTACGATACGATTGCATAATAGTTTGGTAACAGATTTCAAAAACAAAAGACGTAAGCTGGTGAAGCTACTAGGTGCGTAAAAATTAGAAGTCATCAACCCCAGCAGCAACAACCTTTTATCGTCTCACTGCTGGGCACAGGTCTCCTTTCACACAGAGAAGGATTGAGCGTAATCACCACGCTTGCTCAATGCGGGATGGCGATTTCAGACTTAAAGTCCAGGTTTCCTCAAGATTTACCTATTTATTTATTTATCAGTGATGATAAAGATGTTTTCCTTCACCTTTTTTAATCAGTCATTATTGTTCAAGATATACCTACTTAGAAAGTACATATAACTTTGGAAAAGTTACATTGGTACTTGCCTGACCTGGAATCGAACCCGCACACTCATACTTGAGGGGCTGCTGTTTTTTGGTGGCCACCACGACGAAATTAGAAGTAGATCAGTACAATGTTTGTCTTTTCCTAATGGTCTAACCGACTTTCCAGTAGACGTTGGTTGCATTGTTTAAAGTACCTGAGCTCTAATATAACGTCGAGCTTGACGGTCGTCTAGATCTTATGCAAAAACATACATACACGCAATATCTCTAGGTATATATAGAATATTGGCCGCGATTGCTTTGTTCACACACTAAACCTAATTTAAGTGAATCTCTTTTTTTTTTAATAATTATAAACTAGTGCTTGAGCAATCGTTGATGGTAAAGCGCGCAAGTTTATTAAGCCTGTTCACTTAAAAATCTTAGTGAGTAGAAAGGAAGACGGCAGT
The DNA here is from genome assembly GCA_017933935.1 of Sesamia nonagrioides. NCBI lineage: Eukaryota > Metazoa > Arthropoda > Insecta > Lepidoptera > Noctuidae > Sesamia > Sesamia nonagrioides. The sequence goes on from JADWQK010002430.1 coordinate 80,114, forward strand.
TAAGCGAGGTGATGCACTGTTAAACCCAACAACACGACCGACGATGCTGCGCCTGAGGGAGATTAATCTGGAGACCCTCCACGATTAAACTCCTGACACAATAACATTTGGCGCATCGTACCCGGCACACATCGCAACAGAACTGCTCAGACCCGTCCTCCGTACGGCTTCACCAGACATCATGCCGGAACACGACGAATCATTTGGCGGCAAGACTTGTCTGGTGGGTGGTAAGTTTAATTTCAGTTCAGTGAATCTCTATAATTAGTCCGCACCTGACGTTAGTGGGGTATGTTACCTAAGTTGTCTTGTTTTTAATCGCGTCTAAACGCGTCTATCATAATTATCTGTGGAATAATTTGTCAAGACAAATAATAAGAAAAAAGATGCGCTGCCCTTTAAATTGGGAACAAGAGAATCGGCGCCATTGTAAACCTAACAAAAGTATCCCGTGTGTGTCACCCATGATGGTCTAGGAGTCTAAAGTGTCCGTGGAAGAATTTAGACTCCCGCGGCTCCACGCGTGCTCGTAATAGGAGAGACACCGGGGTGGTTTTTAGTCAGTAGAAGTCTGACAGACCCCGTCGCCCACCCCAGGGTGGGGACATCCATTGAGAATTTTCCACCCCGGAACAAAAAATAAGGAGTCTAAAGTGTGATTTTATAAGCTGTGAAAACTGAAATCAACAAAAAAGTTACAACGGTGACGCAATCTATACTATTAAAGGTATGCACTATACATACACAGTATAGATAAATATAACTAAGTATATTCTTTGGTATACATACGTATATCTCGCTGTAGCTATCACGGTGTCCGGTCGGTCACGCTCACACGAATTCAATGGTTTTTCCCCATCAAACAAAAATGCAAAGAAGTTTTCACTTCGATAATGATCATGACTTAGGTACTTACTGGACTTTAGTTCCCGTCTCCCCTAGATGGGGCAGAGGGCGTCCACAGTGCGCCGCCATCCCGTTCGGGCTTGAGTTTCGCATTTTATTTCGCTGCAGGTCTTCCCTATGTTCATCGCTTTTGCGATGACTGTTCGCTAGTTCTGCTTAGGGCGGCCACGTTTACGCTTTCCTTGGGGTTTTCAATCTAGGGCTTGCCTTGCTATGTTCAGGATCCCTTTGGAGCGTGTGACTCATCCAGTTCCATTTGCGGCGTTTGAAATGCTGGTCGATCGAAGTTTCACCGCAACGCTCCCACAGATCTACATTTGAGATTTTCTCGGGTCAGTATATACCTACCGAGAATACGGCGAAGACAGCGGTAGACAACGACCTGGAGTTTATTCGAGATTTCTTTTGTGACCTTCCAAGTCTCACACCCATACAGCAATACGGTTTTTACGTTGGACCGGAATATTTTGAGCTTAACTCTTTTTTTATAATTATAAACTAGCGACAATCGTTGATGACACTTATATGGCTCAGACCCATCCACTGTACGGCCACAGTATAAAAATCATACAGTAGGTCGATGCCTTTGATCTCGTGTAAAATGCCGACATCGGCTAGACTCTAGACAGTAACGCATCGGCCAGGGTTGTCACAAATAAACAATATTTATGAAATTATTTATTTATTGCAGATCAACATCGATAGCTGTATTATATTTAATTAATTTGCTATTTTTACTAAGGGAACAACTCGAGACAGATTTAAGTTATTTAGATGGTATTTTCGTAACCAGCACTCGAATCGACCTCGGAATTAACACCCATATCATCGCGTCCGTGACCAAAACACAGCGCAAGCCGTTTTTATGTAAGTAGTTTTTCGGAGCTATCTACTCTTTATCCAAAAAAAAATATCAACTTATTAAAAATACATAAATTTTCTCCATAATCTTGGCTCCAAAATTGTGTTTTTTTTTTTTACTAAGCAGAATGTTTAAATAATTCCTTCACAACGAAACCTCTGACAAGAGAAATAATTATCATAAACGTGCATCTCCTCGAAAAGTAAGCATTATTTAGATTGCGTTCTTACACTAATGGATAGGCAATTTCATGACGAACATTATTGTAGAAATATTTTTTTAAAACGACCAAAACAAAAATTTTATTCAACAATCTGAGCGTATTCCCCATCATTTCTCTTGCCCGAGCTATTGAGATTCAGTATGCCACAAGCTCTCGAAGGGGGAACCCATGTCGTTCGTCATCGCGCGGTCCGCTAGCATAGCGGGCGGCGCGTGAGCGAGAAAGCATCTGCTTGCTCGCTCACGCACCGCATGTCGCATAGAGTATAATACTATCATAAAGTGTCTCTGTTATTGATGTTCATTTTGGTGTTCGTTTTTTTAACCGATTTCAAAATAGAGGAGGTTATATGTTTTTTTTTATGTTTGTTTGCGGATAACTTTACTAATTTGGTATTTCGATGAATTTTGGGTATTTCGACATGGCTGTCGTGATAGGGGTTTTCGGGAGTGCAGATCACGAAAATGACGTCATTTTTGAAATCCAAGATGGCCGACAACAATTTTATGATATTTTGACATGGGTATCGTAATGGGGTTTTTGGGGGTGCTGATCACGAAAATGACGTTATTTTTGAAATCCAAGATGGCCGACACCAATTTTATAATAATTGGACATGGGTGTCGTGAAACGGGTTTTCAGGGGCGCTGATAACGAAAATGACGTCATTTTTTATATCCAAGATGGCCGAAATCAAATTTCATGATATTTTGACTTGGGTCTCGTGACAGTGGTTTTCGGGGGCGCTGATCACGAAAATGACGTCAATTATAAGCTATGGTATAGCTTCTATTTCTTTATCAAAGTCAAAAATAAAACATCAAATATAGTTTAGTCGCTAAATCGCTACCGTTTTTCGCACTCTTTCGATGACGTCACTGGTAAAAAATAAATATATAAATAAACTACAAAAAGAAAATACATACTTATACAAATGTATAGGTACGTTAATTGGCAAAATAAAAAAATACTATGTCATAAATAACTAATAAAAAAACATCCTACTAACTACATACTGCGGAACTCGGTGTTCACACCTTTGCGATTTGCCCCGCAGCCACGCGCAGGATTGCGTTTTTTATCATGCAGATCCCCTACGCACCCTTAGGGTATAGATGCACCCTTACGTTGTTAACACCACTACGATCCGGACGAAGCGTTTCGCCTCCTCCTTTATACCGCGTACATCACGGGACTGTCGGGGACAATTTGAGTGTCTTCAAGGCTAGAGTGAATAGGCTCTTAATAAACTATTGCGCTTTAACATCAACGATGGCGTCACTGCTTACCATCAGGCGGGATTGCGGTCAAGCGCTAGTTTATAATTTATAAATAAAAAAAAAATGCAGATCTGCAGCCCTGCGCGTGAGCACAGATTCAATGTATAGTACTATGCGTTTTTCCATACTAAATTTGGTACTTGCGAACATCTATACTAATATACAATATGTAAAGAAAACCCTGTCCGACCCATAAGGATAATAAAGGTTAGGTAAACACTTGACCAAATATAATATAAAATTTTACACAATCATCACAGTAACAATAATAATGAATTTTGAAATAATCTTTTTTTCCCGGGTATTAATTCCAATTTCCCCGAAATTTGGTAATTTTTAAAAAACTGACAACACCATTTGTGACGGAGCGAATAGCGATGCGACCACGTGCCGCATGCCCCGCCCCCCTTCACCCGCGCATACATGCGCGGGTGAAGGGGGGCGGGGCTATCGGGTTGCCTACCGCACATGCATTAAGTTACCTCGCTTTTTCGAAATAATATTTATTTTTTTTGGGGGATTTTTTTTTAAGTTTAGCCCGGCTTTGTAGGCATTATTAGAATCAGTTAACGATACCTAACAATACCTTCACGGATCGGACAGGGTTTTCTTTACATATTGTATAAAGCTGAAGAGTTTGTTTGTTTGTTTGAACGCGCTAATCTCAGGAACTACGGGTCCAATTTTAAAAATTCTTTTTCGTTGGATAGCCCATTAATCTAGAAAGGCTTAAGGCTATAAAACATCACGCTGCGACTAATAGGAGCAGAGCATAACTAACTCCACGCGAACTAAGTCGCTGGCGGCCGCTAGTATAAAATAATAGGGTATGTTGTTTTCATTAAGTGTTTTAACGCACTACAATTTAGGAAAGTTTGGAGTTGGTGATGGAGCCGGGAGACAGCCGAGGGATCTCCTTAACGATTCACACCAGCTGCCTCGTGTTTGTGCTTAATAAATTTATATTAATAAGAACTTTACACCTAAATGAGTTGTGATTGTCATTAAAGCTCTGATGATGAAGACAAAGGCCAGTTAAGGGAACTCCTCAAAGGTTTACAATAGTTACCTTGTGTTTGGACTTAATTCATTTATATTGATGAAAACTTTACACCCATATAGGTTTAAATGAAGGTCTGCAATAGATCTGATGATGAAGACCATAGACAGTCGAGGGAATTCCTCAACAATTTACAACATTGTACTTTAACATAGTACAAACACTACCTACTCGTCATGCTTATGCAAAAATCAATTAAAATCAAGAGACTGAATTTAAGTTGTGTTATTTCATTGCGTTATTTCTAGAAATGCTCATGCTTTCATTGTGGTCTTATAGGAATTAAAGCAAACGAAATACGTCATTTGCTTGCAGGCCTTTTCCAAATATGCTGCCGTCAGCGTCCAGTCTGACCGGATATTGTATTAGTCAGATGTTTATTATTTTTCTGCAAAAGGAAGCTTTGTGTAAATAATATTATAGTATATGTATTTGTTTTTTTTTTTACGATAGTTTTATTTTTTACAATTTACGTATTTGTTTTATTAAACGAGAATAATAATATAATTTCAGTCTTGCCTGAGCCCAAAAAAAACATCAAATCTTTTTTTTATGTAGGTTTCCTGTCTGCAGAAATTTATTTGACCCTGATTACGTTTTCCCTTAAAATAATAAATAATGATAAATTAACCTTTATTATATTATTTTTCTATCCCTTTGACCATCTGACTTAACTAACTTTCAATCTACAAAACTAACTTCCAACCCTGAAGTTACAGTCATAACATATTTAGTTGTAAAGGTCTAATCAATACAAATTAAGTAAGCCCAAACACATGACAGTTGCTTCCGATGTGGATTCCCTTGATTCTCTGTCATCTCCATCATCAGGTCAGGTCCAAATCTTCACGTTTTTATAGTATCATCCGATATAAATACGAGTATCAAGTTTTCACCCGAAGCGTGCCTACAATTTTCGATAATTGGCCTAAATTTCTTAGAATTTCCATTATCGACACTGACGTGATAACAATGAGATTACATAGGCAGCATACTCTTTCATATAAAAAAAAAGAATGGTCAAAATTGGTTCAATAACGATAAAGTTATCAGCGAGCACACATAAATTGAATTGAGAACCACACTTTTGGGAAGTCGGTTAAAAAATAAAATACGCAAAATTTTTATTATGAAGTATCGTCAACATTTGTTTCAGTCTATAATAACCAAAAGTATTTGGGCGCACCAATAAACAAAAATAAAAGTGCCATGTCTGTTACTTCTGTGGTCTATGAATTTAACTTGTATTTGTAAGTACTTCGTCCGCCAGACGGCGCTAGTAATATTTTGCGAAGTATTGTAGAGGTGGGGCGCGGTGAAGAGGGAGCAAATGCTCAAGGTCATTTGGTGAGGGTACGGTCATAATAAACATTTAAATTGGCGTCCGCCATCTTTTTTTTTGTTGGGTGGGAAATCTTCAAATGACTTCTCCCACTCTGGGCAGAGCGGAAGGGCGTGTCAGACTTTTACTGACTAAAACCCGCCATAACCATACCCATATTAAATTATAAAAAAAGAAGTCCGCCATTTTGGATGTCAAAAAGGATGGCTTCTTCGTTACAAGCACCCCAATTTTACTCAAAATTGACACTCATATCAAATTATAAAACAAACAAATAAAAAAACAAACACGTGTTAGCCCTTAATGATAGATACCGAGCTACGAACATCGTTTTGTTCGCAGCTCGGGTGCCGATTACCCGCGTCTCGTCCCTCACACCCCGCACGATTGCTCTGTCTAGACGTCTTCGTCGGACGACTGTTTGATTTTTAGACTGTGGTACGGCTTCATAATATATCATGTCGGAATATGACGAATCGCTTAGCTGCAAGACTTTGTCTGGTGGGTGGTAACTTCTGCCGGCAGCCGATGTTATGGCCTACCGCCTACCAACGAGTCAGTTTCCGCGATTGCCACACGGGACGAAGCTGTGCGAAGGTTGAAATATCTGTCGAGCCAAAATGGACCAACAATTTTAAATTTGGGTTTAATAAATTAATTAACTGCAAAAAGTATTCAAATCAAAGAAGCTTATAACCGCCATCTGTGACAAAAAATACAAACTGACTAGTGACTTGTCGTACTAAGTATAAGGCATTTGAAACCCATCGAGACACGCAATTGTCTTCGTCAGGAACTCGGTATTACGTTACTAGATGGCGTAACAGAAACCGCCATCTGTCGTCACTGTAGTAAACTACGAACACAAGTACTGTTTGTTACAACTAACTGGCCTCACTGGGGCTGTAGTTGAAACATTAGAACAATAGAGGGCGCTACTGAGATATCCCAGAAAAAGAACTGGAACTAAGATAAGTTTGTAAAAAAGGGACAGAAGTTCAAAAAGACTCTCCATACGTTTATAGTCTGTAGTTCCTACGAAATTGATTACTTATTTCTTTTTGTGGGAATTAGGATCTCATTTAATTGGTATTAGGCTAATAAATATTATGAACTACCTACAGTAACGTTACCTAAATTTTGTTTTAATTTTGTTTTGCATCATTTTGACATTCAAAATCATATTTGCGATTTCTTTCACATGCTTGCTTTGATCAATACATCAGCCGCCAAAAGCTAATGGAAAATTGTTACATACTTATTGCCACGGTGAGAGTTCTTCCTCACAAAAACAATCGGTGTATAATTAATAATAATAATAACAAAGCCTTTTTATGTCCAGTAGAAAAAAAAAAAATATTACATCTCTAAATATCTATTTTATAATTTTTGATTAATCTGCCGGAACCCCAGAATGGGTGAAGGCCTCCTCCAGTGACGTCCAGTGTTTAATTAGGGATTGCAAATCTAGATGATGGCCCCTCGACAGCTGAATGTGGATATCATAGCGAAAACTTAAGTACTTACTAAATGTCAGTGTTTAATCCTACCAAGGACACAAACTCAGAAAGATAAGTTTGCCACCTACAAAAAGAAGTAAGAAGTGATGTGGGCCACATTGAAATTACATATTTACATTACAAACCATTCAGGCGGGAGATTCGTCAAGGCCAGGCCATCTAATGATTCGCCAACCAAAATTGATGTCTTGATTATATGGCGGGTAGTTAATACACATAATTTTGATTATATATGGCGCCGATTTACAAACTGCTTAAATTAAATTAAAAAGTAATTATCAGAACAATTGTGGGGTGGTTTGCTGGACAGTAGGTATCATTATGATTTTGATAGGTGAGCCACATTCATTGCGTTACAGTACAGACGACAGCACATCAAGCTACTACAATCATTTTTAACTTTATCTCTAAAGCATTTTATTTCCCTAAAGCATTACATTTTTAACTTTATCTCTAAAGCATTAAGGCTGAAGGTTGATTGGGGATTTTTGACAGTATCGCTTAGCTTGACGTGCTGTCATCCGAACATAATGGTTATGGGAAGACAAATTTTTCATATTTAAGAAACAATGGACTGCCTAAATGATTCAGATTATGTGTCACCGACGCGGGCCTGCGGGCAGTGAGCAGTGGGTAGCTCGCCGCCCGGTAAGAACCAGGCCTGAGTCGACGGCGCGATGTGTTTCACGCGCGCCTCAAAGAGATGTCAGCATATCGTGACGGGGTTCACGAAGACCGATGCCTCCTGGGTCGAAGAAACCGTGGACCTGGCCGTCGCACAGACAAGTGAAGAAACACGGGTGGGTTTTAGTCAGTAAAAGTCTGACACGTCTTTCCGCTCCGCCCAGAGCGGGAGAAGTCATTTGATGATTTCCCATCCCAACAAAATAAAAGGTGCTGGTTACCTACCGTGTCGTATATTATATCCTGCTAGGTGTACAAACAAGTAAATACCTTAGCTCTTAATATGATGCAACAGTGGTGATATCCCCCGTCGTCAACCCCAAGGTCTCGAAAAATATTGAGATAAAACGTATCCGATGTGTTATTCCTGGTTATAAACCATCTGTGTGCCAAATTTCATCCAAATCCGTTTGGTAGTTTTTTTTTGCGTAAAAGAGTAACAAACATACATCTATCTATTCTCACTAATTTTCGCATTTATCATATTAAGTTGTTCATTTTATCTGGAAACAGTTACTTTTTAAAATGTTTTCCCAAACTAGGAATTTCTCCTATATTGTGGGTGCGTTTCTTCTTCTTCAGCCTATAGATGTCCACTACTGGATAAAGGCCTCCCCTAAGGCTTTCCACGATGACCGGTCTTGTGCTGCCCGTATCCATCGGCTTCCCGCGACCTTCACCAGGTCATCGGTCCACCTTGTTGGAGGCCTCCCTACGCTGCGTCTTCCGGTACGTGACCGCCACTCCAGGACCTTACTCCCCATCGACCATCGGTTCTACGAGCTATGTGCCCTGCCTACTACCACTTAATTTTAGCGACTCGAAGAGCTATGTCGGTGACTTTGGTTCTTCTGCGGATCTCCTCATTTCTGATTTATCACGCAAAGAAACTCCCATGTCTCTTTCCATTGCCCTTTGTGTGGCTGCTTTGTGGGTGCGTTTACAAACATATAACTGACATACACAAACATCCAGACCCGGAACAACTATTTGTATGTCATACGAATATCTGCTCCGATCGGGAATCGAACCCGCGGCACGCATCGCAGCAGTCAATACCTTAACCACTGCGCTAACCGTGTAGTCGAACTCCTTTCATTCGCCTTGATTTTTTGAACCTTAAATCCTTCTTCTCAGGATAAATGGATGGCTTGATAAGCCCCATACGATTATTCGTTTAGAAGCCCCAAACGATCAAGCCATCCATTTTGCCCCTTTAAAAACATACGTGTGTTCATAAGAATATCCGTGTAATATAAACGGGTATGTTCATAAGTCATTAATCGCCCTCCCACGCGATTTCATATGCGGAATGCTCTACTTTGACAAATGACTCCATTATTTAAGATTTGCCGCAAACGATAGGGATTTTTAGAGAGATTTTTTGGGAAGTAATGTCAAAGTCGCATCTGTTTTATAAATCGTAATATCTGAAAAGAGTACCTACTCTTTAAGTATAGGTAAATATACGATTTGCAAAACAGAATGTGAGCGAATACTTGTTTCGGTTTGGTTATGCTTGGCAGGTTTTTCTTCCTCAACCTATACCTAGAGGTACACTGCTGGACAAAGACCTTTTTTGTGGGGTGGAAAATCCTCCTGGCTGGCCGCCGCCCTGGGGTGGGCGACGGGGCCTTTCAGACTGCTACTGACTAAAAACCACTCCGGTGTCTCATCGGTCACGTGCGCGCGGGGACACGGGAGTTCTTGATTCTGCCACGGCCCCACACTCGCCCCAAGGGTATCCACCATGACCAATCTAGTTCTGCACGCATCCATCGGCTTCCCGCAACCTTCACCAGGTCATCAGTTCACCTTGTTGGGGACCTCCCTACGCTGCGTCTCTTGTAATTATGATGAAATAGTAATTATATTATAGATAATATATAATTATAGAAAACAATAAAACATTTTTCTCCTGTCTAGTGAATCTTCTAAACTCAAAAATTTAATTTCTTTATAATTGTCATTAGCCTGAGACAATAAAATTCAACCTCAACAGCTTCTTCCGGTACGTGGCCGCCACTCCAGAACCTAACTGCCTCATGAGCCATCGGTTTTACGAGCAATATGCCCCGCCCACTGCCACTTAATGTTAGCGACTGGAAGAGCTATGTCGGTGGCTTATCGCGGATCTCCTCATTTCTGATTCGATCGCGCAGAAAAACTCCGAGCATAGCTCTTTCTATCGGCCTTTGTGTGACTGTGAGCCTTCGTATGAGGCCGAGGTATGAGGCTCATTGTGAGCGACCACGTTTCAGTTTTAAATACGGCATATATATAGGTACTCTACTCTCTTCTTCTTCATCTCAGCGTTAATCCCAGTCGCATCCATGGATTTGAGATTCGGAGTCTGGGGTCTGCTTTTAACAGTCTAACTGCTGATTTTGGCTAAACTTCGATATTTTTCGACTCAATTTATAAAAATTAGACCAATTGTTAGACTTTTGAGCCATTAGATGTTCGTATGATAACCGGGACCAACGGCTTAACGTGCTTTCCGAGACACGACCAGACCAGTGCAAATATTCATATTCACGCATTATTCCTCCGCGCAGCGGCTGCGTTCGCTACCACTACGCCACGGATGCTGTCAAATTACTCTACTGCAAGAGCATAAACACGGTTAGAAGGTAAATAAATTATTGATTAGGTAAACGAATAAAGAGTTTTGATTAAGACATTTTATTTTAGAGTACCTACTAGGTACACAGAGGAAAAAAATAACCATTAATTCAGCATAATATAATTCTAGACCTTCTAGAGTTTAATTCTGGATAATCGCTTTTAAAACAAAACCCATTTCATAGAAAATATCCAATCTATTTTTTTTTTTATAACTTACGAATTTTTTTTACGTTAGAATGCATATAAACATATAACCGCTAGTTGCTACCTAATTCACGGCTGCAGTTTACTCACTTAGAAGTATTACTTTCCTGCATTAGAAATTAGACTCCGGTAAAAGTTGCCACCAAGCGATTCGTCGTGTTCCGGCATGATGTCTGGTGAAGCCGTATGGAGGAAGGTGTCTGAGCAGTTATGTTGCGATATGTGCCGGGTACAATGCGCAAATGTTGTGTCGGGAGTTTGGTCGTGAAAAATCTCCAGATCAATTTTCCTCTAGCGCAGCATTGTTGAACGTGTTGTTGGGTTTAACATAGCATCACCTTTTATTTTTTTTTTTGTTCCGGGGTGGAAAATCCTCAATGGATGTCCGCCACCCTGGGGTGGGTAACGGGGTCTGTCAGACTCCTACTGACTAAAAACCACCCCGGTGTCTCTCCGGTCACGTGCGCACGGAGTCGTGGGAGTCCTTGAATCTGCCGCGGCCCCACACTGTCGTGCCGGCCCTGTCTGTCCGGGCCTCGCCACCTGCACGGGGTAGTGAGGTGTTTAACTACCCCGTGCATCGCCTCTGAGGCGCACGCCGACACACCAGCGCGCCTCCGCCTCGGGGTTCAATGAATAAGGGGGCGGGGAGTTCCCCATATTCCTCGCCCCTGGACCCATTCATGGGGGCTGGAAGAGGGCATTATCCGCCCTTTCTCGGCGCCCGGTGCGTCTTCTGCGACCTGGGAAGGGAGTTGAGATCTCCCTCTCCCGTTCCGCAGCTTCCTTCTGCGACATCACGTCCTCGCAGAAGGACACCACTGCGTCCCACGACTCTGCGCTACCGACCATCCTCCGCACTACTGCCGGCAGCGTCAGGTCGCCTCCTACTTCGTTTTTTAGGGCACGGCGCTGCTCCTCCCAAACTACACACTCGGAGAGCGTGTGCTGTGCCGTGTCCTCCCCGCATTGGACGCAGTGGTGGCACCGAGCGTCCGGCTCCCTGTCTATTCGTCGCGTTGCTTCGGTACCTGCGTCACCATGAACGGTAGGGAGCCGTGCCTCCTCCCGAGCCAGTCGTCGAGTACCGGCCGGATCGCCTCGACGGTAGCGAGGCGGTAGGGCGCATAAGCCTCTGCCGCCAGTCCGCCACCAAGACCTGACGGAGCTCCTCTCGGAGCAGCTTGATCTGCTGCTGCATCGGACTGGAGCCCCGTGTCCGCTCTTCCTCGCGCCATCGGTACAATGACGCGAGTACTTTCGCCTCTAGGTCCCAGGGCGGGGATCCGCCCAGGAGGCAAGCCGCCTCGTAGGAAATCTTGCGATACCCGCGGACGACCCTGACGGCCATCGCCCTCTGCGGTAATATAGCATCACCTCGCCCAACTGCCGTCTTCCTTCCTACTTTCTTCTTATTCACTGTTTTTTTTTTTTTAGTGAATATGCTCTTAATATTCCTACTAGCGTGCTTTACCATCAACGACTGCATCACTGCTTACCATCAGGCGGGGTTACGGGCAAGCACTAGGTTATAAATATTTAAAAAAAAGCATAATAAAATCCAGAGCCATCAACCTATGCTATAATTACCAACATTCGTCAGATACACCCTACGATGTTCTAACGATGGTCCACTAATGTTTTGATACGCTCCAATTATGAGGTGCATGCATCTGCCCGTAAAGGCTTGATATCTGTTCGTAACATCAGAGCATGACGCGTCACGGCAACCCTCTCGGACGAAGTGGGTGCCGGGGTGCAAGAGCTAACCGTTAAAATGAGCAATGGCGGCGGCAGGGCAGGAGTTGCCAAACTTGGGACATTTTGAAAACTATACAGACCATTTCAGAATATCGTTGATGAAATTGTAGCATACTATACCTACGAGAATAGCTTATCGTTTTATTTTCTTATGTAACTAACTACGCCCCGTGGTTTACCCGCGTAATTTTCGTTTAGTAGTTTTGCGTGAAATAGTACCAGACATATACATTTCATATTTACAACCTCAGAAAATTTAGTATATATCTATAATATTAGTAGGAAGTAGGATAAGTCTCATTTTTCAAGTGCGATTTGTGCGTCGTATTACTTCCTTTGTGTGCACTAATTATATCACTTACAGGTATGTCTTGTAGAAACTGGTATTCAGTAATGATGATCGCAAAGCGGTCACTTACAATATGCTGGACTTAATTTTATGATAATAACGCTTGAAGGCTCTTCTAATGAAAATAAAAAGAAATTTTTAAAATGATTTCTTAAACCATTAGGTTTTAAAGATTCAGTCAATCTAAAGCCAATATCTTTTTCTTAACACAACATAACCTCTTTTGTCTTTATAACTTACAGGCTACCCTTTTATTATTTATACGCTTCAACATTTTATTACTATAATAAATTATGTTAAAAGTAAATTGCAGATTATGTTTTACCATTAAAATACTCTATACTTAGTCAAACACGTTATATTGTTATTTCATTAACAATCTAAGCTTGTTTTATGTCTCGGCTAATATTTTCATCGTCGTGGTAGTTTGATATGTCAGTCCAGTCATTAAGTTTTTAACACACGTAGGTATATTTTCATGGCATGCAACTAAAAATACTGCTTATTAAAAATGCATTGATTTGTTTACTTCAAGAAAATGTTGACTACCCCTGTCCTCAGTCAAAATGTACTGATTAACTGCTTATATAAATATGAAAAAAGTCGTGATTATCATTTAATTTCATAGTTGGGAAACGCTTATTGATTCCGAAGCGGAGCGCGTGCGCTGGGCACCTGCTTCCGTCGCCGATAGGGTTAAATCAATATTTGGACTAACGTATTCAAATCTTTTGTCTTTTTGTTATGAATTAGATTAGTGGACGGGAGTGTGTTTGATAAAAAATGCATTCAGTGTTAAAGTGAGAGTCAGGTGTAAGCAGGAGTGACATGATTTTTATATTTTTTTGTTGGATGATTCTTCAAAAATTTTAAACCTTGGTACTAAGATTTTCAAATACTAAAAGAACTAGGATAACTAAAGGTAAAATGACCGCTTGACTTGCTAAACCTACTGAATAGAACCAGCTTTTATTTATAGCTAGTTCTGATGTGGAAAAAGGAATTTGCATAAATTAACTTAAACACTACTAATTTGAAAATACATAATATATTTTTAACCCAAATGAATAATCATGTTTGTCGAATATCTTGTTTTCTGCATATAATTTAATGTCTACTTCCTAATTAACTACCTAACAAACATCCAATTAATTCGTGATCCCAAAGTTACATTATGAGATAACATACCTTTTTTTTTTTTTTTTGTACGAGTGAAAATGCATTTACGCACCGTACCGTCGCTAGCTAGGCGAACGGCGTGTGTGGGACTCGCCCGGCCGGAGCCGGGAATACCCACTAAAGACACTCGGTTCCCTCGAGCCCTGCGTTGAGAGTGACCCGGGCTCGGCCCGGAGATCTAACTCCGGGCCACTCTCAGGGCTTACCGGCCTAATTTAGGCCGGTTTCCGCGCCTAGGGAGGATTACCCGGGAACGGATAATCCCCAGACGTGGTGACCGGTGCAATGCGCGTGGGGAGCTACCCACACACGCTGGTCACACTCGGGGGCTAAAGGAGACGGGGGTACGTCCCCCGCCTTCTTCGCCCCGCCCGTCTACGCCGGAGGGGAGCGGCAAGAGCATCCTCTTCCCGCTCCCTCTCCGCTGCCTCCTTCTGCAAGAGGACGGTCTCGCAGAAGGAGGCGGCAGCCTCCCATGCACTCTCACTTTCAACCATGGCTCGCACCATGGTTGCCAGGGAGAGGCGTCCGCCTCCGAGCGCCGCAACGAGGTCGCGGCGCTCGTTTCGCCAGGCCGGGCACTCCAACAAGGTGTGCTCGGCCGTGTCGTCGAGAGAGTCGCAGTGGTGACACCGCGGCGACTCCTCCCGACGGGCGACACGGTGCAGGTAGTGACCGAAGCACCCATGTCCGGTCAGTACCTGCACCAAGCGGTAGGTGAGGCTGCCATGCCGGCGCCCAACCCATCCCTCCAACACCGGACGAATCGCTCCAATCGTCCGGTGGCCGGCAGCTGGTGTGCGGAGTGCCTCCCTCCACCGACTCAGGGCCTCCCCCTGAGCCGCTATTCTGACCCGCCTTACCTCTTCGAAGGCGGGTCGTTCCCCCCGTTCCCGGGCCGCGACACGGTGTCGATGCACCTAAGACAGAACCCGTGCATCGACCTCCCACGGCGGCGTGCCCGCGAGCACGCAGGCAGCCCCGTGGCTGACCGTGCGGTACGCCCGCACGGTCCGTGTCGCGATGACCCTCTGCGGCTTCCGCAGCAGGGCCACTGTGCGCCGGGACAGGCACTCCGCCCACACCGGGGCTCTGTAAAGCGCCATCGACCGTACCACCCCGTGGTACAGCCGACGGCACGCCGAATTCGGCCCCCCCAAATTGGGGAGGAGCCGTCCGAGGGCGGCTGCGACAGAGCACAGCCGCGGGGCGAGGAGCCTGAAGTGCTCCTCGAAGTCCCAACGGGGATCCAGGATCAGGCCGAGGTACTTGATGTGTACCTCGACGGGAACCTGGACCCCCTCCACCCGGATACGGAGCCCCGGTGGGGTTCTGCGTCGCGGGGCGTGGAAGGCCATGGCCCTCGTCTTCGCGACGGCCACTTCCAGCCCCAGGAATGAGATAACATGTAATGTTATGTACATATTCTGATATACTTACACTTATTATTTATACTCATATTCATACTTATATATGTATCATTCATTTCCACGGTCCATTATATGCATTCCATTACTATGAGGCTCTGTCTTTGATCATATTCCACCACACTAGGACTCATTTTTCTGTTCACAGACTCAGTCCTCAACTTTAGGCCTAAGTTTCGGCGACTTAGTGACCCCTTAGCGTAGGAAGCCGTACCTATGCAGGACTGTATCACTTTTTCCTATCAAACACTGCACTTTTTAATTTAATACCATTTATATTTACATTGTTACAGAACATTTTCATTATTTTGACATTTTTTGACAACATTGTTGATGATGTATCTATGACAACCTTCTCATCAAAATTCTTGTTGGTCTGCTATTTTTATTTCATAATTGTTATTCGAACTCTTTTATGGTAAAATTATTTACCGTTCCTCGTCCATATTTTCGAATATTTTAAATTTCGACCTCCAACCGTTCTGCGAGGTTTCTTTAGGAATCATCGCAGAGCAGTGGTCAGTCGAGCTCTGGCTTCCAAACAAGCCTCTTAAAAGTAGGTCTCCAGTAAACGCTGCCTCGAGAGCCCTTCTAGGGTGTTTCCTGCTGTGCCAGTCTCTATATAACTGGTGCGCCTGGAGCTGCCTGGCCCTTTGCCGCCGGAGCCTTCGACTGCTGCCGGCCTTGTGACGCCGGGGCAGTCCCTCTTCCGTAGCTGCCGCCGGTCCACCAGGGCCGCTCCTCTGTACCTGCCGCCGGTCCACCAGGGCCGTTCTTCCGTTGCTGCCGCCGGTCCACCAGGGCCGCTCCTCTGTAGCTGCCGCCGGTCTACCAGGGCCGCTCCTCTGTAGCTGCCGCCGGTCCACCAGGGCCGTTCTTCGTGTAGCTGCCGCCGGTCCACCAGGGCCGTTCTTCTGTAGCTGCCGCCGGTCCACCAGGGCCGGTCTGACGCCGGTCCACCAGGGCCGCTCCTCCGTAGCTGCCGCCGGTCCACCAGGGCCGCTCCTCTGCAGCTGCCGCCGGTCCACCAGGGCCGCTCCTCTGCAGCTGCCGCCGGTCCACCAGGGCCGCTCGTCCGTTGCTGTCGCCGGTCCACCAGGGCCGCTCGTCCGTTGCTGTCGCCGGTCCACCAGGGCCGCTCGTCCGTTGCTGTCGCCGGTCCACCAGGGCCGCTCGTCCGTTGCTGTCGCCGGTCCACCAGGGCCGCTCGTCCGTTGCTGTCGCCGGTCCACCAGGGCCGCTCGTCCGTTGCTGTCGCCGGTCCACCAGGGCCGCTCGTCCGTTGCTGTCGCCGGTCCACCAGGGCCGCTCGTCTGTTGCTGTCGCCGGTCCGCCAGGGCCGCTCGTCTGTTGCTGTCGCCGGTCCGCCAGGGCCGCTCCTCCGTAACTGCCGCCGGTCCACCAGGGGCCGCCCTTCACCATCACCCATCAATCATTCATCGACATTATTCATTTTTATACTTCCATCTTGTCTTTTCTGTATACTTAATAAATACTGTCTCCCTCTAAAGTCTTTTCTTGTCGTTATACGACAGTTTGGCGCCCAACGAAAATTTCCTGCACCCCCTTAATTTCCTAAATTCAAAAGAAACACTTCGTCTAGTGTCGTACATTCTCAGCTCTTTGGTTAAATATTTTGGCTATTCTATCCCTTTCATTTTCTCTTAACACACACATAACTCATTCACTCATATATACTTACTACACCTAACTTAATTTTCTTTCCCTAACAGGAAAACAAGGTATACTTTTACATACTTAACTATCTTTTTTCTAACTTACACTTAAATATGTCTCGTCCAATCAAATTTGAACTCTTAAATAAAAACGAGCTTGAATATGAAGTTACAATTATACTGGAGGAACCAGCAAAAACTGTTATATTATTAAAGAAGCAAATACTTCTGCTAGCTCCCACTACACCATCGGAAGATATTTTAACTTCTCCCATTCCTATAGAGGAGGAGTTAGCTCAGATAGATAGTACTCTGAGTTATTTAAATATTAAAATAGATAATCTATTACAGGGTAATTCCAAATACCATCGCTTAATAGAATCTTTTATTAATCATTTATTTTACAGGTTGGAACGTATAGACACAGACTTGAACCCTGACTATAAACTTAATCTAGACACTTTAAAATCAAAATTTGAGACACTTGAAGGAAGTTTCAAGATTTATTGTTCAAATCTAAACTCTATGAATTCTCATTCATATATCACTGCTCCCTCTACCCCTCCTATTCATACTCCTCTCGCCACTCCCTCTCCTCCTCCTATTTCTCCTCGTCTCACTGCTCCCTCTACTCCACCTATTTACCCTCCTTTCACAGCTCCTCTTTCCTCTCCTCTTTTAACTTCTCCAAATCATAATTTATTCAAAGATCTGAAACGATATACGTTTAATGGAAAATCTTGCCCTAGATCGTTTTTACAAAAACTTGACGAATATTGTCTTGTGCGGAATATACCCAAAAATTTGTTAATTACTCAGGCGTATGATATTTTTACAGACAGTGCCCTACATTGGTTTAGATTTAAAATAAATCAAAATCCAGACCTAACATGGGATGAAATTTCTTTGTCTCTAATTAAAGATTTTGGCGGTTTTGACTATGATTTTAAATTATTGGAGGCCATCAAAAGTCGTACCCAAGGTCGTGATGAACCAATCATAATTTATATCTCAATTATGTCGGGAATGTTCTCTCGTCTGGCTAAAAAATTGTCTGAAACGGAACAGTTAGAAATCATTCTAAGAAATATAAGACCATGTTACTCAGTATTCGTGGCACTAAAAGATATTAACTCTATTGATGCACTCTTGGCTACATGCCAAAATTATGAAAAATTCTTAGATCGAGACAAACATTTTAAAGAACCAAATAACCAACAAAATCCCCTTATTTCAGAATTTGCTTATAAACAAATTCATCCAACTTCTTCGGAATTTTCTACTTCTGACCCAAAACCTCCTTCATACACAAATAGATTTTACAAAAACCCTCCCAAACAAGTAAACAGTCTAAAACAAGCTTACTCGCAAGAAAATTCATTTTGCGTTCGTTGTCGTATGCATGGTCATACCTTAAATACTTGTACTCAACGTCACTTTCTAATTTGTTTTAAATGTGGTCTTAAAGGTTTTAAAACCCCAGACTGTCCTAATTGTTCACCTAAACCTAACTCTAGTTCAAAAAACTAACGACTGACTTGAAAAGTAAAACAAACTTTGATGCCAACGATTGGAACGATTGGATTAAAACTCTTAAGAATTTCTTTTCATGCTATAAAATCTCTTCAACTCTATACTCTAATGAAAAGGATTTTAAACGACCTTTTGTTAACATCAAAGTTTACAATTTATCTTTGACTGGATTACTTGACTCTGGTAGTTCAATCACCTACTAATTATTTATGTAAATATTACTTATTTCTTTTGTTTACAGCTGCACATCTTATTTATTTTTTATATTATATATAAACATCACTCACTACATAAACATTACATTACATTTGCTCGACCCTACTCTTCAGTCTCACTCTTTTACCGTATGGAGCGGATTGCAACTCATTAAATAAGCCTATGCAGGAGCGGTTGGTTACTCCTAAAATAAGCCTAAACCAAATGCTAACTCTTTCGCTCTTCTAGGAGCTTAAATTTCTACTTACATTATCTAATGTTTCCTTTTTTTTCCCTTCCAGTCTGGAGCGGCTGACAACTCCAAAAATAAGCCTTGTCGTCATTCTAAAACACACTTCTATGAGTGGCAGTCATCAATTGTGAACTCCACCCATACCTGTATGAAGAAGATTGCTTGAAAGGATAGGTGGTACGAATGGGTGAATGGAGATGGATGAATGTGTGAAGTGTTGTTTTACAGTCCCTACTTGAAATCTTATTAGAAAATTTTCTACAGTTGAAAATTTTTCCAGGGTCGGGGGGAAAATGTAATGTTATGTACATATTCTGATATACTTACACTTATTATTTATACTCATATTCATACTTATATATGTATCATTCATTTCCACGGTCCATTATATGCATTCCATTACTATGAGGCTCTGTCTTTGATCATATTCCACCACACTAGGACTCATTTTTCTGTTCACAGACTCAGTCCTCAACTTTAGGCCTAAGTTTCGGCGACTTAGTGACCCCTTAGCGTAGGAAGCCGTACCTATGCAGGACTGTATCACTTTTTCCTATCAAACACTGCACTTTTTAATTTAATACCATTTATATTTACATTTGCTGACCTATGGGGCCATTCGGTGGAAGTTGCTAAGTCTATTATTGATATTGTGGCACCCACTCTAGCTGATATCTTTAATGCTTGTATTGACTGTGGAGAGTTTCCTGATCTCATGAAAAATAGTAAAATAATACCTTTGTTTAAATCAGGTAGTACATCAGACCCCACAAATTATAGACCTATTTCTGTACTACCTACCTTTAGTAAAATTTTTGAGAAATTAATTTTAAACCAAATGCAAATTTTTTTTAATAAACATAAATTATTACATAGCAAACAGTTCGGTTTTACAAGGGGTCGTTCAACTACTGATGCCGGTGTTGAACTTCTAGGACATATTTATAATGCATGGGAGGATAAATGCGATGCCTTGGGCATCTTTTGTGATTTGTCTAAGGCATTCGATTGCGTTCTTCACGATACGTTAATCAGGAAACTCCGCCACTACGGGATCCGGAATTCTGCACTGGATCTTATTACATCTTACTTGAGTGGTAGGATTCAAAGCGTTGACGTTAATGGAACAAGATCTTCCGGGTCTTTGGTAACAATGGGAGTCCCACAGGGGTCAATTCTTGGTCCTTTTTTGTTTCTTATTTACATCAATGACCTGCCGTACCTAATAAAGGATAACCACGATATAGTGTTGTTTGCAGATGACACTTCACTTTTATTTAAACTGAAACGTCAGCAGCAGGTTACTGATGATGTAAATAGCGCGATCTCCAAAGTAGTCCATTGGTTTAATGTTAATAATTTACTCTTAAACGAGAAAAAAACCAAATGCATTAAGTTTACTCTACCTCACGTTAGGCAGGTGGAAACTAAAGTGTTGATAAAGGGCGAAGAATTGAAATCTGAAGACAGCACAGTATTCTTGGGTATAACTCTGGATGCTAAGCTTCAATGGGGTCCACATATAGAAAAATTGTCAAAAAAACTAAGTTCTGCTGCATACGCAGTTAGAACAATTCGTAATTTGACTGATGTTGAGACGGCCCGTTTAGTGTACTTTGGCTATTTCCATAGCGTAATGTCGTACGGCATTCTGTTGTGGGGAAATGCCGCCGATATTCAAACAATATTTGTTTTGCAGAAACGAGCTGTTCGTGCAATTTATAAATTAAGTCCGAGACACTCTCTCAGAGAAAAATTTAAAGAGATTAATGTACTGACCGTGCCGTCTCAATATATTTATGAAAATCTTTTGTATGCTCATAAAAATATAAAATTGTTTAAAAAATACAGTGATGTCCATAATATAAATACTAGGAACAGGCACAAATTTATTGTACCTACAACAAGGCTCAAGAAAATAGGTGGCTCCTTCAGATGCCAATGTATACATTTTTACAATGGACTTCCAGAGGTGGTTCAAGATCTGAGCCTGAATAAATTCAAATCCTTCATTAAACGTAAGTTGTGTCAGAAAGCATTTTATAGTGTGAAGGATTATATTGAGGACAAAAAGGCTTGGGCTTGAGCTGCGTCCGATTTCTATACACTGATTGTTCTCTGATTTTTCCTCTTGTAGTTTTAATATGTAACTGTTAATGTTACTAATTCAAAGCCTGTATTACACACTATGTAGCCAAGCATATTGTACGTTACGGAATTGTATCGCTGACAGAGGTGTTCGGCACTTGTACAGCTACACAGGAGCTAAACTTTCCACAGATTCGGGAACACTGTTGGAGCTGCTGAACCTTGGACAAAACTATCTTAGCATTGTGTAGATTCAATTTCTTAGTATTGTATAATTGCATGGCAAACGTGTGAGCACAATGTACGAATGTGCTGTAAGGCATTTTTTTGTTGGGTTAGTCTTTTTTATTGACTTGATAGTGCTCTGGCTGTTGAGAGTATGTCATGCTCACTCAAATGTCTCGCTGATGGTGGCGTGTGTGTTGGGTCATTGGTTCCCTTGAATATGGTTGAGCTGAATGATGCTGATCCATTCGTCATGTTCGTGAACGGACGCCGTCGGAGGGGACTGGTCATCTCTTAGCTGCCACGGCGTATTTTAATTTCTGAATTGTTTTTTGTGTGTTTTCATAATGGACGCTCTCGGCGTACAATTTATTTCTGCATCGTTCTCACACGGTTGATTTCAACATGAATGATGTAATCAAATATTTGTAACAATAGCTTGAAACTTTAAAAGAGTGTCCATGGAGTTTCTTGCCCGTTCTTCTCCATAGGTACCTACTCTTTGGAATGGGCGACTAGCTTCATCTTATTGACTGACCGACCTTCTGACAATTCAAAAGTGCCTGTAACTGGTTTATTTGAAATAAATGCTTTGATTTTGATTTTGATTGATTTTGATTGTTACAGAACATTTTCATTATTTTGACATTTTTTTGACAACATTGTTGATGATGTATCTATGACAACCTTCTCATCAAAATTCTTGTTGGTCTGCTATTTTTATTTCATAATTGTTATTCGAACTCTTTTGTGGTAAAATTATTTACCGTTCCTCGTCCATATTTTCGAATATTTTAAATTTCGACCTCCAACCGTTCTGCGAGGTTTCTTTAGGAATCATCGCAGAGCAGTGGTCAGTCGAGCTCTGGCTTCCAAACAAGCCTCTTAAAAGTAGGTCTCCAGTAAACGCTGCCTCGAGAGCCCTTCTAGGGTGTTTCCTGCTGTGCCAGTCTCTTTATAACTGGTGCGCCTGGAGCTGCCTGGCCCTTTGCCGCCGGAGCCTTCGACTGCTGCCGGCCTTGTGACGCCGGGGCAGTCCCTCTTCCGTAGCTGCCGCCGGTCCACCAGGGCCGCTCCTCTGTACCTGCCGCCGGTCCACCAGGGCCGTTCTTCCGTTGCTGCCGCCGGTCCACCAGGGCCGCTCCTCTGTAGCTGCAGCCGGTCTACCAGGGCCGCTCCTCTGTAGCTGCCGCCGGTCCACCAGGGCCGTTCTTCGTGTAGCTGCCGCCGGTCCACCAGGGCCGTTCTTCTGTTGCTGACGCCGGTCCACCAGGGCCGCTCCTCCGTAGCTGCCGCCGGTCCACCAGGGCCGCTCCTCTGCAGCTGCCGCCGGTCCACCAGGGCCGCTCCTCTGCAGCTGCCGCCGGTCCACCAGGGCCGCTCGTCCGTTGCTGTCGCCGGTCCACCAGGGCCGCTCGTCCGTTGCTGTCGCCGGTCCACCAGGGCCGCTCGTCCGTTGCTGTCGCCGGTCCACCAGGGCCGCTCGTCCGTTGCTGTCGCCGGTCCACCAGGGCCGCTCGTCCGTTGCTGTCGCCGGTCCACCAGGGCCGCTCGTCCGTTGCTGTCGCCGGTCCACCAGGGCCGCTCGTCCGTTGCTGTCGCCGGTCCACCAGGGCCGCTCGTCTGTTGCTGTCGCCGGTCCGCCAGGGCCGCTCGTCTGTTGCTGTCGCCGGTCCGCCAGGGCCGCTCCTCCGTAACTGCCGCCGGTCCACCAGGGGCCGCCCTTCACCATCACCCATCAATCATTCATCGACATTATTCATTTTTATACTTCCATCTTGTCTTTTCTGTATACTTAATAAATACTGTCTCCCTCTAAAGTCTTTTCTTGTCGTTATACGACAAACATACCTAGATTAATTAAACTTACATAGATTTCCTGTGTTACAATCTATTTTAACAATTAAAACGAATCCCTAACATCTCAGTATTTGACATGGAACATTTGTATTTGATCAAGTCGCACGGATAACAATCATCTCAAGAATCACAAAGAATAACTAAAGAGACGGCCCAGCAAAAAATCAATAAAAGAAATTTTTATCTTAGATTGATTGGCCTTGCCTGACCCTTTACCGATGCGACCGGGTTTTTATAAACTTTCACAAAAAACTTTAAACGTAACAGTGTTTATTTGTGACAATTTGCTTTGTCGGTTTGTGCTGATTTACATTTGAAAGGAGTATTTTTTTGTATAGTGGAGCAACCTGTAACGACACGGTGAATGACACAGGTAGAGCGGATTATGTTATGATCACTAAGTTTTGATCGTTGCCCTCCTTTGTTGCCGTGGTGCAGGTGAACTGATACTTTTATTTGTAAGGTGGTAAAAACTTTGTTGACAACTTTAGTTAGATAATCTAGTGTTTCTAATTGTCATTTAGGTAACATATCTTGCTAATCCAGCTACACAAACCAAATCAGTTAGCCAACAGTTGGTATTGGTACCATTCAGAATATACCTCAATCGTTTTTGATTATCAATTGTTTGTTTTCGGTTTTGATATATACGTTTATTCCAAAATACAGAAATAAACACATCATAGAAAATAGAAAACTGAATTCATAAATGAATGTGACGACGTCATCGACGGCAGAGCGATAGGATCGTCACCATCGTGTTGTGGCAGTAAAGGCTCCATTTCGTAAGTGAGTTTTAAGTTTTCCCGACAGTTTTTCCCCGGAGAAGTGCCCTAGTCTGCGCCTCAAAGCGAAGTGACCGTTCAACAATCCCCACTTTCCAGAACAACTCCGTGACGTGCCGCCATTACAAAATAACGTCACAGCGTTTGCCCCACTACTATATAAGTCAAATGAGGAACTTTTATTAAAATGATATCGTTATCCGCGATAAATATATTAATAATATACCTAACTGTAGTTTATGTAATCATTTGATTGTTTTACTGTCAATACGACAAGAACACGGCAAGATCGAGTATCAAAACTATCCCATTCCGTCAAACGTAGAGCTCCTCAAGTTCAGGACATAGATCTGGGAGTCGGGACGGGATGAAGACATAATCATCGATCAATCGCAGCTCGTCACCGCGACCGCACACCACACACGGGAACAGAGAGGTCACAGCCACGATGCGCCTAATTCTGATCTGGATCACTGTTTTAGGTTTTATCAGTTTCTTTAAGTAAGTTAGATTTTTTTTGACTTTTATTCCTCTTTTTGACAATTGTTTAAAATAATGAAGGAACAATTTTAGATGCTTTTTGATGGGCCTGTAGAGAAAATTAAAATTATTTTACTAGCTAAGCTAATTAACTAAAGCGGTCTACGAGATTTCCATTAAAAAGGCGCATTTTCACTTATTTATAAAATCTTCAAAAAATAATGTAGAGCTCTGTGTTAAAGAAAAGACTGACGAACACAACGATCATTCAGAATATAAATTAATATTAGTATAACGAACACGCATTTATAAACCCCTTTGCACAACAAAGTTCTTTCCCAAGAAATGAAATCATAACAAGTTGGCAAGTCAAAAGGAAGTAAGGCGACAATTCATACGCAAGTATCGCAATTGCACCGGTTCCTATAAATCATTTCACTCGAATAGATATAAAATATCGGCGGGGCAGGTCTGTCGGCGCGGCCCGCTCATTGCGCGGAAAGCCCACGGAATAGCCGAGTGTAGCCGAGGTGCTACTAGTCCACGCTCTCAACAATAGACTGTAATCAATCTATGATTTATTTTGTGTAGTAGACTATTTCATCTGCATCATTTTACGGGACTAAGATAAGGTACCTGTAATGTTACTGGTCCGACAAAAGGTCTCAAAACGGTCTCCAAAGCCTAGAGCACAGGCGTAGAATAGGCCATTTCCGTGTTCTATAGGATGCAATTTGGTGAGTGTGCGAGGGATCGCATGATTTAATTCCCCCATCTCCGTTCCACCATTGGACGACCCGTCGTACGGTGAGTTTCCACCCTTTTTTTTTATAAATACTTATAAACTAGTGCTTAACTGCAATCCTGCCTGATGGTAAGCAGTGATGCAATCATTGATGGTAAAGCGCACTAGTTTATTAAGCCTATTCACTTAAAAAACTTAGTAAGGATGACGGCAGTTGAGCGAGGTGATGCAATGTTAAACCCAAGACCAACACGACCAACCATGCTGCGCCAACTGGAGATTGATCTGGAGACTCTCCACGACCAAACTCCCGACACAATAACTCGGCACTCACAACTGCTCAGACCCGTCCTCCGTACGGCTTCACCAGACATCATGCCGGAACACGACAAATCGCTTGGCGTCAAGACCTTGTCTGGTGGGTGGTAACTTCTTCTTCCTTCTTTACCATCGGACGATCCGTCGTACGGCAAGTTTCCACCCTTACGTTGTTAATACTACTACGATCCGGGCGATGCGTTTCACCTCCTCTTTAATACCGCGTACATCGAGGGACTGGAACAATTTGCCCACGGCGGTATTTTAAGAGCCTATTCACTCTAGCCTTGAAGGCACTCAAATGTAGACCACATTTGAGTGCCTTCAAGGCTAGAGTGAATAGGCTCTTAATAAACTAGTGCGCTTTACCATCAACGATTGCGTCACTGCTTATCAACAGGCGGGATTGCGGTCAAGCGTTAGTTTATAATTTTACAAAAAAAAAAAAAAAAACATCCCTGGAGAATTCATCAAATCATGTCAGAAGCAACCTACGAGTTCTTTTGGCATCAAAGTTCACCCATTCTCTTGGACTGTCATACATAAGCAGGTTTTAATGCAATTGTAGCCTTGTAATGTTTCCAGTCATCTCTGCGTAAATACACATGTGTCTTTTGTAAGGCAGTCAGTAGACAGGCGCTGCGAATTCCTTACTTACACTGCACGATAACTCAGTTGTCGCCAGGCGCCAGCATACACATAGGTACGTATATAGTTTTAGAGTGTGGGAGCGTAACTTTTCATGTATTTTTTTTTCTTCTTCCTTATCACGAAATACGAGTTCAGTAAATAGGTAAGTAGGTATACCTATGAGGATAGCTTATGTCATCAACCTTTTGTCAGTCAGCAGTAGCAATGGGCGTGACTACCCAGGGAGCTTTTTGTCACATTGAAGAATTTGCATTCCTATTGGTCTGTTCTGTAAAAATCTCGCCGTGGTAAATTAACTAAAGCGAGCTGTCATTCCAACTGCAAAATAATGCGTAACACACTATCAATAGCAATGGGTTTCATTTTAACACGTCAACAACATTTTGTTGCGTTGTTTACATTGTTGAGTAAACACATTCAATACCTATGTCTTAAAATTATTCAAAACTAGCTTTCCGCCCGCGGCTTCGGCCGCATAGAGTTCGGTTATATCGCGCTTTTTAGATTTCCCTCGGGAATATCAATTTTTTCCGGGATAAAAGGTAGTCTATGTTTTTTCTCAGGGTCTAAAGATTGTCTGTGCCAAATTTCATCAAAATCGGTTGAGGGGTTTAGGCGGGAAAGCGTAACAGACAGACGGACAGACAGAGTTACTTTCGCATTTATAATATTAGTATGGTTCGATCCCCGCGCAGTGCAAGTATTTGTATGCATGAATATGAATATTTGCACTGGTCTGGTCGTGCCTCGGAAAGCACGTTAAGCCGTTGGTCCCGGCTGCCATACGAACATCTAGTGGCAGTCGTTACGGGTTGTTGGGAGCCCTCAAAAGTCTAACAATTGGTCTAACTGCAATGCTTAGATATCGCCATCGGGTTGTGGAGGTCAGACGGCAGTCGCTTCACGGAAAATATCGAAGTTTAGCCAAATTCAGCAGTTAGCGGACAGAAAGCGGACCCCAGATTCCAAAGCTGAAAAAAGCTGCGGATGCGACTGGGATTAACGCTGAGATGATGATGATGATGATGAATATTAGTATGGATGAGAGTAATCGTGTGTTACGCAATTAAGGTGCAAATGCTAAAGACACTCACTTGACTGAAGAGTTTGCAGTGAAATTCTAAAAGAATAAACCAGCAAAGCGATTTTCTAACCATCTACGGTGAAAACTTAGGTAAATAAGCGCGGAGAGACCGCTCATTGTAACTAATGCTAGGAATTGACGCTATTGACAGCTCACTCTAAAATCATTTTACTTTACTTAATGAATTTTTAGCGTTCCGTAGTCAACTAGGAACCCTTATATGTAGTATCGCGAAATCTGTCTGTATGTCCGTCCACAGATTATCTCCGTGACCGTTAGCACTAGAGAATTGAAATTAATCACGCCGACAAAGAGCTAAAATAAAAAATGGAAAAAGAAATATATTTTATTGGCATATACACGTTAAGTGGGGGGTGATTTTCTTTTCATTTCCACCATAACGTGTGATATATTGTTGGATAGGTATTTCAAAATGAATAGGGGTTTACTCAAAACATTTTTAATAATTTTAATATTGTAATAATCGCTCCGAAAGTAAAAATAAATTATAGACCGATTTATTGAACAGTCTTAAAAAAAATTACAGATTAATTTCTAAACTAAGTTTATAAATTAACGATTTATGCAAACATTTCTTTTATCCTCATTTACATATTGCGTTATCCTAAACATAATGTATATTATTTGAAATGAAATAGAATTATTAAAATTGGTTCAGGCAATCCAAATTTACCTACTACCGAAAATCCAACATCCTACATAACCCGTCTAGTTTGCATAAATATTAGTAACCCAATTTCCCCAGCTTTTGCGCTATACTTTGGGCTACTTGACGCTGTTAAGATTTTTCCTGAGTTGATGGGGTCAGGATGGGTATGAGCAATAGAATAGTTGGAAGCTCTTCTTTAGTTATCACCGTTTTTGTAGGCCTGTTTTTATCATTCCGTCCTTAGTACCTATGTCAACTTAATGTAACAAATAGCCTATTTTTTAGCTCCTATTTATATTAGGGAAACTACGAAACCCTACACTGAACGTGGTCCGACACGCTCTTGGCCGGTTTTTTACAGAGTCGATCTACTACTGTAGATTATCTGAATGAAACCTGTCATTAGAAGTAATATTAGTAACATATTTTGAACAGTCAGAACGGAATAAGGAACGGATTCTATCTTTCTAACATAATTTTCTTCTTATCTTAAATCTAGGCTCATGTTGACTAACAATATAGTGTCTGTTACTAATATCACAATAAACATTAATGAATGACCATTATCTACTCCCACCATTAGGTCCAAGCCATAGTTTCTGTCTAATCTCTAATACGGTACAGTAGGAAACACCATCATTATTCTAGTATTAGGTACATAGGTATTAAGGAATAAGTACATACTAACAGCTGAACCTTTATTATCAACTAGCTGTGCCCCCGGATTCACCCGCGTAAGCTTCGAACCCAAAGAGCTCAGTTGATATAAAATAAGCGCCAGTTAAAATAATGGGAGCAATATGTACGTCCGCGTTTTCTCCCGTTTTCGCAACATTTTTTGTTCCTGCTCTGTTCCTATTGGTCATAGCGGGATGTTATATAGCCTATGTCCTTTCTCAGGCTCTAGACTATCTGTGTACCAAATTTCATTACAATCGGTTCAGTAGTTTTGGCGTGAAAGCCGGACAGACAGATGGACAGAGATACTTTCGCATTTATAATATTAGTATGGATAACTGTAAAATTCTAGAAATACAATACTTTATATGTACTGAAAACTTAAGGCGGTTCCTGGGGAAAAACACACCGCAGGCCGTTTTTATGTAGTTTTTCGGAGCTATCTACTCTTTATCCAAAAGAAATATCAACTTATTAAAAATACATAAATTTTCTCCATAATCTTGGCTCCAAAATTGTAGATTTCTTTTTTTTTTACTAAGTATAATGTTTAAATAATTCCTTCACAACGAAACCACTGACAAGAGAAATAATTATCATAAACGTGCATCTCCTCGGAAAGTAAGCATTATTTAGATTGCGTTCTTACACTAATGGATAGGTAATTTCATGACGAACATTATTGTAGAAATATTTTTTTAAAACGACCAAAATCAAAATTTTATTCAACAATCTGAGCGTATTCGCCATCATTTCTGTTGCCCGGGCTATTGAGATTCAGTATGCCACAAGCTCTCGAAGGGGGAACCCGTGTCGTTCGTCATCGCGCGCTCCGCTAGCATAAGCGGGCGGCGCGTGAGCGAGAAAGCATCTGCTTGCTCGCTCACGCACCGCATGTCGCATAGAGTATAATACTATCTTAGAGTGTCTCTAAGATAGTATTGATGCTTATTATGGTGTTCGTTTTTTAACCGATTTTAAAAAGGAGGAGGTTGCTCAACTATATGTTTTTTATGTTCAATTTTTAACCGACTTCAAAAAGGAGGAGGTTACTCAATTCGACCGTATATGTTTTTTTTTTTATGTTTGTTCGCGCATAACTTCGTCATTTATAAACCGATTTTGATAATTCTTTTTCTGTTGAAAGGAAGACGTTCCCAAGGTGGTCCCATGATAAGGATATCAAGGTTTGATGGTGGAAGTCCAGAGAAAACAAGCGGAACTTTCAAAAATTGGGGGGCGACTAGTGCATTTCTTAGCATTTGCATTAAGTATTTTAAAGCACTACAATTTAATAAAGGTCTGCAGTAGATCTGATGATAGAGCCGGGAGATAGTCGAAGGAACTCCTCAACAATTGACAGCAGCTACCTTGTGGTTGGGCTCGATTAATTTGTATTGATAAGAACTTTACACCTAGATGGGTTGCGACTCTCATAAGAGCTCTAATGATGAAGACAAAGGCCAGTTCCGGGAACTCCTCAACGGTTTCCAGTAGCTACTTTGTGGTTGGACTTAATTCATTTATATTAATAAGACCTTTACTCCCATTAGGTTAAAATAATAGTCTACAGTAAATTTAATGATGAAGACCATAGGCAGTTGAGGGAATAGGTACTTACGGGTAAAAATTAAAGTAAACAAAAGTACGTCGTTTCCCAACTATATTTGCGTCAGCTTCCAGTCTGACCGGATGCAACTGAATACATAGTACTTTTAACAACTAAAAATGTAAAATAAAAGCTTTTTTACAAAAAAACAACCGACTTCCAAAAACCACTATGTAAAGTGAAAAATAACTAATTTCGGAAGTCGGTGTCTAAAACGAATATACAAAACCAAAGACACCAACTTCCGAAATTAGTTATTTTTCACTTTGTAGTGGTTTTTGAAGTCGGTTGTTTTTTTGTAAAAAGTTTTTATTTTTATGTTTATTCGCGGATAACTTCGCCTAAAATTTGGTATTTCGATGAATTTTTGGGTATTTCGACATGGGTGTCGTGATAGGGGTTTTCGGGAGTGCAGCTCACGAATATGACGTAATTTTTGAAATCCAAGATGGCCGACACCAATTTTATGATATTTTGACATGGGTGTCGTGAAAGGGGTTTTTGTGGGTGCTAATCACGAAAATGACGTCATTTTGGAAATCCAAGATGGCCGACACCAATTTTATGATATTTTGACATGGGTGTCGTGAAAGGGGTTTTTGTGGGTGCTAATCACGAAAATGACGTCATTTTGGAAATCCAAGATGGCCGACACCAATTTTATGATATTTTGACATGGGTGTCGTGATGGGGGTTTTCGGGGGTGCAGATCACGAAAATGACGTCATTTTTGAAATCCAAGATGGCCGACAGCAATTTTATGATATTTTGACATGGGTGTCGTGAAAAGGGTTTTCGCGGGTGCTAATCACGAAAATGACGTCATTTTTGAAATCCAAGGTGGCCGAAATTCAATTTCATGATATTTTGACTTGGGTATCGTGACGGGTTTTCAGGGCGCTGATCACGAAAATGACGTCAATTATAAGCTGTGGCATAGCTTCTATTTCTTTATCAAAGTCAAAAATAAAACATCAAATATAGTTTAGTCGCTAAATCGCTACCGTTTTTCGCACTCCTTCAATGACGTCACTGGTAAAAAATAAATAAACTACAAAAAAGAAAATAGATACTTATACAAATGTATACGTTAATTGGCAAAATAAAAAAAATACTATGTCATAAATAACTAATAAAAAAATTCCTACTAACTACATACTGCGGAACTCGGTGTGCACACCTTTGCGATTTACCCCGCAGCCACGCGCAGGATTGCGTTTTTTATCTGCATTTTCATGCAGACATGCAGCCCTGCGCGTGAGCGCAGATTCAATGTATAGTACCATGCGATTCTCCATACAAAATTTGGTACTAGCGAACATCTATCTTATATATAAAATTCTCGTGTCACAGTTTTCGTTCCTATACTCCGCCGAAACGGCTTGGCCGATTCTCATGAAATTTTGTGAGCGTATTGAGTAGGTCTGAGAATCGGCCAACATCTGTTTTTCATCCCCCTAAATGTTAGGGGTAGTCGACCCCTATTTGTTTTTTTATTTTTACACAAAATTTTTAGTTTCTATTTTTTTACAACATACAAAAATACATACAATCCTAAATTTTCACCGTTCTACGATCAATCCTTAAAAACTGATCAATCGTCATTTAATTAGTTTTATTCCCGAGGGAAATCTAAAAAAAGCGATATAACCCAATTCCACGCGGGCGAAGCCGCGGGCGGAAAGCTAGTACTAATATATAAAGCTGAAGAGTTTGTTTGTTTGAACGCGCTAATCTCAGGAACTACGGGTCCGATTTGAAAAATTCTTTTTGCGTTGGATAGCTCATTAATCCAGAAAGGCTTAAGGCTATAAAACATCACGCTGCGACTAATAGGAGCAGAGCATTACTAACTCCACGCGAACGAAGTCGCTGGCGGCCGCTAGTATAAAATAACTTTACCGCGGCAGCCCCGAGTGCCACATGTTTTTGTTTTATTAGAAAGACGATATCTTCAAGGTAGTCTCATGTTTAGGAAATTAGGGTCTGATGATGGAAGACTAGGTAAATTTAGGAGAAATTTAAAAAATCAAAGGGGCGTCTAGGGATTTTCTAAGTTTTTTCATTAAGTGTTTTAACACACTACAATTTAGTAAAGTTCGGAGTTGATGATGGAGCCGGGAGACAGCCGAGGGAACTCCTTAACGATTCACATCAGCTGCCTCGTATTTGTGCTTAATAAATTTGTATTGATAAGAACTTTACACCTAAATAATAATAATAATAATAATAAATTTTATTTTCAGACCATGGTCCATAGAAATAGCATAAAACAGAATTACAATATTTAAATTTAACAATAAAATTAATATAAAATGTAACTACTTAAGACCCACAATACAATAAAACTCAATTTTTTTTTTCATTAAAGCTCTGATGTTAAAGACAAAGGCCAGTTAAGGGAACTCCTTAAAGGTTTACAATAGTTACCTTATGTTTGGACTTAATTCATTTATATTGATGAAAACTTTACACCCATATAAGTAGGTTAAAATGAATGTCTGCAATAGATCTGATGATAGAGCCGAGAGAAATTCGAGGGAACTCCTCAACGATTCACAGCAGCTACCTTGTGTAATCTCTTGATTAATTTGTATTGATAAGAGCTTTACACCTAGATGGATTGTTATGATCATTAGGAGTCTGATAATGAAGACGAAGGACAGTCTGTTGCGGGAACTCCTCAAAGGTTTACAATAGCTGCTTTGTGGTTGGACTTAATTCATTTATATTCATGAGAAATTTGCACCCGTATGGGTAAAAATTAAAGTCTGAAGTACATCAGATGATGAAAACCATAGGCAGTCGAGGGAATTCCTCAACAATTTACAACACTCTACTTTAACACGGTACAAACACTACCTACTCGTCATGCTTATGCAAAAATCAATTAAAATCAAGATACTGAATTTAAGTTGTGTTATTTCATTGCGTTATTTCTAGAAATGCTCATACTTTCATTGTGGTCTTAAAGGAATTAAAGCAAACGAAATAGGTCGTTTGCTTGCAGGCCTTTTCCAAATATGCTGGCGTCAACGTCCAGTCTGATCGGATATTGTATTATTCGGATGTTTATTATTTTTCTGCGAAAGGAAGCTTTGTGTAAATAATATTATAGTATATGTATTTGTTATTTATTTTGATATACGATAGTTTTATTTTTTACAATTTACGTATTTGTTTTATTAAATGAGAATAATAATATAATTTCACAGTCTTGCCTGGCCCCAAAAAAAACATGTTTTTTTTTTTTAAGGTGTCAGTTCTGCAGAAATTTATTTGACCCTGATTACGTTTTCCCTTAAAATAATAAATAATGATAAATTAAACTTTATTATATTATTTTTCTTCCCTTTGTCCATCTGACTTAGCTAACTTTCAATCTACAAAACTAACTTCCAACCCTGAAGTTACAGTCATAACATATTTAGTTATAAAGGTCTAAACAATACACATTAAATAAGCCCAAACACGTGATAGTTGCTTCCGATGTGGATTCCCTTGATATTCTGTCATCTCCATCATCAGGTCAGGCCCAAATCTTCACGGTTTTATAGTATCATCCGATATAAACACGAGTATCAAGTTGTCACCCGAAGCGTGCCTACAATTTTCGATAATTGGCCTAAATTTCTCAGAATTTCCATTATCGACACTGACGTGGTAACAATGGAATTACATAGGCAGCATATCCCTTCATATAAAAAAAGAATGGTCAAAATAGGTTCATTAACCATAAAGTTATCAGCGAACACAATAAATCGAACTGAGAACCACCTTTTTCTGAAGTCGGTTAAAAAATAAACACTGCAGAATTTTTATTATGAAGTATCGTCAACATTTGTTTGAGTACATAATAACCAAAAGTATTTGGGCGCACCAATAAACATAAATAAAAGTGCTATGTCTGTTACTTCTGTGGTCTATGTTTCTAACTTGTATTTTTAAGTACTACGTCCGCCAGACGGCGCTAGTAAAATTTTACGAAGTATTGTAGAGGTGGGGCGCGGTGAAGAGGGAGCAAATGCGCAAGGTCATTTGGTGAGGGTACGGTCTTAATATAATAACATGGATTTAGTTTTATAGCCGAAACGCTTTTTCTATAGGTACTATTATTGCTAATAATTTTTATTTAAAACATACAATTAAAACATTACTTGATTGACTAGTTATTCCAAAGATTCAGTCTAAAATTGTCTTCATCTAAGCCGTGTTATGATTCGTAAACAGACCTTATAACTATCAAGGTACATTGTGTGACAAAGCTCGCGAAGTACTAGACTACATAAGTAATTGACAAAAACCAATGAGTAAAAATTTATAATGCACGAATAAGTCGAATATACAACAATATCAACAGAAAACTTTTACAACTGAGCGTCCATTGCGAAGAAAGGTATTCAAAATAATATAACCGATAAAAGTATATAAGGAATAATATTTATTTTGCCTTGCGCAGGCGCAAAGTGGCGGGACGGCTCGTAAATCCACGCTGTGTAGATAGCACCCACTCGCGCGCATTTCAGAAGCTACCGTCAAACATTTGATATCACATTTCTTTATTATAAACCATTTCCTATGGGATCCAGTTTATGCGATATTCTATTGAACCGATAGCTGGATACGCATAAGTTTGTTTTGATTAAGTGTGGAGAAATTGCGTAATAATCCTGGTATTCTTGTGATAAGGCACTTACTCGATAGACGTAATTATTTTGAAACTCTGTAGGAGGCGTGTGTGGTGGCTTTTTTATGTTGTTCGTGCTATATAGTTATCTATCTATATCTTACATATACAGTTATCTATATCTTACATATATATACCCTTCTTTGTTGGAAGATCTCGCCTACTATCTATTTCTAAGCTACAATTACAAAATACTTGCGACCAAGTTCGCGAATGACGCTCTCATCGTAGCGCACACTATTTCAAAAGGCTGATCAGAACAACAATATCGTTTAAATGTATTCATACGTAAACAATATAAATAATAGTAAGTTAAAAGACAAACAAAGCACAGTGAATGTAAACATAAAGAACAAAACGAAAACATCTGCCGAGAGTTATACTTACGACAATATATTAAGGAAAAAAAGACTAGTAATGCATATAATCATACTGAGGACTGTCCTTTAAAAAATCGAAAGTTTGCGGTCGCTCGATAGTAAGAGTTGAGTAAAAAAGGACATTTAAAGCCAGATTTCATCCAACAATTATATGAATGCTGCTATTAGAAATCAGGAGAACACCTGTTACACGCATGAGCAAGGATTTTTTGTGGTTGAACCTTTCACGAATTTACATATCTCCCAACTCTTCGTTGGACCTAACGAGGGTTATTATTTCAACCACAAAATGTGGATTTAACCGCTTCTGATTGACAAGCAACGGCAGAACATAATAAAGGATTATGTAAAGCAGTTTTTGTTGATGGTACACATAATATTTTCACCTTATTAGCAATTGTTAACAAGTAATTTATTTCCAATAAGCTAACGCGCACAATTTGTGTGAAATCGTAATTTGTGAAATTGCTCCTGTTGCGCCACAGGTATCGTTGTTTTTTAACCTTTCTGTTGCAGTTCTGAGCATTCAAACTGGAAAACGAAACACCCACATTATGGTTTTCAAGTATTAAAAACTGGCCGAAACAAAGTTAATGATAACGATTATAACCATGGGTTATCGTCAGAAAACGCGCACCTTGGAATTTAACTTAACTTCTCACATCTCAAGCCCTCGTATGTTTTCATGAACCTAGATTACCTACATAACATTAAATCCCTGTCATCAATATTAAATAGCCTGTGCTAATTACTTTAAAGAAACAAAAGGTACTTAATGACTGTGACCTATGAAAGATGCCCCGAGACTGATGGATCCTATCGAATTCCTTAGTCATCCTTTATTAAGGCAATGAAATGGATTTATAGCTTCCACTACGATTTTATGTCAAAGTGCAGTTCATTGCCACCAGACAATGTCTGGGAGACAATGTAATTTTATGCTTAAATGAACTTCACCTGAAGTGGAACTCGCTCGGAAAATTTTGAATGGCAATTTTGGTGTGCCTCTGTGTCACAGACCTTTGTCTTCGAGTTGAATTGCAGTTATGCTTTATATAACAAGAGGAGCGTGACCACTTTCCAGTGTCGTCTGCTCATTTGAATGAAAATACAGTATTTTGACTGTTTTGTAATAACTTGCAAATCCTGAACTTTCTAATTTCTTATAACCGTTGCTTATTTTTGTTGCCTTAATTATTGTAGACGTAACAAATTCTTGTGTATGTATATTTTCGTGCAGTAAATTATCCGGCGTGTAACTATTTCTAAAGCTATTTTTCTATTCCATCTAGTCTAGCGTACAGATTGTTTTAACTACCCATTTTCCTGACATGCCTATGTCATTTACTTAATTTATCAACCATATACTTCAAAGGGATATTGCGTTAATATGAATTGTCCTACATTTATTTAATGACTAACATTTCGGCCGCTTGGCTTACAACTTCGCTCATGTGATATTTAATTTCCGTAAACTTGAAACCGCCAGTATATTTTTTATATAATGGCGTGTTTTATGAGTCTGTCTGGTGTAAATATGTGTCCTTTCAAATGGCAATGACTTCCTGTGTAAATATGTGTTTGTAAATTCTCATATTATTTTTATGAAAATACAGGCACCTATGTATTTCCCAAAAATTTTCATCTTCATAATGAATATCATATTAATTATTGATCAAAGACTAACAAAATACACGCTGATAACCTCAGATGCAGTGTTGTAGGTAGTGACCAGGCAAACAGTGTAAGTCTAAACCGACGTGGATAAAACACAATAAAGTGTTTATGTTCTCTATAAAACCCTCTGAAGCCAACATCTCATATTTTATGTGAAGCCGCTGATCCCAATTACACATGAATGGTTCGTCATGATCAGACATTTTTGGGATCCAATAAAAAGTTACTCTGTGATTTATGCCCCTACTAGAAAGTGAACGTTCTCATTCAAATTCATCTTA
This sequence comes from Sesamia nonagrioides, assembly GCA_017933935.1. Lineage (NCBI taxonomy): Eukaryota > Metazoa > Arthropoda > Insecta > Lepidoptera > Noctuidae > Sesamia > Sesamia nonagrioides. The sequence continues at coordinate 117,414 of JADWQK010002430.1, forward strand.
TTAGTGTTGCCACTTGTTAATTAGGTTTTTTTTTATTAAAAAACCTCCATCAAAATGTAAACAGTCGCAAGATCATCTGCGATGATCATTAGGACAATTAGTACTAAAGTTTGTATCATAGATAAATAAGCACTATTATTTAACATCCTACTAACTAGACAAAACTGAGAATACTACAAGTGTGTACATCAAAATGTCACACTGACATTACCACTACACGACTAACGGAATCATTAACGCCAATTTTCCTAATGACGTTGATGCATTTATTTGCACGCTCCGATTGGTAATCGCGAGAAGAATAATTTGATGCTGGTATATCTGAAGGGCCGGTGTAAAGCTAATGTGTGTGTAGTGTTGGGAGAATTTAATCCAACTGTGCGCTTGTCAATCAATAAACTCGATCGAGTCGAGCCACTTTGCGGACTACGCGAGATTAGTGTGGACATTGTCCATACTAAGTATTCCGTTTATCCTATCAGCTCGATTTTGAGATGACGTTCTATTTTTCTTGAAAAGTTATGGTCTCTATAATTATTCATTTTGGTAAGGTTTCCGCTGATTTTGGTAAAGTTCAGGAATTTCATGGAAAATCAAATCATTCTATCAAATCATCTAATCATCAATGTATTGTAATATTACAATCATCATCTTTACAGCTGAAAGACGTCCACTGCTGGACATAGGCCTCCCCCAAGGATATCCAACACGACCGATCCAGCGCCTCCCGTATCTATCAGTTCCCCGCGACCTTCACCAGGTCGTCGGTCCACCTTGTCGGCCTTGTCCCTGCTGCGTCTTCCGGTGCGTGGTTGCCACTCGAAAACTCGTCGGTCCCATCGGGCAATCGTGCCCGTTCTACGGGCAATGTGCCCAGCCCACTGCCGCTAAAAGTGTTGTAATTCTTCGGGCTATGTCGTTTACTTTCGTTCTTCTGCGGATCTCCTCAATTCTGATTTGATCACGCAGTGAAACTCCAAGCATAGCTCTCTTCATTGCCCTTTGAGTGACTTTGAGCTTTCTTATAAGGTCCATTGTAGATTTGGCAAACTAGTATGTACCTAATACTAAATGCTTTCAATCAAAAATAACGATCACTTTATTTCTCTCGTCATTATATTCAGAGTAGGTACCTACTTGAACAGTTGTTCCTAGTGTCGCAGTAAAAATTATACGTAAACTCAATCACGGTCTTACAAACTTTTAAAAAGTTAAATTGACTACTTTCTAAAAGCATTCTGAAAGAGACAAGATATTGAACTAGGATTAAACACCAACCATATCACTACCCGAACTCACTTGTGTAAAAAAAAGACAATACGAACGGGTCTATCCACAGGCTATTAACGTCCGATAAACGTTACCATGGGCCCGTGATAAAAGTGACCAAGTTAATAATTTATTGGGCATACCAAGCAGAAACTTCGTAAAAATAAACATGAATGGCTGCCTTATTGGGGCTTGATTTAATACGCTCAATAAAACAGTAACTAACCTCATATAAATTACTAAACAAATAAATAACATCGTTGGTCATCAAAGTTTATCTCTGACGGTGATTGCATCAACATTTTTAACATTGTTTGTGTTATAACAATTCTGGATTCGATTTGGTTATAATTCAATTAAGTTTTCCTTGTTAGGTTTTTGTAGAGATTTTATTTTGACGTTTCCTTTCGGGCTAATTAATATGTTAGGAAGGATAATAATTATTAATAATAATTTATTTATTTAATAATATGAAGGATAAATAAATAAATGTTGATAGATTTATTTAAATATACAACGTGTAACATAAAGGGTATATACATAACAAAGGCATGGCATCTTTACATGATATCAAACGATATTGGAAGGGTTTTTTAATTCTATCTCTATATGTTAGGAAGTTATGAGGAAAAACACCGCCTGTGATAGGCTACTATCATATTAGTCGCACAGAGATATTGAAGACATTTATCGGTTTTTGGCAAGTAACGTTACGGGTAACGACTAGTTATTAACATATGAAGTGTGCTGCCACGTTTGTTATGATTTTATTTTAAGAAACACACGAATCCGAAAATTTGGTGCCAATTTTTTGAGTATTTTATTTTGAGTTGAAACCCTTCCGATATCGTTTGATATCATCTAAAGATGCCATGCCCTTGGTATGTATATACCCTTTTTGTTACATGTTGTATACGTGTCGACGCAAAAATCACTCAAAACCAAACAAGGACTACAAACATACCTATAAGTAGGTATACTAATAATATTTCCTGTGTTTTGAAAGGATTATTTAGAGAAGTCCGTAACCCACCGGGGCCGTAATCCACCATGCGGGCTCAATGCGGGTTGGTAGTTATCACATGTCTTCGAAAATTTTTGGCTCTAGGAGATGCCGGTTTCCCCACGATCTTTTTCTTCACCATTTTGAGAGCAGTGGTGATGAAATAATTTATACAAAGTAAAGCGCCTGATGGGGTTCGAACCTACGACATATAAATGTCGCGGCAGTTACCACTAGGCAACCGCTGCTCTTATGAGCAAGTTTAAAATACTTAAAATAAAAAAGTGGAATAGACACCACTCGACATGCACAAGGAGCTGACACTTAGACACTTACAAGTTTTAATGAATGAACTTCGATTTACTGTCAAGGTATATCTAGTTATCATTAATTATGTGGCTTGATTAAAGAGTAATTAAAGTACAGAAAAACCAACTCTGTTATTTTTCAATTGTCGGTTCAAAAATTAAGTATGTTCCACTAGATAATTAAGGCAAGGTTTGTTGTCCAACTAATTTTCACTGGCCTCTTCTGAACATTGAAATTAGTAATGATGAACTAGCTTTTGTCCCCGGTTTCGCCTGCGTAGATACCTGAATCCACGGGAACGAAGTTCAGGGACAAACTGTCTGACGGCGCGTTGTGTTGGTCCGGAGCGAGAGTGCATTGCAGTCCATTACCTTCTGAGAAGTAGTGGTGCTAGCAAAGTAGGAGGCAGAGCGCGTGAGGCAGCGGAAATCCCAGAGTGCCCACACTTCTAGCCGCCGCAGGAGACGTCCTGGTCGGGAGACAACATCGAACTCCCAGCCACTGTAGGCGCGGGTAAGGACGCTGCCCGAGTTGATGGCGCGTTGTGTTTCACCCGCGTCTCATAGAGATATCCGCACATCGTGACGGGGTCCACGAGGATCGATGCAATCTGGTCCAGGGTACCCTGGATACCCTGGCGCACAGACAGTGAAGACACACGGGAGGATTTAAGTCAGTAAAAGTCTGACACGCCCTTTCGCTCCGCCCAGAGCGGGAGAGGTCATTGGATGATTTCCCATAAAAAACAAAAAAAGGACTGACTGTCACTGAGGACAAACTGTCTCCTTTGCAGTAATCAAGTTACAGACAATATGTGTGCTAATTTTCATCCAAATCCGTCCAATCTTTTATGCGTGATTGAAAAATAGGATGTTTTACATTTATATTGGTAAGATTTTCAATTCAAATAAGGTGGCAAGAATCAAATAGCACATAATGAAAAACTAATGGTAAAACGTTAAAATCATTACCTACGCGCTCAAACTTCTAATGAGCACCAAGATGAAATTCATTACTTTATCTCAAACATCAAGCTGGCAACACTGACGACGGTTAGTTAACATTTTAACTGCCCTTTTAATGAACGTTACCGGCATTAGAGCTTAAGACATTCACCTTATTACCCGCATCAAGATTTATGTAATAAAGTTACGGGGAGTAAGTACCTATAGGCGACGTCTAATCACGGCACGGGGTCATTAAATTGAAGTAATAATCCTTCTACATAGTAGCGACGATACATAAAGAGCTATAATTCTTTGTTAAGTTCCTTTGTACCTGGCTAAAGAGATTGATGGTGCCTCTCCTTAGGTGGCCTCCGTAATAAGCTTCCAATAATTTTGTTTCAACTCGAATATAATAATCCATGACTTCTGTTCGTTTCAATTATTGGCTATTATGTTAGGGTATTGTTATTGATGGTGAATTGCTTCTAAATATTTTGAAGGTGTTCGTGAATATGATATTAAGATCAAGTTAATTAAACTTGTATGGTCATCGAAGTGATAACTGGTAAATAAGTAGGATCGTTGGATTTGGTTGAAGTTTATTAAGAAGCCGATGGCCGATGTTATGGAGTAGAAAATAAATAGTTCATTTATATTTTATTTTATATTAATTTATTTATTTGTTATTTTGCAGAAAGGTATGTACAAAGGCGAATTTAATACTTGCCTTAGGTAGTCTCTACCAGCCAAACATTGGTTATAAATACAATATGTAAAGAAAACCCTGTCCGATCCGTGAAGGTATTGTTAGGTATCGATAACTGATTCTACTAATGCCTACAAAGCCGGGCTAAAGTTAAAAAAAAAATCCCCCTAAAAAAATAAATATTATTTCGCAAAAAGAGGTAACTTAAAACATGTGCGGCAGACCATACAGGCGCGGGGAAGAGGGGCAGGGCACGCGGCACACTGCCGCATCGCTATTCGCTCAGAATTATACCGCCTAAAATAATGTTGTCACTTTTTAAAACTTACCAAATTTTGGGGAAGTTGGAATCAATTCGTGGGGAAAAAAGATTATTTCAAAATTCACTAGTATTGTTACTATGATGATTATGTAAATTTTCATATTTTATTTGGTCATGTGTTTACCTAACCTTTATTTTCCTTACGGGTCGGACAGGGTTTTCTTAACATGTTGTATATGATCCCTTCACCACCCATGTTTGACTGCCATTTGGCAGACGTTCTGGTTGAAAAGAAAACAATGATAAAAAAGAACTTTTAAATGCGTAAATAGGTTATATATGTATACATACATATTATATACTTACTACTACCTTAATATATAATTTAATTATTTAGAATGCAATATAATTAATTGGTAACAAATTACAAATGCCAACCCGCATTAAGCAAGCATGGTAATTACGCTCAATCCTTCTCTGTAGGAGAGGAAACCTGTGCCCAGCAGTGGGACGATAAAAAGGTTGTTGATGATGATGATGATGATGAAATTACGAATAAATATTCATCAGAGTCTTATACTTACTTCTATGTAGGTATATCCAAAGGCCTTGGTTACTTGGTTACGGTTATCTGTTTTGGTGACAGGGCCTTGTGACACTAAAAGTATTTAAAAAAAGGAACATATTAATATTTAACCGGGTATTTTAGTACTTACCTAGTCGATTTAACTGAAAAAAACTGTATTTGATTATGGCCTTTTGAAATTCTATTAAAAGTAGATATTTTTTTTTTTTATAAATTACAAACTAGCGCTTGACTGCAATCCCGCCTAATGGTAAGCAGTGATGCAATCGTTGATGGTAAGGCACGCTAGTTTATTAAGTCTACTCACTCAAAAGAGCTGAGTAAATAGGAAGGAAGAAGGCAGTTGAGCGCGGTGATGCAATGTTAAATCCGACAACACGACCAACGATGCGGTGCCAGAGGGAGATTGATCTGGAGGCCCTCCACAACCAAACTCCCGACACAACATTTCGCGCATCGTACCCGGCACGTACATCGCAACACAACTGCTCAGACCCGTCCTCCGTACGGCTTCACCAGACATCAACCATAATACCTCATCTTCATCGACTTCATCATTCATAATACTTAGGAATATTTAGACATATCACTTTATAACCAACACGATATCATAAAATGATGATGACATCATAACTTAATAACTAAATTACATTAAAAATAGTCGTGTCCTTTTGCCGTGCATTGAAAAATGAGTGGTCTTACAAAGACACGACAGAGAACCCATCATGATGTTGTGTGATAATAATGTCATTTGTATATTGTTTCTGAATAATTATCAAGATTACTGTTTAAATATGTTCAACTTCAACTTACAGCAACTCTACGAAAATAATAAACTAGTGCCCTTTACCATCAACGCTTGCATCACTGCTTACCATCAGGCAGGAACGCGGTCAAGCACCAGTTTATAACATTGAAAAAATAGGTCATCATCATCATCCCAGCGTTAATCCCAGTCACATCCGAAGGTTTTCAACTTTGGAGTCTGGGTCCCGCTTTACCAGTCTAACTGCTGATTTTGGTTAAACTTCGATATTTTTCGTGAAGCGACTGCCGTCTGACCTCCACAACCCGAAAGTGATATCGAAGCATTGCAGTTAGACCAATTGTTGGACTTTTGAGGGCTCCAAGAACCCGTAACGACTGCCATTAGTGTTCGTATGACAACCGGGACCAACGGCTTCACATGCTTTCTGAGGTACGAACAGACCAGTGCAAATCTTCATATTCATGCATACAAATATTTGCACTTCGCGGGGATCGAACCCACGCCTCCTTGCATAACGGCCGCGTTCGCTACCGCTATGCCACGGAGCCTGTCACTAAAAAAAAGGTACTGCTTTCAATTTATAGAAGCTCTAGAATGGCATCGCAAAAAAAAAATGGTACGTTACCGATAAAAAATGCGGCGTACACTTAGAAGAACAATTTCTTATAAGTCTTTTATAAAAAAAAAAAAAAAAAACTATAAATTTATTAAATCCACGTTCATCAATAAAAAATCACAGTCTAAAAATAACTGTGAAAAAATACTAGGCCGTCTCAAGGAAGGTTCGGAAACAGTTCACGCAATATGGCATAGAAACATTGAAATCAGGATCCATTTAAAAGAGGCTAAGTACCAATTATTTATACATGTTTGCAGACAAATAAATGATTTGAATTAAGATCTTATAAATTTGCCAATGTATTCGGGACAGCAGGTTATTCTGTAACAATCTCACAAAACTTAGTGAAGCAAGCGTGAGCTGTCAACAGAATTCCTGCTAGGTATATGTCAGCCAAATTCGATAAAGAATAGAGGTAAAGAAACCGTTGCTAGGCAACGAGTAGTTTACGCCTAAAAGACAGATGTTAACAACCTTTTCTAGATAGATGATTTTCATAAAAGTAATAATTCTACTTCCTACTAAAGTAAACAGTTTATTTGTTATGATATTTATGATTACCATAGGCTAACGCTTAACCGATTTGAATGAAATATGACACACATGTAACCTAATTTCCTAATAGGTTAAATTTTTTGATACATATAATGATACTTAGTCCATACTTGAAAGTATTACAATGCGTGTGTTATGCAGTTGATTTGAAAGTAATTAAAATACGCAAAATCGTATTGACAAATGCCTCAACTTTATTCATTGGTTGAATTCCACAAAATGTTTTTATTACCTGGATTTCATCCATGTTTCTTTTTTTTGTAGGGTTATCACCACAGAGTACATTATATATATGTTATCACGTAAAATTATGCATGTCATTTTAGTGATTCTACTAAAATATGCTGCAATAGGAATTGTCAATAAATAGTTAGCATGTAAAAGTCGATAATCATGTAAATAACAGGAGATTTGTAAAACGTGAGCTGTGATAACCTTTAAATTCTTTATGGTGCTTGGCGAGAATATAGATAATAATCTCATTGTACCTTCTAACATACTAAATTCTCTCCAGAATTACTTGTGGCGCTGATGATATTTATCCGCCACAATAATATGAAATTGTAATTTACTTCCTCAAATATTTTTCGTCTGGATATAGTACCTATATGTGAAAAGAAATGAAATGAAATCGTTTATTAAGCAAGTAGGATCACTGATCACTTTTACACGATTTCCTAACTGACTACCTCTGAGAAGGAAAAGCCGAAACAAACCCAGGGATCATCGTCTTTTTTCAAGTCCGGACATAAAAAATGAAAATGTTTACAATAATTTACGTGATTAAAACAAAACAGTCTTTAAAATGTCATAATTGTAGCATAATTACGCATATTGCTTAATAACAATGCTTAGCAGAGCGAGCATCCCAATCCCAAGCTTTATGGTCTTCTAAATAATCTGTGATTTTATAATACCCCTTTTTGCAAAATTTGGCCTTTATGTAGTTAATGGAATGTCCATGGGAAGCTTGTTGTAAAAGTGTGTATTTAATGTTCTAACAATTATAATACGATATGTATTTTTTTTTTTCTTTTCCTTTGTTTTATTTCTCTACTTACCTCACAAGTTATAAAAATGTCCAATAGACGCAAATAATACAATTATTAGATTTAACAAATTAAACTTCGATTTATTGCACGATAGAAAAAGTGATTACAACAACGCTTCGATAATGACAAGTATTACAGTGGCGCACACAGTTGCCAAAACCGGTACTACATATTTTTTTAAAATTGTGGTGTGGGTAATGTTTACACTTTACATTCTACCAATATCCTGTATTTTCCTTTTGACATTGGGAGAATAGTCGCAACGGCTTCACTTGCCATAAATAAAAATAGAAGAGAATCTTATTGTAAAAGCATGGGTGAAACAAGCTGTCAATATTGTCAATGTAATCGGCAATGCAATATTGTAACCGTGAAAACTTATTTAAAGTAATGACTGAAATGATTGACAGCTCAGTTCACGGAACTTTTCACGATGACATTTTTACAGAATCGATCAGCAGGTGTAATGACATCTCATTTCGCCTAAGTTATCAATCACCGTGAGTTTTTTACAGAATATAAATGCAGGTACCACGACAAGAAAGAAGTACTGAAATAGTCACTAAAAATTTAAGAGTATCAACAATGTGATTTCTAAGCGCTTATTATAAGGGATAATACACATAATAGGTTGAGTTTCGACTGTGTTCACGAGTCGTGACGCAGGCGCCGATAAATAACTTAACTGATCCGTGACCTTTCGTGACGACCGGCGACCGAGCGCCCTGCCCACTTAACTTTTATCTTAACTTTGATTTAAACACTATTTTTGCCTACTCCTTTTTGTTGTAGTTTTTTTTTTTTTATGAATCATCCATCCATAACTAACTTGTTAATGTTTTGTGGAAAATAATTCATGATTGAAATACATAGTAGGCGTTCTAGTTGACGATATTTTTAACGATATTTGTAAACGGCGAGGTTAACATTAGACATGGCTTTCATTTAGACAGCTCAACTATATTGATTGCCTTATTTACGTTGCAGAATAAACTATTTTGTCGATGCAACCGATTAGCAATATGCTTAAAAATCATTCAGTTTGTGAAATCACAATTAAAGTAAGTACTGTGATTGCAGTAGAGGTCTGCCCCGCTTGGGTAGAGCACTGCCGTGTCCTCGTGGCGGCGATCGGCGCGGCGGCGATCTCTCGCGTCCGGCCCTGGTCCAGGCCATGATCCGGAGCGAAAGTGTATGACAGGCCGTCACCTCCTTCTGCGAAGCAGTGATGCTGGCAAAGAGGAGGCGAAGCAAGCGAGGGAGCAGGGATCCCAGCGCTCTCACGCTGCTAGCTGCCGCAGGAGGCGCTCTGATTGGGAGACAAAATCGAACTCCCGGCCACCGTAGACGCGGACTTGCGACTAGGCCCGGGTCGACGGCGGGGTGTTTTTCACGCGCGCCTCAAAGAGATGTCAGCACATCGTGACGGGGTCTCCGAAGACCTATGCCTCCTTGGTTAGGGTTGCGGTTTGATTAAAACAGAAACCGTGGCGCTGGCGCACAGGCACGTGAAGAAACACGGGTGGGTTTTAGTCAGTTCCTAATAGTTTGACTCCGCCCCGAGCGGAAGATGATTTACCATCCAGAATAACAAAAAAGGTAGGTACTGTGAATTAGAATTTAATGACCCAGTTTAAGTAATCATATTCATATATACTGATTAATTTCTGTAGGAATAGGACATTATGCAACGGTAGTAATTATTCGTCAATTTCAAAAAGAAAAGCTGTTTCTCATTTTTCCCATAGTTACGTCACCATTTATAAACACCTCCATTGACTAATTACGTATTCATATAAGTACACATATATGATACAAGTTAGTGTGACTGACAAGCTAGGGTGAAGTCCTGTAGGTATTGTCCTCCCCCACCTGCTAAAGCAAGGTGTCTTATCAATACGGGAGAAAAATCGCGTCGACTACCATCTCACCTTGCTAATTGTTTCCTTTCGTTTCAACTGCAGTAGTTATGGATTTTTAATATAAATTGGAGCTATTACGTACTTCCTTTACAAATCATAAAAATATTATGAAAGGAAAGTTTCACTTTATTGGGTTTGGACGATGTTTTACGAAACTTTGACCACCACTTTTATTTTGATATATTGTGATATTAAATTGTGACTACAGCCACTAGTCCGTTTTTATAAATGAGTGTTGCTGAGTCTGCTAATGCCATAATATTAGCAAGCCTGTATGAAATAGCTTTTGAGCAGCGGAATAGCGGATTAAGTTATTCGTGTTTATAGATGTGCATACGTCACACCTATAGGTATGACAGGTGCAACTTCTATTTTACGCCAATACTATGTATTTGTATTTAGATACAACTAATCAATTCACAGAAATCAAAATTAGCCTATATAATGTTGTCACTGCTGGAACAGAATATGTCACCTCTCTGTTAGAGGGAATGGCCAACGCGCGGGCCCTGTCCAGGTTAGTAGATGTCACATGCTTTAAATTTTTCGTTTTAGTACATGCTTACTTCTCACGATATTTTCCCTCGCCGTTTTAAGAGCTATGATAACAAAGTAAAGCGCCCGGGTTCGAACATACGATCTACTTATAAGTCACAACATTTTTAGGCCACTGATTGTGTTAAAATCGTAAAAAATCATGAATTAATTAATTAACTTCCTCAAAAGACTTTTCAATATCACTTCACAACACCAATTCTAAGCGTACTTAAATATGAAATAAAGCACAATCAATGGCTCAAAAATAACAATACAGAGTACGTACAATCGAGGATCATTAGACATTTATATGACGTGAGAAAGGCGAGCCGTATCGTTAATTAAAGGCAGTAATATGACATGCCCTGACAGCTAATATTATGTTGAAATTGATTTGTGTTCAAATTTGAATTAATTTTGACAGAGTCAATAAGCCACCGCTTTCTTGTGATCGAACTGACCGTTGTTACTTTGAGACTGGTTAGCGGTTATGAGGTAATATACTTGTATGTATATATTATTTGTCTATTTGTTGTCATGCAGACGTAAAGGCCAAAACTTTGATGTGGCTGGCACTGGAGTCCGGAAATTAGCACAAGAAAAGAGAAGCATATGCTCAGCAGTGGGTGAAGTCAGATTATGGCAATATAGCATTGATTAGGTTCAGGTCCCATGGCTGACTGGTAGAGAATCCCTTAGGCATTATCAAGTCCACCTTCGAACATTTCTTTGTGCGAAATGTATAAATATATAAAGCCACAGGTGGCAGTGTGAACAACAACCCTCGGAAATGCAGGATAAAACGGAAAGGGTTTGCCCTTTACGTTTACGTTTCCGTTTACGTTTTGTTTTCTCGGTGGTAGGAAACACAATCAACAATATCAGCCGCCGGCATAAGTTACCACCCACCAGACAAAGTCTTGCCGCCAAGCGATTCGTCGTGTTCCGGCATGATGTCTGGTGAAGCCGTACGGAGGACGGGTCTGAGCAGTTGTGTTGCGATATGTACCGGGTACGATGTGCCTAATGTTGTTGTGTCGGGAGTTTGGTCGTGGAGGGTCTCCAGATCATCCTCTGGCGCAGCACCGTTGGTCGTGTTGTTGGGTTAAACATTGCATCACCTCGCTCAACTGCCGTCTTCCTTCCTATTCACTCAGTTTTTTTTGAGTGAATCGGCTTAATAAGCTAGTGCGTTTTACCATCAACGATTGCATCACTGCTTACCTTCAGGCGGGATTGCAGTCAAGCACTAGTTTATAACTAATAAAAAAAAACGAAAAGGCTATAAGGAGTATGCTTACTATGATACCTTTATTTATAAAGGTATCATAGTAAGTATGCTCCTTATACCCTTTTCGTTAAAGGCAAGGCTTGATATCGAATGATACAGAAAGGGTTTCTTTCAACTCATAATAAAATATTCTAAGAATTGATACCATATTTTCAGGTTTGTACCTATATTTCTTAAATTTGTCTAATTATAACAAACGTATTACTGCACTACATATGTCAACAATTACACGACACGTCACTTTACTTGGCAAAATCATGTTATATCTCTTCCGTACTTCTGCATGCCAAGTATCGTAGTAGCCTACTGTTGGCGGTGTTCTTTCTCATAACTTCCAAACATTTAGAGTAGGATTAAAAACTTATCCAATACTGTATAATAAGTCTTTGTTTGTATTAAATGGTAAAAATATTAAAAAAAAAAAACAAATAGTAACTTGCAACTGAAGAAGCAGTACTCACCTTTTTTCAGAGATTAACCTAGACTGCGCCCAATTATCTATAACCTACTTATGATATCCTAAGCATATACTAGCATGTGTAGTTAATCAAAGTTACAGTCATTGTCAGTCAGTTTTTGCTTAGGTTTTTTTTACATTCTTCTTTACATCGCAACTCTTCAAACAGATGAAAGTATAACAACACACCACTGCGTATAGAAGCTCTTTTACATGCATTTATTATAATAACTACTTACCAGAACCTACAGAAGAAATCCTGAACTTCTATTAACATAGTAACTTTAACCCACGGCATTATGAGCGCAGAGTAATTATAATGTGAGAGAACAAAAACCGATACGTCGTTACACCGACAATGGTCGGAGATAACAAGACAGGAACCTATTTAAAATACCTCTAATCGAATATGGCTTTTATGGTTGTGTTTAACACGATTATTATATTTTAAGAGGGAGTATATGACTTGCACTTCGCGCGTTACGGAGCGGCCTGAGGTGTCGAGCTGTCGAATAATAGCTACGCGTCCGAACTGATTGATAAATGACGCACCCGGCGAAAACAGGCCGGCTACCTAATTAAATACTCCCTTCGGCAAGGATAGATGACAGGAAGGTATGATGAACTGAACGTTTGACTGACGATTGATTTACCTACTTGACTTGTTGGCTATCTACTTGTATTTTTTTGAGGTCGATTTTTTTGTCCTTCGCGGTTCACCTGAATCTAAAGTTAGCACAACAAAAATTTACATTTCGGGCATAAATCTAAATCATAAACACAGTTCGGTCGGACTTAAGCTGCTTCAACTAAGGTTCAACGATGAAGACTCAATCAATTTAAAATATGCAGCAATCTGTTTTCCTTCCACTCTACTGAAATGACTTAATAAAAATTGAACTAACATCAAATTAATTTCATATTTTTTTCATATTAACTACTACTAAACTCAACAACAAGCCCCTGTATTGGTATAACATAACACATCGAGTTGTTGCCTGAATGTAATTATACAGTAGGCTTACCTAAGTATAATTAAAATTAGGTAGTACATACGGTATTGATAAAATGTAGAAGGTAATCCAAATTAGATATTAGAAATATCGTTGTTACGATCCAATTTTAGGAAAAGCTTTGAGCTGTCACACAATTTATCTGGTACCTACTTACTTTATACAAAGGGATCAATTTTTCTAAACTTATGTAGATAAGCAAAATATGTTGGTACTACCTGTGCATGTTAGATTCACATCTAGTAGGTGTCAATCAGATGTATTATGTTATGATTAATTTTTTGTATGCATGATTGTACACCAGTTTTAGGAATAACAAATTAAAAAAAAAATGGTAAAGATGCTAGCTGGTCAAGCTTACCAAACCTGTAAATTTTTCTTGTGCTATGTCTGTACAAAGATAATCTAATACTTTGGGAAACGTATTTTCTATGTAGGTTAGAGTCAATGAGTTTCATATAAAATATATGAATTACAACTTGCCGTAAATAACTGACATCACGATAAAAAACAACTGTATTATCTGTCAAAAAATTATTTGTATTGTTGTATGTGTCACGTTTTAATTCCGTTTCTGAAATTTTTCTAAAACATGTAAATCATTAAAAAATGGTTTACTACCTCACCTCTGGCAACGTAAAAATACTTAGAAATATAGTAGCTGATTATGGAGGAGCCAGTGAGGTATCGCCATACGAATATATGAAAACATACATAGAAAAATGTCCGGAAAGTATTGATGACACGAAACTATCATGGATAGCTGAATCTTTTCTGGGATATCATAGACATAAAGCGTTTTTAAAGGAGATATCATCCCATTTATCTGAAGAACTCACAAATGACGACCAAGATTATTTCATGATCATATTCCACGCTGTTACTTTTCAGTGTGAGCCAAAGGATATGCAGTTTCTCTATAAGTGCCTCTTCAATTTAAGTAAGTCTCTGCTTAAAACATTCACAAAGTTTTTGAGTAACAATGAAGTGTTAACATATATTTCACAAGTAGCACAAACAAGCTACGACACTACATTCATCACCGATAATATAATTAGACCACTTTTTGAATGGCAGCCTTACATCAGCGATATGGCACATACCTACGCTGAGTATGTGAAGAAAGTGGAGAATAGAAAGTTAAAGCCGCCAACTGTTCCGATTCAGCCAAATGTATTAAACCGAAAAGTAAAAGATCTTCCCACCCTTCCTTCGTCTGGATTCCCCGTTACGCCTGCAAATTCTATATTCAATAAAAAACCAAAAATGGTCACAAAAACGACAATAGATCAGAAGTTGAAACAAATACATGAAAAAAATAAACAGAAAGCTGCAAATCTATTGAACGATGTCAAAAACAAAGATTTTCACTATGCTCAAACAAAATCTGAAAAATATTTCAAAAGAATTACAAGTATCAGAGACGAAATTGAAACCGAATTTACTAAGACCAAGCCAAAGCGAAGTTTACATTTAAAAACGAATCCAGCACCAGTCAAAGAAAACGCTGCAGCTATTAAAAGAATTAATAAGAGAATACAATTGGCGGAAGAAGAAGAAGTCCTCTGGTTTCAAAACGCACTGAAGTGTTGTAAAAACACTGCCAAAATCGATGAACTTGCCGAATATGATAGACAAGACAAGGAAAGAGAAAGGTTATTGGATATAGAAAAAAAACATCTATTGGGCCAAATTACTCATGAAGAAGCAGTACTTGCGAAAAGAAAAATGTTAGACGAGAATAAAAAGAAATACGAAGAATTTTTAAAAGAAAAAGAATCTTGGAATGAAGAAATAGAAAGGTGGAAGAGACTTGAAATGGAAAAAAATCGCAAACAAGTTGAAAAACTTTCATTAACTGAATTGAACCTACTTCACGCTAAAAGCGAAATGCTGACGAAGAAAAAAGAGAGCGCTGACGAGGTGAAGAAAGACTTGGAAGTGGTTTTAGCACATGCTATTCAAATGAAACAAGAAGAATTGGAGCGAAGGATCAACATGATCAAAGAAATTAAGATATTAGCTATGATTGCCAAAAAAGCAAAAGTGCCTAAAATAGTAGACCTGACTGAAACAGCTGGAATGGGATTGCTTTGTGAAATGTCATTGGCTGAATTACAAGAAAGACTGAGTGCCATGAAAATTGGCTTAAAAGAAGAACTGGAAGTGAAAAAGAAGATGATCAAAGATGAAAATAAAGCCGCTAAACAGAACCTGGAGGAAATAAAAATGTCTATAAAGAACTACATGAGCGAGCGAGCAACGTCGCAAAAATACAATAAAAAGTCCAACGTTACCTTAGTCAGTTCATCGTCAAAAGAAGTAAATGATTTGAAAAAGATTTTAGAAGAAAAGCGTAAGATGCGAATCCAACTGAGTTCCTGATTGCATCCGCAATGTTTATTGATAGATACGTAAATGCTTATTTATCTTTATTATTTGTTTTTATTATGTGTTGTTATTAAAATAAAGAACCTGTTAACAATACTTCGCCTTTAATTGTCGTACCATTTACGCTGCTTGAACATAGACGTGTTATTCTAATTAAGATCGACCCGGGCAGTTGAATCGTGTTCATACTATATCATAATACTCCAAACGTCACATCCAAATCAATCGCTCGGGTGAATTTGGCGTACAAATGTACATAGTAACTTCCGTCGCTCCTCGGATCGGTGACCGTCTTTTACACCCCGAGATCCAATCGTGCTTTGAAAAGCATATTGAGCGCTTTTCTCGGCTGATTGTTACAGATCTTGATACCGTCGCTAAAAATCAGAACCAAGCTTCAGAAGAATTTCATGAATTAAAGTAAAAATATTAATGAGAGTAGAGAATATATTATTGCGGTTTTTTGTGTGTTCTGCGAATTTAATACTATTTTAATACCTATTATTGAATTGGCTATATATGCTATAGTTTGATTATAATTCTGAAATGTTTCACTCTACTGTATTTTACTGGTTACTTTAGATACATTTACTCCTCCAGCAACAAATTGTAACCTGGTTCTTATCAATTCATCTTTTGCCAAAATCAAAATTCATTAATAATACTAATCTCAAATTCACTCAGCACTTAAACACCACTTCTTAGTGCTTTAACTTCAAAGAAGAAATTGTCACACAACATGTTTGCTGCGACTATTTCTTATTTGAAGTTAATAGTGATGTCTGGATCCCCAACAGTGTATGAATTTTTATCATAAAGTCAGCGTTTCCAAGTAAGTTGTATCAAACATTGGACATGTTTGATATAACTTACAAAGGTGTGATCGCACAATTAGAAAAGGGCTATATAAAGAAGTATAGTCTAAATTAGTTGGTTGCACCATTCATATTAGCATTTAAGCTCGGAATGAAGTTGTCATGTTATAAATTTACACAAATTCACAGACCTAAGCTCATTTAGACGGGCATTATGATAAAATAATAATTATTGTTTTGTTATTTCTTTGACTGCGCATTTTATTATTTTCTATGTTATTTTTAAGTGTATCAGGTACTTATATACATGACCACATAACACACTTTCATTATAATCCCACATTTGCAGACGTATATGTATACCTATTCACGCTTTACTTTTTTCACTACATATGTACAGACGACAACACATCAAACTACTACAATCTGTCAGATTTCTTTATAAGACTTTAAACTTTGATCATCATCATCATCATTTCAGCCGAAAGACGTCCACTGCTGGACATAGGCCTCCCCCAAGGTTCTTCACGACGACCGGTCCTGCGCTTCCACCAACCAGCGGTTTACCGCGACCTTCACCAGGTCGTCGGTCCACCTTGTCGGGGGCCTACCCATGCTACGTCTTCCGGTGCGTGGTCGCCACTCGAGAACCTATCGGCCCCATCGGGCATCGATCCCACGGGCAATGTATCCAGCCCACTGCCACTTTAGTGTTGCAATTCTTCGGGCTATGTCGGTTACTCTCCCTCTTCTGCGGGTCTTCTCATTTCTGATTCGACAACTCAACTTCAACTTAACAACTTTATCTCTAAAGTATTAAGGCTCAAGGTTGATTGAGAATATTTGGCAATTTCGGCTAGCTTGACCTGCTGTTGTACATACCGAAGAAGCACATAGGTCAATATATCAATTCAAATCCATAATTTACTAAAAACAATTTGTATTATTAATTATTGCATAATATAATTCATATCTTACACATTTTTACGTCTGCGGCAATGAAGAAGTATAGTAGCAAGACTAATGGTGTCTCCAGGCGGGGCCCGATCGATGCGCACGCGCGAATTGCTTGCTGCACTTAATTAGTGCGCTCGAACAGAAATATTAGTAATTGGAATATAGAAGGCAGATACGACGCCTTACTTGATAAACGGCGGAGCAATGACTCCGAATATAAAATAAAACATAAACACCATACCACTTGTAATATTGACACTAATGATAATAGGTGTAAAATTTCCCAACATCACAGGTGTTATTCCGAGCTTATAATAATCCAATAACTCGACGTTTTATACATAACGTGGATCACGTGTCGACGTATCAGAATCGAAGAAACCTAGTCAATATAATTTGGATTAAGGCAATAAATAAGGCGGGTTCGCCCGTTCATTTGTATCAGCGTATAATTTAAATTCTTTAACGCCAATGTTCAAGATTACGCGGCGAGATAGAGGCGCGGGCGCCCGTGTCGCGGCGACAACCACCAAATAAATTTATATTTCCGACCGACACCGGCCTGACTTCTCTCTTTGTAGATAATTCGGCCGGTAACGTTGAATGACTCTATTAACAGCTTCCCTTTTTAGGATAAATGTCGACTTTGGACTGTGTCGTAGCACAACCTTATCTATAGTGTGGGATGGGCGGTGTTGTTCTTAACTTACAAGTTTATTGCTTGACTCCTATGTGTAATAAATCAGTGTAATTAATAATAAAATTGAAAGCTGTTGTAAATAGAACGTAAGTTATTTAGTAACACACTACATTCGTCGCCTTTACAATAGTCCGATTAAAAAATTATTGCGATTGTAAATAATTTTAATAAAATCAATAAAAGTTAAAGTAGTTAAGATTTAACGATAGCCGGTGCGTTTATGTGCAACAAACGATCCGTGCACAGTGAAAGTATTCGGTTTGCACAAAATCCAATGCACTATAAATACAGCTTCTCATTTCAAGATTACCAGATAACAGTAAAACGTCAATAACCACCTAATTGGGAGAGAACACTCTTGCAGCCGGGCAGCCGGGCTGTCCTTAGTGACAAACAAATAAATATTGTAGCACACTACGAGATAATTCGCCCGATAACTTAATGTGCTTACATTTCGAATCTGCTCATGATTTTATGGGAAACTATCAAGCCGTATATTTTTTCTTTGGATAGTGTTGTCAGATTGGTGATTTGGTGACAGATTTTCCATACAAAATAACGTGGTTGGTGATTTTTGTTTTAAACGTTGCCCAGCTCTAGGTATTTCTTTCGTATCATGAGTGCGTTTACAAATATAAACTTACATACACAAACAACCAGACCTTGACAACTAATTCTAGGCCATACAAATATGACCAGGCCCGAGTCGACAGCGTGATGTGTTTCATACGCGCCTCAAAGAGATGTCATCATCAACATCGTGACGGGGTCCACGAAGACCGATGCCTCCTGGGGCAGGGTTGCAGGTTGGTTAAAAAAAACCGTGGCCCTGGCCTACATGCAAGTGAAGGAACACGGGTGAGTTTTAGTCAGTAAAAGTCTGACACGCCCTTCCGCTCCGCCCAGAGATTTCCCATCATCATCATCATCATTTCAGCCAAAAGACGTCCGCTGCTGGGCTTATGCCTCACCCAAGGTTCTCCACGACAAACGGTCCTGCGCCTCCCGCATCCAGCGGGTTCCCGCGACCTTCACCAGGTCGTCCGTCCACCTTGTCGGGGGCTGTGTCTTCAGGTGCGTGGTCGCCACCCGTCGGCCCCATCAGGCATCGGTCCTACGGGCAATGTATCCAACTCACTGCCACTTTAGTGTTGCAATTCTTCGGGCTATGTCGAGTTCCCATCCCAAACAAAAAGAAAGGCCATGACATATTTGTTCCGTGCGGGAATCGAGTCCGCGACACGCGGTGCAGCATTCGATCGCGGAGCCACTGCACCAATCACCAATCGTGTCGACCGGGGTAATAACACATGTGGACACGTAAATAGTGCATAAGTACCGATAATCCTACGCGAATCGATGAACATAATCATTAGTTACACCCGTTTATATGCTAATATCATATTAAATCGATGATCATTATATTTTACTATATCTACCATGGAGGTTGCGTGCAATTAAAATTAATTTATGTTATGGCCGGTATGCGTGGCTTGTCACTTGACAATTTATATCTATTTCCCATTAATATTTTGATTTGAATTGCCTACATTTTATGTGTCCGTCGTTTTGTTTACTTTCGATTTGATATTTCGATGAATATCAATTTCTCTAATTTATTTTATTGATTTAATTAACTGCTAAACCGGTTACTATAATTCCAGCAAAATTTTCTATTTCGAAAAATGTGTCTGCTCAACAACGTAAATAACGCAATAAAACCCATTGCTACGGCAAGACATTGCTACGGCAATGGGTTTCACTTTGACAGTTCAACAACTGCAATTGCTAATACTCTATCTGTAGATAGAGTACTATGCAATTACCCTACTGGTCTCTTCATAGTCATAAAACAAGCATTATTGTATTTTAGTCGCTTTCAGAAAAAAAAAAAGAATTGAAGTAAAAGTTACTATTTCTTTTTAAACGTTGCCCCACACTAGGAATTACTCCTGTATCGTGGGTACGTTTACAAACATTTAAAAACATACAAATAGCTACACCCGGAACAACAACTCGTAGGCCATACAAATATTTGTCCCGTGCGGGAATCGAACCCGCGACAAGCAGCGCGGCAGTCGTCCGCACAGCTACTGCACCAACCGTATCGTCTAAAAAAATGTCCCATAATTGGGACATTTTTTTGGGATATCTGGGATATCTGTTGTGTCTGGGATATTGTTGATTAAATTTTACTTACCTAACTACGAAAACCTTTATTTTGTCATTCCATTCACAAAGGAGTTAAATATTCCTTATAAAATTAATCAGAGTTCATTCAGTAAAGATTTTACGATAAAATTCCTTATAAGATTTTTTTTTGCGGGATGTACGGATATGCTTCTGCAGTTGAGTGCAATGCTAATTTTGTGTGTCAACCTAAAATTCTCGAAGCTCCTTATGGGAGGACATTATGGCCGCCGATGCAGCTCCGTCCCGAGTGGGTATATTAAAGAATTTATGTTATGATTGCTCAGTCAATTTGCATAATAATAATATGGGAATTTTATGTGCGAATGATGTCACATCCTTCGGTGTATTGCTAAGAATTGTGTGAAAAAAAATTACATGAATAAACGTTGTTTTTGCAAGTTAACGCGATTACATATTGAATGAGTTTATTTTCTTGAAAACTTTCATTGCTTGCGATATAAAAAAAAACCTAATGATAATGTAGTCCATTATAATTATTATACCGGATTTACACTTTTTATAAGAAAAAAGGCTAATTTAAACGTTATAGATAAAGTGTGTCAGCAACCTTAAAGCATAGGCTAATGGTTGTTAAATAAATAACTGCTTATCATCATAAAGCTGTCAAATTATTTGGTAATTTATGATTAAAATAATGTTAATAATTTATTCAAATCCATCATTCACAAACAGATATATACAAATCACTACAAATTAATTAGGTATTATAGCTCCAATAAGGAGATAATGATGATGATGGTGTATCAGACTTTAATAGGTGTAATGATAACATGTTTGGTGTGACGTCATACTAGCGTAGCGTTTAATAATTTCTTACAGATGTCTCACCTTTTAACTCTGAAAGTCATCATAGATTAGGTAGTGATACTGATTTGATGTTCGCGACAGTTCAGACATTTTAAATTCAATTCTTTATTGCAGGGATTTCCATAGGTACATAATTACATATGTGTTTCTTCTTCTTCAGCCTATAGATGTCCACTGCTGGACAAAGGCCTCCCCCAAGGCTTTCCACGCTGACCGGTCTTGTGCTGCCCGCATCCATCGGCTTCCCGCGACCATCACCAGGTCGTCGGTCCACCTTGTTGGGGGCCTTCCTACGCTGCGTCTTTCAGTACGTGGCCGCCACTCCAGAACCTTACTGCCCCATCGGCCATCGGTTCTACGAGCAATATGTGCCCTGCCCACTGCCACTTAAGTTTAGCGACTCGCAGAGCTATGTCGGTGACTTTGGTTCTTTTGCGGATCTCCTCATTTCTGATTCGATCACGCAGAGAAACAGACATTAAATTCAATTCTTTAATGCATCCCATAGGTACATAATTACTTAAGTGTTTCTTAGATGGTTACAAAGTATGTTTTACTTCAATACGGACGGAGAAAGAGGATATGGTAGAATTTTTTTCAGTGTTAATGCTAAAGGAAACAAGTGTGTTCAAAAAAACCAATAAACCAATTTACAATTTATATAATTGTTTAAGCGTATTCCGCTGACTTCCGGAACCAGATTCAGCTAAACACCAGCTTATTTAACCTTTACAACCCAGTTACTGAGTAATACGATAGCCCTTTTGGTTCAAACCTACGACTTAGATACAACTTGTAAGTCGCAGCAGATACCGCTAGGCCACGGCAGCAGGGCTTTTCTCTTAAAGCTTTGTGATTACAGCATTCTATATTTCAAAACGGTGAAGGAAATTCATCATGAGGAATCAGGTCTGTCGTTGTACCAAAAATTCATTCCACACTTGGCTCTATGGGCTTACCCAGCTTCTGGTAGGGGGCGGGGCGGAGGGGGGGCATGTCAGGCCTAGGGGAAGACAAGTCAGGCCTAGGAGGAGGAGAGGGGGGCAAGTCAGGCCTAGGGAAAGACAAGTCAGACCTAGGGGGGCAAGTGGAATTTTTAGACTGGGTAATCTTTATGCGACTATAGTCGCACGCGGTTTTTTGGCAATTCCACGGTACATTTTGTTGTGTCTACTGCGTGGTTTATTTAAAAGTTAGAGATATACTCGTTTATACTTTGTTTAGTAATTAGGTGAATTCATACATGTTCCGCGAGATTTCCAGGGGGGCAACTGCCTCCCCCTGTCCCCACCTGGGTACGCCCATGCTTGGCTCATGTGGTGGACTACGGGACACTCTGTCCCTGCAGCGGGAATTTTATTGGCTGATTATACTAATTACAGACATTGGAATATTTGTTAAACACTTAGGTCCGTATTACAGAACGTCACTCAAAACTCAAGCTCTACTCAAGTCTCGGTTCAAGCCATTTGATTGATTGAAACTAGTTTTAAGTAATGTTTAAGCAAAAATCAATGCTTGAGTTTCCTTCTGGAATACGGACCTTAGACGTAGAGTAGAGAAGTAATCTTAAATTAGCTACCAGCATACTATGAATTTTGCAAGTTCTAAGCAAATAAGCACTGATCTTATAAGTATATTTGATCAGCTTCGAAAATGATATATAAAGATATTCTCAAGCAAAAAGAAACTGTAAGTGGCCATATCTATGGCTTCTAGTAATAAAAAAGAGACACGTAATGGTTAGAACAATGAAATGGAGTGAAATACAATAAATATGTGTTGTTATAATCCGGCTCATATCGCTGTATTAGCACTTTTTACGTGTTAAAGTATTGTGGAGATAGTGGGGCGGTTCACACCGCGCTCTTAATCTGTGCCCCGTGTGACAGCAGCAAGGCACACGGGACGCGTATTTCTGAAGTATACTGTGCGCCAAGATGGCCTCATTATTACCGTCCGTTATATTAGAAATTGTTAAATTATGGAAACATTTTATCGATCTAGTAGTATTTGTTACAAGCACGTGTATGTGAATTGGAAAATAACTATGTCTCCTGATTTATAAGCTACTAGCTGTTGCACGCGACTCCGTCCGCGTGTTGATATAAAATAAGCGCCTATTAAAATAATGGTAAATAATGGGAGCAATATGTACGTCCGCGTTCGTCCCCGTTTTCGCAACATTTTTTATTACTGCTCTGCTCCTATTGGTCATAGCGGGATGCTATATAGCCTATGTCCTTTTTCAGTCCTTTTCTAGACTATCGGTGTGCCAAATTTCATTACAATCGGTTCAGTAGTTTTGGCGTGAAAGCCGGACGGACAAACAGAGATACTTTCGCATTTATAATATTAGTATGGTTTTTAGCCTGGGCGTGTTCATCTTGATTCAGAAGGTGGCGCTCCTTACATAAAACAACAATATTTTATGTTTGCAGGCGTCATACTTACATACAAAATTATTTCAACACATTAAATTTTTTCACTACTTACGCTGTGGCTGAATATTTTCGTGAAACAAGCATTTATATTATTTATGTGCAACTTGTAGACATAAAAGTTTTTCCCATCTTAAGTAGCCTATAAGTTCCGTCCTCCTTTTATGCAAAACATGGATTTTATGTAAACCACCTAGATGGTTATTTAACTTTCCATTATAGAAATGCAGTTCTTTATTTAAAAATTACAACTTAGTTCGGTCATTTTTGTATTAAGAACTTTGATTTAACCTCGAAATACAAATGCTGACTGAAAGGTTAAGTCTGGAACTAAAGTATGATTTCGTTTTGTAATAATGGTTAAGGTTTTTCATGAGAAACATCACCGGACTCAGCGCATAGTTGGTAGGGACGCGCCTTGTCCGCTCGGCCATAGAATAAAGAGGGGAAGTAGGTTATCTGCGACCCAATCCGCGATTTAATTGCCTACTGTCTTAGGGTTGACGACTGTCCGCGCTTCGTCGGTTACGGTTGTCGCCCAAACCGCTAACAAATATTTATAGACTAAGAGCTTATGTTTAAATTATTTGCTTAGTATTTAGTTTACATATACTAGTCAGTTTTTTTTTTGTAATTTTTATTTTTAGTTTTGTACACATAAAGAACCATATTTATTTTTATTTTTAATTAATACAAACTTAACATCTATTGAATCACACATTTAATACAAAATTACAAATTAGCTACAGAAAAATACCTACTTTCTTCGGTTTCGACTATTAGAAACGCGTTGTTATTAAACTTTAATGTGTAATATATCCGTATCCTTGTAAATAACTTTTAGAAATATAATTTGAAAAATATAAGTCTTTTATTTGTTCATAAATAGACATACCAACTTTGCAGTTTATGTGATCATTTTTTAAAAGCTAATGTGCCGAAAAGCCGTGACGCGCGAACCTCGTTCCGTGCTAGCCGCGACTAGCGCAGTCATAGGCACTCTAATATTGTGTTTAGGTGTGCGTGCGGCGACGCATAGATACTATGGCGCACACATACAAGCCGCGCGCGGTCCGTTTGTATGAAGATAACGTACTTCCCTCTCTTTATTCTATGGCTCGGCGCTTCAAACGACGCACAAAATTTATTGTTATTGGAGCGGCGCGCGTACATGCATCCTCACTCCGCGGCTATCACGCGCTACAACTTTATCGAAGCACCTCACTATTCCGAATAAACGAAACGACTTTATTTCGTGTACATGTGATTTTTACGACACACATAAATATGCTATTTTGATTTGTTTGACAATCTGTTTGATGATGATTTGCTGTGCCTACTTATTGATTTACAATATATAAAAATCTTTCAAAGTGTTTTCGGCATTTTCATTCGCATATCGAGATTAAAAAAATACATTATATACGTAAATAGAAATTTTACTTTTTTATTAGTTTTATGAAAAATCATTTGTGTCTTCTCCATTGCTATATCTAGGTAGGTATATAAAGAGTTTCAGTTGGATTCTTCGTACCTCTCTCTCTCTTTCGCCTCGCCTTTTCCCGTTTTCCGAGGCGCCACTTATTCCGCTGATATACGTCGTCATCTGAAAGCCCCAACTGCTTCATATCCTTGCGGATATTCGTCATCCATGTAGTTGGGGCCTTCCCCTCCCTCTCATTTTTGTAGCCATGGAAAGGCACTTCTTCACGACATGGTCGTCCGGCCTTCGCTGTACATGACCGTACCATCTCAGTCTAGCCTCCGTGATTTTATCTGCAATTGGTGCAACCTTAAAGGTTATATACTATTCGTAAAGTCTTGCCATTCTTTACGTGTATTTCTTTTTAATGAGAAACGCTTTGTTTCTAATTTATCAACGTTATTTTCTGCACTTTTTACATCTGACTTCAATGCAAACGTATCTAATATTTTTAGAAATCTACCAGAATAAGGCTGTTCGCGTTCTCTTACTAAGCTGTAAAGTTCCTGCGCCATACCCAATTTGTTAATGATACTGCATCTACATAATATGCACATTTACTCGCAAACTACTTATACAGTATAAATATAAGATATTATTTCTCCATTCGCGTATATCGCAATAGACAGTAGTGTCTAGCTTATGATTAGGTCCAGTGGACGTTTATGCCCAATAACGTCTGATGTCTAAACATTTAGAGCTCTGCTTGCTGCATACATTTTCCATTACATACTTCTGATTTGGTTTGAAACGGTCTCCAAAGCCTGGAGCGCAAACGTAGAATAGCCAGCTTGTCGGTGTTCTACTTGGTGCATTTTGGAGAGAGTGTACGGGAATCAAATGACTTAATTCCTCCATCTCCATTCCATCATCGGACGAGTCGTCGTACTGCGCCGAAAGTTCGGCTAAATACGCTCGCAGTGTATTTCAAGTACTCTATAACACATCAGCCGAAGTTACGCCGCGTTCGGCGAAACGCCAAACCTTCCTTCGGGCGGTTTTTTCAGCTAAAACGCATTTAATGTATTTTGCATAGCAAGCGACACATCACGCGATGCGTTGCGCGACCGAAAGTTTGGCGGGCGTAGCTGAACGTTCGGCGTGTCTTGTGCATCGCGCACGTGGGGGTAGCGATGAGCGGCAACGTCTTCTAAGCCAAAAATAGCTAATATTCTAATTAAATCCATTTTTTTGAGCAATTCAAGGTACGTCACTAAAACCGCACACCATAAAGTGTCAACACAGACAGACTGACGATGACGCCACGTAACTTTCCGTCGCGTAGCGCGCTGAAAAAGACGCGTTTTGACCGTTTGGTTTACAACTGAATATTGCGACTGACACTTCAGCCGCTGAGCTTTCGGCGCTGTACGTTCCACAGACGTGTCGTGACCCTTACGTTGTTGACACCACTACGTTGCGGATGAATCGTTTCGCCTCGTATACCTACCACGTACATCGGGGGACTGGAACAATTTACCAGCGGCAGTCTTTCCGTCTGACTACAATGTAAGTGTCTTCAAGGCTAGAGTGAAAAGGCTCTTAATAAGCTAGCGCCCTAGTTTAGAATTATCTTTGCCTCAAACAAATAGGGAGTGCAAGTATGGTTGACGACACAGTAATCCGACATTCCTCTAGTGACTATGCATTAGCTGTAGTCTGAGCATTTACGAACGACTAAGATTTCGTTTAGTTTATATATTAAGCACCCGTCAAACAGATCAGAGAGGCAAATACCGTAAGTTTAACAAAATTTGCAGTCTCATATCAGTTTCAATCTCATTCATCATTATCATCATCATTTCACCCTAAAGACGTCCTCTGGTAGCCTCCTACAAGGATCTCCACGACGACCAGTCCTGCGCCTCCTGCATCCAGTGGTTTCCTGTGACCTTCACCTGGTCGTCGGTCCTCTTTGTCGGGGGCTGCGTCTTCTGGTGCGTGATTGTCACTCGAGAACCCGTCGCCCAAACGGGCATCGGTCCTACGGGCAATGTGTCCGGCCCACTGGCACTTTAGTGTTGTAATTCTTCGGGATATGTCGGTTACTCTCAGTCCTCCTCATTCCTGATTGGATCACGCAGTCTCAATCTGTCGACCTCTAATTATCTTTGGTTCTGACCAAGATTTTGACATTTATTTTTCACCGACTATGACTAATCCGAATATGATTTGATTTTGAATATTTTAGATTACGATAATTGATAAAACCTTTCTTAAGAGTTCGTTGCACGTAGTCCTGCAAATGAACCATTGTGTACTTACTTATATCACTTTTCTCCCGTATGGAAATAATAACTTACTGCTACTGAGTTATCTATGTTGCTAATGTTTCCTTCTGAATATTTCTGCATTCAGCTCTAAGTCTATAGGTATCAGATGTTTCTACAATTAAATTATTATTATTGAGACTAGAGCTAGTAAAACTGTTTGATAATAGAATTGGTTTGTCACAATTGGTGCAATGGCTGAGCGATGGACTGCTGCGCCACGTGTCGCGGGTTTGATTCCCGCACGGAACAAATATTTGTATGGCCTACAATTAGTTCCTACAAGTAGTTGAGGGTCTGGCTGTGTGTGTATGTGAGTTCATATGTTTGTAAACGTACCCACGATACAGGAGAAATTCCTAGTATGGGGCAACGTTTAAAAAAAATAGTAACTTTTACTTCAAATGCTTTTTTTTTTCTGAAAGCGACCAAAATACAACAATGCTTGTTTTATGACTATGACTAGACCAGCAGGGTAATTGCATAGTACTCTATCTACGGATAGAGTATTAGCAATTGCAATTGTTGAACTGTCAAAAGGAAACCCATTGCCGTAGCAATAGGTTGCCGTAGCAATAGGTTGTCGTAGCAATGGGTTTTATTGCGTTATGTACGTTGTTGACCAGACACATTTTTCAAAGATATGGAACAATGGACTAGCAATATGCTTTAAAATGATTCGGATTGATAGTAATACATTGATAGAATTACGTAAATAGGGTGCAGGCTAAAGAATAAATCTCTTCCCTGCATCCTATCTATAAAGATAGGTAGAAAAGAAACGTACTGACGAATACCCATCGTTACTCCAACCAGGTTTTTCTGTTGATTCCGATCAGCTTTCACCAACATGATTGTCGATGTCCGGGAAGGAGTGAATCAGTTTTAATAACAATACCGAAAAAAGGGATAATTGTCGTTACCGTACGGGCACAGGAGAATCACAACTCTATCCTTCGTGGATTTAATAGCCGACGGATTGCCGGATTTATTATGAATTTTTTTCTTAAAAGTTAAGTGTTTTGAAGCCCTTTGTGAAGGATACAATAATTATGAGTGTTTATCTTTACCCTACTTTCGATAAATAACCTTTCCCTTGTAAATTTTTATCTAACTTGTTGCCTAAAGAACCTTTCTTTGTCCTTTAGCGATTCCATATAGAAGCTGTGTATTTTCCACACAGAACAGATAAAAAACATCTATTCCGTGATTTTCTTGATGTTGTTATTTCATCTTTGTCAAGAAATGTCATAACTTTGAAGGAATAAGCGATTGGATGTAACCATAGATACAGAAAGCAATGAAATCCTAAATCTATGGATGTAACTAATTGTTTAAAATTCATAACAATCGAAAAGGATAGTCATTCCTAAATAAAGGGTTTATTTGTTAAAGTTTCATTCCTTATTTTAGTAAAGTTTCTTCCTTACGCTGCGTCCTTCCAGTACGTGGCCGCCACAACAGAACCTTACTGCCCCATCGGCCATCGGTTCTACGAGCAATGAGCCCTGCCCACTGCCACTTAAGTTTAGCGACTCGATGAAACTCCGAGCATAGCTCTTTCCATTGCCCTTTGTGTGACTCTGAACCTTCGTATGAGGCCCATTGTGAGCGACCACGTTTCAGTTCCGTAAGTCTTCACTGGCAACACACACTGGTCAAAGACTTTAGTCTTGTGACACTGTGGTATCTTGGACGACGAGTAGATGTAGCGTAGCTTCCCGAACGCTGCCCAGCTGAGCTGGATTCGACGAGTATTTGTTTTTACTGTTACTTCTTCTTATTGTTTCAATTTTAATCTAGATCAGACGCATCAGTCCTAGAACTGTCGGACTACTGGCGACGCACTAATGGTTTTGCAGGAATCGAACCCTCAAACCTCCGAGCGTTTAAAACTGATAAAGCCTTTTAAATTTGATTTTATGTAATTTCAGTTGTAGATATAACTATGTAATATATTTAGAGGAAATATTACTAGTGTTTTCATAAAACTGAGTATAAATTTTAGTTTTAAGTTAAATTCTCATACAACTCCATTTTTGTATGCATGCGGAGTTCACCTACAAGTGATTGTCACCCTACTCTGTCACCTTTTTAAATCAAATGTTACCTTGTGTACGGACGGCAGCAGGTCAAGCTACACCAAACTGTCATACTACATAACTGACAAATATTCCCAATCAACCTTGAGCCATAATGCTTTAGAGATGAAGTTGAAAATCGAATAAGGAAATCCGATAGAATAAAGTAGCTTGATGTGCTGTCGTCTGTACAACACCCAGTGTAAACAAATGCTGGTGGACCAAAATAAATAATTAAATACTTACGAATACCTGTACATCATCATCATCTCAGCGTAAATCCCAGTCGCATTCGAAGCTTTTTCAGCTTTGGAGTCTGGGGTCCGCTATAACAGCCTAACTGCTGCTTTTGGCTAACCTTCGATATTTTCCGTGAAGCGACTGCCGTCTGACCTCCACAACCCGAAGGCGATATCGAAGCATTGCAGTTAGGCCAAATTGTTGGAC
Organism: Sesamia nonagrioides; assembly: GCA_017933935.1. NCBI lineage: Eukaryota > Metazoa > Arthropoda > Insecta > Lepidoptera > Noctuidae > Sesamia > Sesamia nonagrioides. The sequence continues at coordinate 147,317 of JADWQK010002430.1, forward strand.
TTTTGAGGGCTCCAACAAACCGTAACGACTGCCATTAGATGTTCGTATGGTTCGGTAGGCACGATCAGACCAGTGCAAATATTCATATTCATGCATCCTACAAATATTTACGAATAACTGTACAATAGCGTGAAAATTTTAGACAAGCCATCGTCTCGTCTCATTCCCATCCACATTGGTTTTCACATAACTTCCTTTCTTAAGCCATAAAGTTTACATATTTACCATTGTAAATAAACAAAGTTTTTTTATTTATTTACAATGTGGGAAATGAAACCAAAACATTCTTTAAATTATTTATTTTCATATTTTTGTAATATTTAGGTACGTATGTCTCCTATATTTTACAATAATTATTATTCTTTTATAAGCAATAAATAGTATACAACGCTCGATTGTAACAATATTTACAAAAAATAACTAATTAAGGGCAATCTGGTCATCGTTGGAATGCAAAGTGCCCATATAAACGAATTTCATAAAATAGTGCCAAAATTATATAATTTAGTGACCTAATTCATTGTCTAACGAATACTTTCAAATGTTTGAAATCATCTAAAGTGTAAATATGTCAAAATTTTGTATTCGGTATATATGAAAAGCATTAGGAACTTTTTTCTCCAGAAACCATACTTTTTACCATTGATAATAATACTTTGGTATACTCCCTACAAGTATCACAACAATTAAACACAAACCAGTTAGTATCCAAATCTATTACTAAAGGCGAAGAAAATTGATCACGATCAGCCCATTTAATCTGCTTCAGGAGCTGTCACTGTCATTATTGTTATGGCAAATTGACACTGACAGTTCTTAAACGCCGTTTAGATGTGCTGATCGCGTTCAAACTGGACGCGATGGTGAAATTGGTCCTAACACGTGTTGCGCTAAGGTGCCCCGAGCATCTTCAGTCACAAAGGTCTAATTTTATTTACAAGTATACACCTTTACCGTAGCCATATCCATTGATATCGAGTTTTATATTTGCCATGTGTACCCCAGATCAAAACATTTCAACAAAGCACCAACTATTCTCCTATGTACCTACTAAACGGGACAGTTTGTGCATCATTAAAATTAATCATTCCCATCTTCTTTACACTAATTAACAATTTCAATATCTACATAGGTATTTACATTTTACAAGCTAACTGGAGTATTAGCACTCTAGAATCTTAATTTACATAATTATTCGGAACTTGGACATTCGATAGGAATGATAATTGTAATACTTTATGTAGGTAAAATGTAAATAAATTAATGATAATGACTGTATCAACGATCGTGTTTAGTTAGTTGTAGTGGTAGGTCGTTGGACGTGGCGCGCGGCCGGCACGGCGACGCCGAGCGCGACGTGCGCGTCCGCCGGTCCTCGTTGTCGCTCTCATCGTGTACGTTGATCTCCTCGTCCGAGTCCGAGTGGGACTCGTATCCTCGCGCTAATTGGATGGACTGCGCCGCTAGAAGTGCTGCAGCCGCTGAATGTGGTACAAGCGATTTAAAAGCGCTGTTCTCTAAAGCAGGATGTGGCTTAAAAGCACTTCCATCGAAATTTGTGTGCTGCGACAGCGCTTTCAGTGCGTTGGCGTCAAACTGTTGGTGCGCGAAGGCCTTCAGGGCGTTTGTGTCCTGGTGCGAGAGAGCCTTGAAGGCGCTATTTTCGCCGCCCATCTGTGGGGTGTGGTAGGCCATGCGCCCAGGCGACAGGGAACGCGAGCGCGAGCGCGAGCGGGAGGGGGGGGAGTGAGGGGTGCGGTGCGGGGGCGAGGCGCCACCGCGCTTCAGGAGGTTCATGCGCTGGTGGCGTCTCCACTTGGCTCGTCTGTTGGAAAACCAAACCTGTCAGTAACGGTAAATAAAAATGATTAGTATTCTGTCTTCACAGTTTTAACAAATTCAAATTAATGCAAATTGAGAAAAAGTGGCAACTTTAATTTGACAGCTTTGGCTGTCTCAAATTATATTGATTCGTGTAATTATGCAAAAGGTCAAGTAAATTAAAGATCTTTTACCTGAACTCGTGCTTCTGATAACGATGTTTTGGACGCCAGTCGCTCTCGTGTGGAGACACATGGGTAGTGGGATTTTTCGAATTCCTTCTCCAGTTCTTCGAGCTGATCTTGGCTAAAAGTCGTGCGATTCCGTCTAAACTTTGGTTGTTCTCCGTCAAGAGAGCCAGAGTCGTCGCCATCAACATCTGTGTAAGCAAAAACAGTCACGAATGATTAGTAATTCATGGTAAAGAGTGTCACAGAATTTATGTGCGAATTCAACACAATTTCGTATAATAGAATCATGCTTGAGCGTTATAATTTGGTAACAAAGAAAAAGTCTTACCGATTAGGCCTCTGCCAGATGTTAAGAACCCTTGGTTGACGTCAGGGTGTGGCATTCCTGATTGAGGACCTGGTACTCCGGGAGGTAGGGGCAGAGAGCCAGGGGGCCAGACCCCGCCACCACCACCCCATGGGAATGCTCCGTACGGTGGAGGAGCAGCATAAAGCCCGTAGCCGGCAGCCCTTGCGAACTCCGCCGCTGCTCGTTCAGCAGCTCTATTCCTAAGTATCCTGTTGATTGAAGATACGCTAGGAGCTGTCGCATTTGTACAAACGCCTGTGAACAATGAACAATTAATTGTTAAATGGATTTAATAAAAGTTTGTTAGAATATTCGGTTGCTACGACGCTACGCTTTATAGCTACGGTGCTACGTAGCAAATTAGTATTGTTTGTGCCAACTACATCAGGAGTAAAAGGTAGGTAAAGGATGCTCTAGTCATTACCTGCTCTGATCGCAAAAATAAAAGCCTATCTTTGGGAATCCATATCGGCATTCTGTATTTGACATTTTAACAAAAACACCTCTGTAAAATATACTAAGATTTGTATGTTTTTTGTGTTGAATGTATTCTGTTCTGTGTTTGATTGGTGTACACAATAAAGAATATATAAATACACTAGCTTTCCGCCCGCGGCTTCGCCCGCGTGGAGTTCGGTTATATCGCGCTTTTTAGATTTCCCTCGGGAACATACATTTTTTCCGGGATTAAAGTTAGCCTATGTTCTTTCTCGGGTTCTAAAGATTGTCTGTGTCAAATTTCATCAAAATCGGTTGAGAGGTTTAAGCGGGAAAGCGTAACAGACAGACAGACAAAGTTACTTTCGCATTTATAATATTAGTATGGATAAGGTTGAAAAGAAAAATATTTAAATTACAACAACGTGCGCCAGTGAATGTTGTTTTTCAACTTTTAAGTAATACGGCGATGGTTGTGCTCAGTGAGCTGTATTTAGTATTAATGTACACCTTGCTAGGAACATTTCGCTTTGAGCACAAATATAGCAATTATGTGTGCAGTTTTGAAACCCGATGTCTCTTAGAACGCAGTACAAATGTGCATTAAATTACGAGCGCGCGTTAAAACCGATGCGTCATTGGTCGCGTTTTAAAATTCCCTACACTTATAGCATTAAGTGGTACAATTAGCTTATGTTACACAATTATATTCTGCACGAGTTTGTGTTGTAAATGATTGAAAATACGTCACAGAATAAGTCAACTCCCTTGATGCATTAAAAACGTAAATATAATATGATTATTTCTATGAAACAACAAAATTTTCTCTTCGACAGCGTCAAGTGTTCGTTTTTGTATAGCATTGAATTGCATATTTAACTTCAAAATAACACATAAGAGCACATTCCCTGCTCTGCAATTTAAAGGATACGCTTTGCTTCCCTAAGCTTCGTGGGCGGCTTATTGATAATCACAATGTGATAGACATACCTACTCTTTGTATCTTAGCTGCCTTCCGTGTCTTACAAATCCATAGGTACTAATATATAAAGCTGAAGAGTTTGTTTGCTTGAGCGCGCTAATCTCAGTAACTACTGGTCCGATTTAAAAAAAATATTTTTGCGTTGGATAGCCTATTAATCCAGGAAGGCTTTAGGCTATATAACATCACGCTGCGATCAATAGGAGCGGAGCATAACTGACTCCACGCTAACGAAGTCGCTGGAGGCCGCTAGATAGATATTGCCTTTTCATTGGGATGTGTACAACTAAATTTTTAACAACGTAGTCTTCCTCTTGACATCATAATCCATGTAATAAGTCAGGACATTCCTGTTCTACTTACACAGATCTCGGTAAAAAACTGAGTCCTTTCCTAATCCGAGCCTTTTGCCTTCATCTCTGGTGTACACAACTAAAAGCGCCTGTTAATATAATGGGAGCAATGTGTACGCCCGCGTTAACTCCCGTTTTCGCAACATTTTTTGCTACTGCTCTTCCCCTATTGGTCATAGCGAGATGTTATATAGCCTATGTCCTTTCTCAGGCTTTAGACTATCTGTGTACCAAATTTCATTTCAATCGGTCCAGTAGTTTTGGCGAGAAAGCCGGACAGACAGAGATACTTTCGAATTTATAATATTAAGTATGGATTATTCGATGACATATCGCCATTGCACCTCTGCCTACGAAAGGTCACTAATAGTCGAGACAAATTCTATAGTGAGCGTTGCAGCCACACGGTAGTCATTAGTGCACAAAGCTATCAAGTCCCTGAACGTGTCGTAACGTAAACTAAATGTGCGCGCGAGTTAACTGCGTGCACAGATCGCGTGTCGGCGCAGCCTTGGAGAGCCATCCCATGTAATTTTCAGGAAACACTCCGAGTAAGTGCCATAATTTAATCATAGCCTGTCCGAGTGTAATTGTCGTAGAATTCGTTGTTCAGCTACCGAGCGCTAGTCACTGAACTGTTTTAAATAACTAGTTTCTGATTGCTCTTTGTTAGTTATTTCTCTTCAATATAATCCCTATACACGTAGCTTTTCTTGGAGTTTCCGGGTAACTTACAAGCAAATTAGTTAGTAGTTAAGGTTCGATGTTCCTATTTAGAGACACTGCATTTATGTAGGTGGAAGAATATAATATCACCACTGTCTTCAATAGTAATGCTCATACAACAAAATATCGTTTACAAGTACCTTACCCAATTCAGTACACTTAGTCAAGCACTAAAGTACTGCAGCTACCCTCTAATCCTAACTCAGATTTAATTGATCAAACAGTGCAGTTTTAAGAATGGTCTAATTAAAGGGAGCGAATGACTTGTGAACTGAACAAGTCATAAATGACAAGAATGAGAAAGACTTTTAACCATAATGGATGATTGAACTCTAGTTCATGTTTCCTTGTATTATTTGTTTACAAATGTTTGTTGTTATTTGCACTTAAACGAATATTAATTTAAATTGATTTAAGAATAACTTAGAAATTAGAGTATTTTTCCAGAACCAACTTAAATAAATATTTTGGACACATCACTGCAAATGCAGGATAAGAACTACATCAGGGTAGGTGTACCAATGGCTCGCGACGCAATATTTTGGGCACGTCGCAGAATTAGGTATTTTAAGACGATCGAACGCGATGCTCCTACGCTACGGAGTGTTCGCAATGTTGCCAGAAGGCAAAGTCTGTAGAGCACTAAAAGCGGTGCGAATTGCACTAGATCTGTGGTTTTTTGGACTTCAAAGCACTAAAATTGGTAAAGATTTGAAAAGAAATTGAAGAATTTGAAATGCAGCTGATTGATTTCCAATCTAGTTCAATATGGATTCAAAAATTTATTGAAAGAAGGAAAAAGCTGGATTTAATTGCAACTGAAAGATCGACAAGTAATTTAAGTAAAAATGCTAATAATAAAATTCTGGAAACATGGAATGCGTTACCAGACACATTTAACTGTTTGATGAAGCTGGCTCATGCTATTTTAACCATGTTTTCATCTACATATGCCTGCGAGTCATTATTTTCAGAGATGAATAACATTAAAAACTCGGTTAGAAACCGTTTGACAGATGAATCAAGTTCAGCATGCATTTTGCTAAAAGTAACATCTTATAACCCTAACATAAATTATTTGTCATCTAACCTGCAGCAACAGAAGTCACACTAATTTTACTGAAATTTAATATAAACATACCAAAATGTACCTCTTTTGCTTACTTTATTTAATAAAGAGTTTTGATAGCATTTATAATTATTATTTTGCCAATAATCAGAAAGTCAAAATTATTTGATGGCACGCGAATGACCCCATTAAACTTTTTTTTAGAAAAAATGGCACGTTGATGCATAAAGGTTCGCCTACCCTGAACTACATTATCAGTTCTAGCATGTTCATATAGGTAAGACCGGTACGAACCTATATAATGCAATAGACAATACTACTTACCAAAGCAAATACCACTCGTAATCCCAAACAATTTTCATAGCTAATAAGAATAACAACTGGTTGTTCAGACTCTATGTCATACTTTATCGTACCTACCAATGTTCAAAGGCAATTTGTCTGCATTTACGTAGAATAGATCCATTTATTGCAAGCCTGTCATTTAAGTGGTTACATACCTACCTACAAAGTTGAAACAATTATCTCCAGAAACAATAATTGAACCTAATTGCTTAATGATTGTTGCTCACGTAAGCGGATAAAGAGACATTTTCTAGACACAATTTGCTATTCAAAATTGCACTATCGCTATTGACAATATGCCACCTTTTCAATTGTTTATTATAAGGAAATGATTTGATCCTCACAAACATGAATAATAATTATTATAATAACGAGTTGAGACTATCGCGATTTATACAGATGGATTTAAAGGCGGTCACCGTTGATAATGAAGCGCTATTGTGAGGCGTCCGGCGCGCTTCAGCGCAACCACCGCTTGACGTATCAAATAAAACACAAAACGTACCTGTTATAATTTACTCAAAACACAAAGCCTTATATAGTATAATGGTAATGATCAGTTGCGCGGCTTCGTTCATTGTTAGCACGTCGAAAAGCATAAAAAGGTGCCCTCTACACAATTTGTTTGGCTCTTAATCGGTGCGTTGAGACGAAGGCTCGATAGAAACGCCTTCTGTGCCGCTGGACGTCAAAAGCTTGATGTGGCTGAGAACACTATAATGGTGACTAGTCATCACTTACCAGTCAAGATCTCTAATTATAATGGAAGCAGCCGTTTTTCAGAAATAAAACAAACCGTTGAAAATCTCTTAACGTTTTGTGGGAGCTCAGCGACGCGTCGCCGCTACTTAATCTACTACGTTTTCTATTCTTTTAAATGACAAAAAACTTCAATGATCTTTAACAGAACAGTTAAATTGGTTTTTGTCTAGTAACAAGCACGTAGCCTATCGATAGTTTCGATCGACAACGTTCTACGCGGCCGTGTTTTCAATTTGGATAAGTCGATAATTTTGTTATAAAAAAAAACGTATCTCTAAACGCGGTGCTGTCAATGATCTGATAACATGTTCACCAGTCTGCATGGTGCGAAATCATTCACTTTCCAGCAGTTGATTGCATTTAGCGAGTAGGCACCTATTGTAATGAGTACACAAGTTTAGAATGCTAATATCAATTGCGTTTTTATAGAAGACTTCACTGACAATGTGCCCCGATCAGTGGTCTTAGTTCAACTATTTGTTTAGAGCCAGATCATTATCCGTCAACAGGTTGCAGGTGGGAATGCGATATCTATAATTGTTCTTTTAATGATTTGGGATCGGGCCCGGATCCTACATGCTTAGTCACGGTCATGCAATTTGTCTAAAGTCGTTTAATCATGATTAGTCACAATAGGGTCCGCTTCTATTAAAAGGTTAGATGTCTACAACATAAAGAGCATCTTATACATCAGTACGCAGGGGCTGTCGGGAACGGCACAATTAAAAGCGAAGTAGTTTTTTTCTTGTTCTATCATTATACGGCGGAAAGCGATTAATTATCGAATCAACAACATTTATAAGTGTGCGCTTTACGAAAGCGATTGCAATACCTTCTGCAATTAGTGCAGACAGAATAATAGGTGTTGATATGTTATAATAATTATTTTATCGGCATTTAATTGTTGCGCGCTTCTTGAATGAAAGCACAATTTGAAATATTCAGTGTTACATTAAATATCAAGCAAGCGATTTAGTTTCCCATGGCATCCTAATAAAAAGCAAATTGGTTTAAAAATCTTAATGTTTCTGCGTCAGAGTGTTGTTGGTACCTGCCTAAAAGCGTGGCATGTCCAAAGATAAGGCACTCCGGCGCCGTCTGGCTATAGAATGTTTAATCGGGTTAATTTATCGATAATTGACGGAAAACCTTTTTGTTTGTAATGCCGGGAAGTAACAGTAATTGTCACGCCTTTGAAGATTTACGCTCGTTTCTAAATTGAGACATTAACAGTCGGATCTCGTGCCTAATGGTTTGGAATGAATTTGTTTGTTTGTTTTACTTATACCGGTTCTTCGATACGTTCGGTTGGTAACGCGGCGGATGTCGGATTCTATCGAACCACGCTAATTAGTATAAGACAATATTTCAAAAGACTGTAATTAATTAGCTTGACGGTTACTTGGCGAAATCGTTTGTGTAACTTGTAGTACTTATTAGGCACGAATTCCGATATTATTTAGTGGTCTATTAGGATAAACATTATTCAAGAATGATGAATAAATTCCAAGTAGACTTTGATAAACAATTATGTGTGTACTAAATAGGGTAGCTGTTTGTTCTCAATCTGCAAGACACTATCAATTATAATCAATTTATACCTTTACGTTTTGATATCCTGTAGAAGCCTTGTCAATGTATGGTTAGAACACTACATAAATGTTTTAAGTATTATTAATTAATTAGGCTTGCTTACTTAGTCAGATGGCGTTTTCGTCGCCCATACCCCAATGTTTGAAGACAAAAATCTTCAACCAGTGCGTCCGACCCGTCATGACTTACGGAGCCGAGACGTGGACACTAACGGTCAGACTAGTCCATAAGTTTAAAGTCGCTTAGTGAGCTATGGAGCGGGCTATGTTCGGCGTCTCTCTGAAGGACCGCATCAGAAATGAAGTGATCCGACAGAAGACCAGAGTCACCGACATAGCTGAGAAGATTAGCAAGCTGAAGTGGTAATGGGCTGGTCACATATGCCGCAGGACCAACAACCGTTGGAGTAAACGAGTCCTCGAGTGGAGACCGCGTCTCGGCAAACGTAGCGTAAGACGCCCTTGAGCGAGATGGAGCGACGACATCAAAAAGGTGGCTGGTAGTGGCTGGCTGAGAGCTGCTCAGGATCGAGCTTATTGGCGTGCCATGAAGGAGGCCTATGTCCAGCAGTGGACGAGTAGGGGCTGATGATGATGATGATGACTTAGTCAGATTGCTCAGCAATCTATGGAATGTGTGGAATCTATGGAAGTGGAATAAATCATTTTTTTCCTTAAAGAATAGGTCAACTTACTGAAATCACGGAAAAAAGCAACAATGGTCCAACACAGTAATTAAATGTAATAGAAACAGCCACCAAGAAATTTAATCAAAACTGTGCTTCAGTAAAGGGTTGTTCAAATTGAGCTTTTCTATTTTTCATACATAAAGCATAAAAACTAGTTTAATCTGTTCAAACGGAATGCAATAATATCAATTAACATTTTGAGAATTTTGTGCTTTTTGTCTCTATCTATCTAGTTAATAACTTGTTCTTTCCATAAAGAATATGTTGCAAGGCCAATTAGACTTGAAGGCGCCAGTTTTGGCGTTTATTAAGTAGATAATTTTACGTACACTCTTTTGAAGTCTCGGTTTCTTGTTAGAAAAGTTCACCATCAAAGCTCAAATTCTAATTTGAAGACGATTAGACGCTTCCTTCACTGCTGTCGCTCCAAAATAAAAATCACGTCCTCATCGAACGTCTAGAACCAGTTAACGAATGAGTGGCGTCACGTCGTCTAAATGAATTATTGTTGGCTTTATGGGGAACATAAAACGATGAGATCGGATGCAATCAAGCGGCACCCGCCGCGTCTACTGCGTAAAAAGGTGTCTGTACCTCCAGGGGGCCGCGCGCAACCGTTGCGCTAAACGCCTACCCTACGCACACGCGGCCACTCATTTCAATTAGTTCTCAATGGCCAAAGTCACAAAGAATGTGCCAACCCGCAATGAATAATGGCCCTGCAATATCTAGCGACCATATCGTTTGAATATCAACCTGTACAGTAACAATTAAAGCAATATAACACGCCACAATTCATTCGCTGCCAATAGGATTACAATAAACGATAATCGGGATGATTTATTTATGTACAGATACCATTCAAATGCAACTTTTGCCGCTTTTAAAACTCACAAAGCCCATTAGGTAATTTAATAACACGACAATAGCTGAGCAAAAACCGATCTAAACATGTTTTTATAGCGCCATCTATATTGTACAAGCAACGATTAAAGGGTTTCCAAAACCGAAATCCGAAATCATGACCGTGACCCTCCCGACGGCGGGCAACACTGTTGATGTGATGCACTGCTGGGAACCAATTTAATGCTGTAACAAATCAATAAATGTATCGGTTTATTGGAAGCTGTGTAGAGATCGATTTGATTTATTTCGACCGTACAATAACGGCAAACGAGGTGGGATCTTGTTAGTAAATGTCAAAAGACTGAAAAAAAACATTCCATCTATCTCGTACTGACTTGTACCATAGTATTATAATTCTTCGGAGAAATTTGATACAAATAAGTACGACCGCCGAAATGTAAGTTTTGATATGATCGCTAAACACGAATCATAAAAACAACATTAACAAGGAATAATAAATTATAAAAGTGTTTTTATGGCCGACCAAAACATTTTAACACCCCAACCGTAAACTTACTCGTCATCCGTTTCGCTAATTAATCGGCGCCAGCCAATAATTTGGGCCTCCACGTAACCCATACAGTTTGTGGGCTAAGAATGCAATTAATCAAAATATGGTCAGTAGCTAGAGCCGCCCGTAACGCCTCGTAAACCGATATCGATTTAGTCGATAAGTTGCGCAAGCCATTGTCCAAAACTGCCTCGTCACGTCTAACAAAGACGGTAGTGGATACCTTATTAAAATTTAGCCGGCTTCGATGAGCTGCTCTGTTTTAATAACTGCTCGTCGGCAACCGATCGACTGACATGCACCGCTCTCGAGTGGTTGCGTTTTTGACACATTCCTTTTGTAGTCAGTTTGTATAAATATTAAGTTAAAATTGGGCCGTTCGAATCGTTTCATATTTTTATAGACATAAAATGAAATATGGATTTTTTACTATAAAAATCTTGAAATATTTTGATTGATAGTTATCAGCGGCAGACTATTATATTACCTGAACTGAATATTATCGTTTAAGACATTAAATTGGGTGTAGGCATAGAATAAAGAGAGGGAAGTACGTTATCTTCATACAAACGGACCGCGCGCGGCTTGTATGTGTGCGCCATAGTATCTATGCGTCGCCGCACGCACACCTAAACACAATATTAGAGTGCCTATGACTGCGCTAGTCGCGGCTAGCACGGAACGAGGTTCGCGCGTCACGGCTTTTCGGCACATTAGCTTTTAAAAAATGATCACATAAACTGCAAAGTTGGTATGTCTATTTATGAACAAATAAAAGACTTATATTTTTCAAATTAAATTTCTAAAAGTTATTTACAAGGATACGGATATATTACACATTAAAGTTTAATAACAACGCGTTTCGTAATAGTCGAAACCGAAGAAAGTAGGTATTTTTCTGTAGCTAATTTGTAATTTTGTATTAAATGTGTGATTCAATAGATGTTATGTTTGTATTATTTATATTTGTATTAATTAAAAATAAAAATAAATATGGTTCTTTATGTGTACAAAACTAAAAATAAAAATTACAAAAAAAAAAACTGACTAGTATATGTAAACTAAATACTAAGCAAATAACTTAAACATAAGCTCTTAGTCTATAAATATTTGTTAGCGGTTTGGGCGACAACCGTAACCGACGAAGCGCGGACAGTCGTCAACCCTAAGACAGTAGGCAATTAAATCGCGGATTGGGTCGCAGATAACCTACTTCCCCTCTTTATTCTATGGTGTAGGTACGTGCCGACAATGCAGATGACTTTAATCAATTTAGCCAAGTGAAGCAGTGCGCGTAGCTCGGCACGCGCTTATGACAAAAGGCTCGTCTGTTGAGCGTGATTTTGTTATAATTTGATTAAATTTCTATTACTTAGAAATATTTCTGACCGAGCCATAGAGTTAGAAACTTTCGTTCTCTGATAAATAATATAAGTAATATGAATAGGAAGGATTTAGAAAAATACCAACTTAACTTCAATAATTTCGAAACAGCCAAAAGGACAAGGTACGTACGAGTATATTATTGAGTTAGGTATATCAGTTTGTTTTGGCTAATAGTTGTAAAAAATCTGCAAAATGAAGCAGAAGTAGAAATAAAATAATAAGGTTATCTACTGTTATTACATTTTAGGTATATTTTTTTTTTATAAGTGTTTAATTAACGTAATTAAACTGCGTCGTGAACGGACATACTATGAAAAAACTCTACATATAGTAATTTTAGTAGGCATAAGTTACTTATATTATTATGGTGTAGATATGACAATAAATATACCGAATGCAATTATATAAGACTCAACAGACATACCCCACTTCGTAAACTAATAAATGCAAGAGTACTTTTTGATAGAACAAGGAAAATTTTAACAAAATCCAGTTACGAGGTCAGCTCTACAGATTAATACTTCTGTAGCAGTAATAGTTATTCGAGCTCCCTGGCCAGCAGGAGGTCCACGCCGGTCAACACACTTTGATACACCGAAACCATCGACAGATCTAATGGAATCAATCATAACTACAACCCCGGACCGTCCAAATTGAACAAAACATTCCAGATGCAATAAAGCCATTCAATTTTGTATTAAATCGTAACCGCAAAAGTTAGCGGTAAATTTTAAATGTTTTGAGTCAAAATGCAGAAGTATTTATTTAAATATAGCAACATTTACGACAAATATGTGAGCATTTACGCAAAACACTGACTGACGTGGGATCGCGTGCAATTTTCGCATACAACGGAGGCATGAGCGCTCACTGCACTCGAGCAATTATTTTAAACACATTTCAACAAATGACGATAATGTCAGCCGGCCGCAGAGATAAGAACAAAAAACATAAAAAAATGAAAGCGTTCACTGAGCAATTGTTCAACCCCACGTTCATAAGAACTGGTTCATATATTCATAATCAAAATTATACTTCATTTTGCACTTGTTGAGGCCCTTATCTGAAGAAAATTTGTACCCACTTCCTTCCTACACATACATATATTGAAGTTCTTTAGGTACTCTACGTGCATAACCAGGAGAAAGTTTTTATTGAGTTTATTTTTATTTTATAAATATTATTTAGCCTCATCTACAAGAAATGTTTTCCAAGTATTATAAAATCGTGTAAATAAAACTTGTTTTATATAGACGTTAGCCCAATCATGTGCTCTGAAGTTACGGCGCCCCCTGCGGATTTAATGGCTGCGAACCAATTTAACAACTCAGTTTAGCACAGTGTTTCCCATCAAGAATGTTATCGTCTCCTAATCCGGTCCCCACTGATATCGTAAACCAGAAGTGGTCTTGTAAGCAAAACCAGTTCCAATGCGATCGCACGCACCCTACCGAACTAAACTGCACTAGAGAAATATCAAGGCGAAGAACGTCCTTTGACGACGAACGCTTTAATGACGTTTAATTAGACTTGCTATTTTGAACTTTATGTTGCTCGCCTGTTGGATAGAAATAGATTGAACGGATTGTTGGCGCTTAAGCCGTCTCTTGTTTCAGCTGGCGACGTTTAACGTCACGCATGGGCACGAGAGGTGTCGTTGGTGCAATTATCGCAATTGGCTCGTTGGCCTCTGAGCTAAAGACGCCCATCGTACTCTAAGATATGTGTGTGCATGTTCGTGTCTCCGGGTAACGTTATAAGAGAAGACATTTCAGTAAATGTCCACTCTAATAGTTATGTTTGTACTATGGCTAACAATGTGGGAATTTGTGAACAGTCTCAGACAACAATTATTTGCAAAAAAAAACTGTATCAAAAATTATAAAAATAATTTGAATCTTACTGTGGGGAAATAAAATATAATGAGTGGAGAACGAATAATAATTACTTAAAATTTTGAAAATGTTAGGTACATTTCGCCGGAGGAAATTGGTGCTTTTTATTTTATTTTAATACCATTATATATAAATATAGTTGCATATGTATAAGAACGACATCTTTATAATCAAAGCCCTCGGCTTTAGTGACACATTTATTGTGCAGTTGGCTTCGGGCCCGCGGCACTACGCGACATTTTTATTTATCACTCTATTGCGTAGAAATTTTGTCAAAATTGTTTCATTTGATCTTGAGATCAAAGAAAAACAGATTGACATAATTTTCTATTTAATATATGCTATGGTTAACGCATACTAAACTTTAAGATTAGTCGGCTAAACTTAGGAATTATTTAGATTTTGGATCTTTCTTTCCCAACCCATGACCGTATAGGTATGATGATTCTCCGACTAATAAATAGAATGAATGAACAGTTCTGCAGCAATAATATGTCTTGTGGATCCGTGCAATCTTTTAAAATGTTATTTTGTAGATATACATTACAAGTAAAAAATAAATATGTAGTCATCATCATCATCATCTCAGCGTTAATCCCAGTCGCATCCGAAGCTTTTTCAGCTTTGGAGCCTGGGGTCTGCTTTAGCCAATATCAGCAGTTAGATAACTGCTGATTTTGCCTACCGCACATGTATTAAGTTGCCTCCTTTTGCGAAATAATATTTATTGTTTTAGGCGGAATGTTTTTTTAAGTTTAGCCTTTTTTTTGGGATGGGAAATCATCAAATGACTTCTGCCGCTATGGGCGGAGCGGAAGGGCGTACCAGACTTTTACTGACTAAAACCCACCCGTGTTTCTTCACTTGCCTGTGGGACGGCCTGGGCCACGGTTTCTTGTTTAACCAACCCGCAACCCTGACCCAGGAGGCATCGGTCTTCGTGGACACCGTCACGATGACATCTCTTTGACGCGCGCGTGAAACACGCCGTCGACTCGGGCCTGATCCTTTCCGGGCGGCGAGCTTTTAAGTTTAGTCTGGCTTGGTAGCCATTAGTAGAATCAGTTATACCAGAGATACCAATACCTTCACGGATCGGACAGGGTTTTCTTTACATATTGTATAAAACCTGGTTTAAGTACCTAAACAACTACACCAACTTACATAGGGAAATCTAAAGCATTATATTGCTCGCACATGGTCACAAAATCCAATAGATGTTCTCAAATTACATATCCGCTGTGAGCCACGGCAGCCATTTACAAAACTAACAGACCATATTCGGGCTTGCACTTGGATGGCTTTGCCTATTGCCCTGCCGAAACTGTTTGACACTCATCTAAAGTTCATTACTCAAAGTTAATAATCCTTTAATTAGATAAGTGTTTGGTTTCTGGGTAAACAGAGCGGTTCGCGGTGTGTGCCTTAGGTGACCTTATTTTTTCATGCCCGTGTCGTTTTTTGTTTAGGTATCAAATAAAATTAATTCTGTATAGGTATTATGTTTTGTCAACTTCAGATAATACGGAAGGGTGATGCACCTGTATTCCGTAACACATTATGACTGCAAATTTGAATGATTTTGAAGTTATTACTAATCCATTACTCCGTATGTTCGAAAAATGTTTCTGCTCGACAACGTAAATAACGCAATGAATGTTGTTAAATTGTTAACAACATTCATTGTTGTTTGTTGTTGTTTTCTCGGTGGTAGGCCATAACATCGGCTGCCGGCAGAAGTTACCACCCACCAGACAAAGTCTTGCCTTGCCTCCAAGCGATTCGTAGTGTTTCGACATGATGTCTGGTGAAGCCATACGGAGGACGGGTCTGAGCAGGCTGTTGTGTTGCGTTGTGTGGCGGGTACGATGCGCCAAATGTTTATGTGTCGGGAGTTTGGTCGTGGAGAGTCTCCAGATCAATCTACCTCTAGCCCAGCATCGTTTGGTCGTGTTGGTCTTGGGTTTAACATTGCATCACCTCGCTCAACTCCTTCCTATTCCTAGGTTTTTTATGTGAATAGGCTTAATAAACTAGTGCGCTTTACCATCAACGATTGCATCACTGCTTACCATCAGGCGGGATTGCAGTCAAACACTAGTTTATACATATTAAAAAAAAAATAAAAAAAGTCATTGCTTGTTACGCAATTACCCTGATGGTCAATCAGTACATACTTAAAGGAAAAGCTTTAAGCTCAACAGAAAATCCAATTTTGCTGGTAATTATATGATTACTGCTAATTGCTACACTAACCTACGCAACCACTAATCTTATTACAGCAAATCTATCAGTAAGAGTAACTTACAGTCTTGCCGATTGTTACTTAAAGAATATACTATTAAAGTAGAAGGCGAGTAGTAGCAAGTTTTAGAAATACCGGTAACATGTCGTATAGGTAGGTAACTCTCTGTTCCTACTTTCCTAGTACCTATGCTGTACCCAACAGGACCCATAATTGTTTCAATAATTTAAAGCCTACCCATCTGTTTTACCAATATTATGAAATGCAGTAAAGAATTGAGAACTTTAGGCAAAATACACGAAGGATCCGTGGGTAAACAATAACAGCTGCACAGTTCGATCGATCAGATAACTACGCTTGCCGCGGTTGAACTGTGGATGGGTGGCTATCCTTATATACCGAGAGGGGTCTCGATACGTCCGTGCCTCGGAAAGATCGAAAAATTGTTAGTTCCGGCTGTCATTTGTGGATCTTTGACAGTCGTAAAAGCAGGTCTGGAGCCCAAATCTGACATCCAATCTTACCAAGGGGATTTCGTATGCAATGTTAAACCTAACAACACGACCAACAATGCTGCCAAAGGAAGCTTGATCTGGATACTCTCCACGACCAAACTCTAAACACAACAACATTTGGCGCATCGTACCCGGTACACATCGCAACACAACTGCTCAGACTCGTCCTCCGTACGGTTTCACCAGACATCATGCCGGAACACGACGAATCGCTTGGCAGCAAGACTTAGCCTGGCAGGTGACAACTTCTGCCGGCAGCGGTATTATGGCCTACTACCGAGTATCTATTTCCCAGTTATTGGGTTGTAGAGGTCAGATAAGCAGTTGTTCCCTTTTAGATACTTGTATCTGGCTGAATCCGGTTAGACAGGAAGCCGCCCCAATATAGTAGGAAAAAGGTTGGACACATGATAAGACCAGATAATTGTAAATATTTAGACATGATGTCGACTTAAAAATTTAGTGTTTGCAGCATTTGACTTTCATAATTAATTTGCTTCAAATTATTACGGTGGAAAATGTCGTGGTGGCCTAGTGGTTAAAACGCCAACCTCTCAAATATGAGGGCACGGGTTCGATTCCAGGTCAGGCAAGTACCAATGTAACTTTTCTAAAGTTATATGTACTTTCTAAGTATATCTTGGACACCAATGGCTGAAGGTGAAGGAAAACATCTTGAGGAAACCTGGACTTTAAGTCTGAAATCGTCAACCCGCTTTGAGCAAGGGTGCTGATGACGCTCAATCCTTCTCTGTATGAGAGGAGACCTGTGCCCAGCAGTGTGAGGATAAAAAGGTTGATAATGATGATGATAATGATTGCGGTGGATGAAAACAAACATGCCAAAATTAAATTGTAAAGCTAACTCTTGGTTGGAAGCGATGGGTGTAGACTGTACTCCTATTTGTAATAAATAAATATATACGGACAAATCACACAGATTGAGCTAGCCCCAAAGTAAGTTCGAGACTTGTGTTATGGGATGTAATAAAATATATCATTTATAAAAATTTGTTCAACATAAGTTATAATTAAAATAAATATTTAATTTTAATATTTGTAATCTTTAACTAATTTCTTACCTTTGCAATTCCACATGAAGAAGACATAAGTAGAACGTTCCCGGCAATATCTTTAACTTATAAAATCAAATAATTCTAAACATTTTGTCGAATGTGTCGATTTTAATAGTTATTTGATGTTGACCCCTCGACTAGACAATAGTTACTTTTTTTTAAATTATAATTTCATTAATGATGTGCTTGTAAGTAAAATAAGGTATATGTCCCTGAAAGGAACAACAGGGTTTTTGTTACATAATGTATAGATAAACATCCAAGACCCAGGCCAATCAGGAAAAGAGCGTTTTCCATCATGACCTAGCCAGGGATCGAACCCGGGGCCTCCACGTCGCAGGCAGGCGTGTTGGCGTGCTGTGTTGACTAGTTTCGAACTATACCTAACCTAGACAAATCTATCTCAATTACTCGGACTACACAATTCGCACGTCATCCAGCCGCGATTTATCAAAACACGTCTCAAGAACGCTCCACATCAAGTTAATAACAATCTGTAAATTGCCATAAATTATTTTAATAAGGTAACTCGGTAATAATTCGATGATCAGACGGTTCCATATCGTGTGTGCGCGCACGCAATGCCTGTAACTTGAGTCACTCACCGGTATTACGCGACGTTCGTTTTATTATACGTATTATTATAACTAGAGATCCTTCGGATAGACCCGAATGCACTTGGATTTTGATTGACAGAATTGTTTTTGTTTTCTTTAGGGAATAATATACCAAGCTACTGATTAGTATTTTTGTATACAATATGTAAAGAAAACCCCGTCCGATCGATAAGGATAATAAAGGTTAGATAATCAAATGACCAAATAAAATTTTAAACTTTACGTAATCATCATAATAACCATACTACTGAATTTTGAAATAATATTTTTTTTCCGCGAATTAACTCCAACTTCTCCAATATTTGGTAAATATTTATAAAGTGACAACACCATTTTGGACCGTATTATTGGTATGAATGAATGTACAACACTGGCGGAATTTTGTTTAACCGGGTGCCCCGCCGCCCTTTGCCCGCGCATATTATGCCATGACCATTCCCTCCTTTTGCGAAATAATGTTTTTTTTTTAGGGGGTATCTTTTTTAAAGTTTAGCAAGGCTTTGTAGGTATTAGTAGAATCAGTTATCAATACTTAACTATACCTTCACGGATCGTACAGGGTTTTCCTTACATATTGTATAAAGTTCTTTTGTATAAAAAGTTTGGTTAAACAGTCAAATCATAAAAACAGGCATAAAATTAAAGAGATAGGTAAGTTAGTAGTATTGTTCTTATACTAAAAACTCTTTGGATATTGGTTACACATACAGGTTTTCCCTGAAACCTACTTCAGACACCTGGACCAGCTCTCACAAAGGACATGCAAATAAAATTTAAACTGTTAGCTTTAAGTAAAATTGTAACTACCTTTGTGGAGAAATAAATAAATTTACTATTATTATTATATTGAAAATGTCATTGACCACTTAAACGGTTTCTAACTTTTAAATATTTATATTTTTTCAACTTTCACATTGATACAGCACGACAAATGACAATACATGAATAGGTACATAGATATACCTAGCTATCTAACTGCTTCTATTATGAAGCTCAATTGAATTGTAACAGTTAAAATTGCATTGAACCAGTTTGCACCATATAAAGAAGAGCTATAAAAAGAAAAATATTGTTAAAAAGATAAACTATGAAAACTACGGATTTTGAGTTACACGGCCATAAAGTATTTTGTAGCTGTAAAACTGAATATACGCTTCATAGGTATCTATAAAATAACCGTATCGTATTCAATATGTAATTATTTTATTCATTAGTACCGAAGTGTCGGAGAAAAATGCTTCATGAAAATCACGGAAACAATTATAAATTCTAGGCATGCTCTAAGGCAGACACAAGCCCCCTTATTCATAAACGTTGCTAGAGATTAGGGTTTGTTTAACCACACATTTTAGACGTTTGTACGTCACTTAACTGTAATCATCGTTTATGAATAAACCCTTTAAACACTGTGGGTTTATTCATTCAAAAGTAAGTGACGTTCAAAGGTCATAAGTGTATGGTTAAAGAATCGCTAATCACTAGTTAACTTTAAACAACGTTTATCAATTGATAATGAAATGAATGAAAAATTATCAATGACTTGACAAAAACGGCCCAATTTATAAATAAGGTTAATTTTTTTTTAAAAAAAAAGGTCCATTAATGTAAATTTGTTGGAAAAAATACAGTTATATAAGTACTTCAATACCTTCCATTGTCTAGAGTCTAGAAGTGTGTGTACTAAGGTCTAAAGTAGACTCTAGATACACGTTTATCTCTAGGCACAGTCGTCAGTGTTGTATAGGTCACTATAGATACATTTTACTATGGCGCGGCACATTTTTGTGCACCGTACCATGCGCAGGGCCTAAAGAGGTTGGAACCAAAATGCACTTGAACTTTCAAAGTGAAAATAACACATACCTACATTTAAATATCTCCCTGTGCAATACTCACACAAAATTCAGGACTCTTATAATAATAATATGATCGCAAAATTTGTACTTCGCGGTAGAGGGTGCATGTCGACTGAGCACAGTTACTTCAGTTAACCTCGTGATAGCCCACAGCATTCACGGCACACGCATTGGAAACGGCTATAGAGGTACGGTTGATCGCCGTGATTGTTTGTTTGTTTGCATGCTCTGTTTTTCTTTCATCTACCATTGTTTGTTTCTATATCAATCATATAAATATCAGGGAATTGGGCAATTACTCTTCTTGAAGACTATCTTGATCATAGATTTATAAATATTACTAGCGGCCGCCAGCGAATTTGTTTGCGTGGAGTTAGTTAAGCTCCGCTCCTATTGGTCGCAGCGTAATGTCGAAGCCTAAAGCCTTCCTGGATTAATAGGCTATCCAACGCAAAATCAAATTTCAATCGGACCAGTAGTTCCCGAGATTAGCACGTTCAAACCAACAAGCAAACGAACTCTTCAGCTTTATATATTAGTATAGATTATTTTTTCTGGAAAACAGTCATGGCCCAAGTCGATACTTGGAAATTAATTTACTCGGTAAGCGTTCGAAAAGCAATTGAGCACTATTTATTAAGTGGAGTTAAATTCTGGCAATTCAAACGTAAAGTAATTAGAACGATTAAAGCTCTGACGCCGCGCTTGAATTCATTGAAAAATTGTGTGCATGTGCAACCGAGTAGAGATATTTTTCCGGTCGTACCTAGCTCGAATACTTATAACCTACTAGCTTTCCGCCCGCGGCTTCGCCCGCGTGGAGTTCGGTTATATCGCGCTTTTTAGATTTGCCTCGGGAACATCATATTTTTCCGGGATAAAAGGTAGCGTATGTTCTTTCTCAGGGTCTAAAGATGCTCTGTGCCAAATTTCATCAAAATCGGTTGAGAGGTTTAAGCGGGAAAGCGTAACAGACAGACAGACAGACAGACAGACAGACAAAGTTACTTTCGCATTTATAATATTAGTATGGATTGCCTAATCCGTTCCCAGATTAATTGTTTTAGAAAATTCATGATGAATCAAAAATGTTAATTATTTTAGAGTTTTAACTTAAAACCTTTATAATTTTCAATCGTTTTAGAGATTTTCCTTTTCCATAAAAGTGCAAATTAGAAAACTTTTGTCTGTACCTTTAATCAGTTCCGATCATTTAGCAAAATAATGAAAAAGTTTAGTCATACATCGGCAAGAATTCATTTCATTAACTAGAAATTTTGTTTCGTAATATTGTGTCAATCAAAAAAAAAAAAAAAAAAGATTTAATACCCAGTGCTTATTAAAGCACTTGGTATTAAATATTTTTGAGACTGACAATTGGAACTAAACCTGTCTTCTCTCAACCCTTTCTCTGTTAATATTTAGTTTCTAATCTAAGCTGCGACAGTCAACCAATATACACGAAAGGTTTACCTTCAGATATAAGTCGTTCCCGAATCTCCCAGGCGAAAATGGTGGGGTTCTCTCTCTTGTACTGTTCAATCTTGGAGACCACTGCAGGGGTCGCAACCTTGGGCTTACTGCCTCCAATAAGACCCGGCGGCCGTAGTGTGCCTGAAGGAGACAAAGTTACTATCATTAAGTATGGCATAGTAAGGACATTTTATCTAGGGTACATAAATAAACAGTAGGTAAAAATAAATGGTTCTGAAAAAGAATTATAAACATATTAATCAAGAATTTGAAGCAGAACTTGACCAAATTTGCTTATACAATATAATGAAAAAAATAGAAAAGTACGTTCTGTTGTGATTACATTCATGATTTTGGTAAGTGCCTACACGTTTAATAGATAAAAACGAATTGAACAAACTGTCACCTGCTGCTTGCTAAAGGAAATAAAAGAAAAATCAAAATCAAATTAGAGACTCAAATAAAAATATCAGTAATAGCGACACGACACCGATTGATGCAATTTCATTGAGTGCTAAACGTGAGTAAACGCAAGTTACTTGTCGCGAATCAATTCTTGCAACACAATCCGTAGTTTTACTTAGTAGCCCTTATCCAACCAGTAATAAACTTCAAAATACACCTACATCACATTTTTATTTTTTCATTTAAAAGGACAGTGGACGTGCGTCTCCACAAAAAATCGATAATCGAGCACGGCGGTAAGAATAACAATGAAAGCTTTAAATTAGTATTTGTAATTACAGAATCATTGACATCGGCTAAATGAAGCCTGCATGTGACGAGACGTGAATTTTTAATTATTATTTATCTCGAGCTTTGTTTTTATTAGGTTTAAACACGTGGGATTCACATAATGATGTTTTGAAAAACAAACATAGGAATGCTTTGATTTTAGAGAGGGTATTACGATAAAATAATTGGATGTTCAGATGTCTATCCAAACTTAAACTTCAAGTATTTATGAGTCTAGAAAATTCTTGCCAGTTTAGACTTATGGAGTAGCTTATGATTAGAGTGACTTGTAAAAACTAACGTATTCTCGGGTGCCTAAGTCAGATAGATAATGGATGAGTGCGTGCTTCAGGACAATTACGTAAAAACTGCGCAGTGGCATTCCGGCGGGCAGCGCGCGGACCACTCGCTTTTTACACGCTCACCGCTCTTCCATACCGATAACACGCTGAATTATTCAACACATTATTTATATTCACATTTTTGTCAACGCCATTCAAGATGAATTCATAAGTCTCTTTATGTCTTGATAAGACTAAAGCTTACCGACTGAAATGGCGCGGCCAAACAAAAACACAATTTCGCGTTAACATGAGGTCCGCGACACATCGCCTTAATAGGTGAAACCCATTTTAAATATAGGGACTACGATATGAATTTATGTAGAAAATTATGTGTTTTCATACGTAGTAGGTATTGGCCATAGAAAGTTGGTAAGTATAAGTAATTAAGCAAGTGTGGCGTGATACAGAACTGTAAAAAGCGAACGCTACGGTTTATGTAATTATTTCAACATAGATTTAGAACATTGCGATAATATTCATAAGTTTATTAAAACCGTAATGGTATTAAACCCTTTACATACACGAAATGGAAAATAAGTGACGTAGCTAGCAGTTGTACAGTAGGTACCTAGTTACAGTACCTACCTAAGAACATAAAGGCGTTCACATACCTAAGTTCTTATGTATTAATTAAAGCAAACTTCAAAATGTAGCGTGTGATGAATTTCGTAAAGGGACAAAAACTGGCTACCGTTTATAATGTCAAAATATTTATTCCTGTCACATACCTTTTCATTCGTTTGGTTTGATTGAATAGAAATTATTTTTCATGGTTATTTTGTTCAATAATTTTCTATTATTTATGTAGAATGCCAATGTTGATGAAATATTTTCTAGCATAACTAATTTTGTTGTGATATTGACAAGTAGTGTTTTACTTTTATTGCATAGTTTCCTCTAACAATACGGCAACACCTTATTGAAACCACAAAGATGCACGTAAATCCACAGGTTATGGAAAAAAGTTTATGGAAAATGTCATCAAAAAGCGAACCGTTTAAAATGTTAGATATAATTGCTTGGCCAGCGGATACGTGCATTGGCGGAGCTGCGGAGGCGAGGCGACACCGGGACGTCAAACATTACGATGTACGTGCATGAAATCCAACAGTACCTTTCACTACAGTTTTGCTGTAACTATTGAAAACCCATATTGCTACTCGGCTGCCTCAAACGCCAATAACCGTTCTCGTCTTGATTGATAGCTAAATTGCGGGAGGCCGGCATTGATCATTTTGTGATAATTAAATCGGCTAGAAACGTAATCGCATGACCGGGACCAATTACTCAGCGTTGCCTAGGTAGAAGCGGATCGTGTGAGCCACTGAAACTCTTGCTAAATGTGTATTATTTGCGCGAAACTCAAGCGCGCTCCCGGCGCGTACTTACGCACGATCGTCGAGGAAACTAGGCTCGATACACATTTTCTGTGTTTTACTAATCATATGTATAATTATATCTTTTACTGACAGTATAAAATAAGATATTCATCGTGTAGTTATTATAATGTGTACTAACACAGGATTATTAAGCTATGACCTTTGAATATAAGACTAGCAATGCTGTTAAAAAATAGGGCGAATGAAAGAGGAATTTACTATTATGAACTACTAAATACCTAATGAATATAAACATTTATTTACTTGCATGTACCAAATTATAACGTCAACTAGATAAATGCTTAAAATGGAGAAGCATTTATTAAAAATAGCATGTTGGTGTTGTTATAAATAAAAATATAACAATAAATTAACCTGACCATCGCTAAATTGCTTCATAAATACTAAACGTCGTGTTCGTTATGATAATAAGCGTCATAACTATGATCGGCACGAATCAATTGAAAGTTTAACACTTCACCATAAACGCGAGAGAAACTACATAAACACATTCACAATGCACGTACAAGGTGTCGAATAATCCCTTCAACTTTTTGTTGTTTTCGTTTTAAAAGGACTCTTGTTGCAAAACAAAGATGAGCAATTAATCATCAGCGGTACGCTTAAGGAAGTGAGAGCCACAAAGGCACAATGCACACTCAAAACGACGGTTAATAAATTTCCACACAGGAGTCGTTTATGGACGCTTTAAGTCATTACACGGTGCGTCTACAAAGATCTTTTTAAACGACACAGAAAAGGTCTGAATCCAGTTAATTAAATTTGTATTAAAAGTATTCAGAAGTGGCTCTTTATATTGGCTGGCGCTAAAGTTAACCGCGGCTCAGTAGTGCACTGTCATCCAGTTAATAGATCAAAATCTTTAGCGGCGAAGTGGGCCTGGATGGCCTGATTTATTGAACATAATGCAACGCGTGTTAACGACGCCTTGATTCGGTGATTGATCGACTTTTTTATGTGAAACTTGAATCAGTTCGCGCTTGCTCCCTCGGAAGCAATTAGATAATATTTTTGTTACAAAAAGCAGTTCAAGAGCCGAAGTTACTGAAGTGGAATCACTAAGGTCTACGACATTAAACAATAGATAGGTATCATGAGAAGATATTAGTTTACTCAGATTACGTACTAAGTCAACTGTAACAATGATTTGGTAACCTGACCATTGTCCGTTGACCATTGTCCGACACCAAAAAACTGAACTTTATAAAATGAAAGATATTTATACTAAAATCATCCGCATTAACTTGTTACTTATCTCGTTTTATTTCCAATAGTAGTCTAGGCAGGGACTGCTTCACTAACTACAGTAATAGATTCCAAGTAACATTGTTAATGTGAGTTAGAAACGGATAGACTCAATAATGTCACCTACTACGTGATTACTCGAGGGTAAATCATAGATCCGTATGACAATCTACTAAAAATAACATCCTATCGACAACAAAGACCATTAAAAATTCAAATTGTCCAAGAGAATTGGAGCGGAAAAAGAAAAAGCATGATTTCTGAAGCAAGAATGTCAAGTGGGATAATTCAATTTTGATTATAGGACCAAAGCCTAAATACGGCTTCATTATGGGCCCCGGCGATCCGCGGACAATCATCTTGAGTAGGTATCATTAGCTACCAACTAATTTACGTACGACGATATAAAATGACCGGTTTATTGTGAAATTACTCAGTCTATGACTTTTCTGGTTCTTTGACTTCCTAAATTGTTTGGAACAAACACATCCATTACTACATGATTTCACTTTAAATTAGAAATCCTTATAGCTCTACTAATGTCGCGGTATTATAGGACAATTAGTACATTCGCACATAATTCAAGTAAACAATTTGTAGCATCACATAAACCCATGTGCCCAAGTTAATCTGTAAGAGGCAGCAAACTAGACAGTGTATAGGCAATTTATTCGTCACTCCGCTCGCATCGCAACCAACAATTTAATACTCAAACTCGGCCATGAAACGTTATTTATGCGTGCCCATTTCCATGCCGTCAGCTTAGAAATTGTTTAGGCTAGATAATAACTTTTAAGCTAAGGCTATGTACCTATGTTAAATACTTAAGTGGTTGGACATGACGGCCCTGGGCGGGTTGAAGCCGGGCTTCCGTGGGAACTCGACACGTGACGTTATGAAATCACCAGCGGCGAAAATTGATTGACACTACACTCCTCTGTTCTCATAATACCTATACGCTTACCTCAATACCGTCTCAACGTTTATGGTATTCTTGCACATTTGACTATCGTGTAATATCATTTTAACGACCCGTTTATACTCAAGTCTTGACGCACGTCACCCACCTCGTAAAACGCTTATGTAGGAAAATTATAACGTATGTAACTACACGCAGCCTTCTCATGAAACTACGTTTAAAATTTATTTGCAGATAATTGATTCCCAGAACGCGACAATATCTTGCGTAATATCTAACCGCTGAATCATTGCAAGAAATTAGCGTAATAATATCTATTAATCCAGACTAGCAGAAAAATACTTAAAGCAAAATAAAAATCAAATTAAATACAAAAACCTACACTTTTGGTAAGAAATATGAATGTGCAAACGGCGTAAAATAATACAGTACGCTGTAAACGGTCGAGTGGTTTTGAAATCGCCCGTTCACGAGTCCTGAGCAAACACAAAGTGTCTCACGTGTCCTAATTACATACCGCGCACAGAACTAATTCAGCAAATTAACTGAGTACAACCAAGTGTCTGCAATGTCATAGTCAACTCACGCTTCGGTTACAGCTCACCTTGCTATTACAGCGCAACAATTAGTTCTACCTACATTGTTCACGTTAATCAACGAATTCAATAATTATCATGAGCAGTTGACAAAGTCCCGGGTATTAATTTCATATTTCCTGTGTTCTGTTTTTATATTTGCAGAATTTTTGAAGATGATTGTAGCGCACAAAAAGTTTCACAGGATTCGCTGTTGTGGTGAGAGATGAAGATTGTATTGAAAGGCAGCTGTGATAATTGTAAAGGAAACAGTCAAATAAAGGGTTGTCGATATGAAAAATCGTTGATGATACGATAGTTCCCACATCGACAATCGAGATCTCAGGAGCGCATGCTCGCGGCGAGGCGGCGCGGCAGCAGCGCGGGCGCATTCATCCGCACCCCGGTGGCTTATAATTAACACGCTGCAAGTTTTATGAATCGATTAGGATCTAAGCTTTCGTCAATAGCAGCTTTCGTCGCGGCAGACTCTGCCGATGGCTATCCTTATCGATGATTAATAGCGATTGAGATTTTTGCCGTAACCGTGTTATTAGATGCGAGTTAAACTCGGACCGCGGCCGCGTCGCTTTTGATAATTGCTGACTTGTCATTGGATGATCTGGTATCATTTATAGTGTTAATAACTGGTTATTTGAAAAATATCGTAGGTAATTTATTTTGTTCTTTTTCGATACCATTATTTCATTTGGATTTATTTGAAAGAAGGTACCTACTTTCACAAATAACTTACTGAAGAAAGATATACTTGCATTGCTCTTTTACTCATTTAGCGGCAATAATTACTTGTTAAAATCCAATACCTATTATCTTCTACCTATTTTTCTACTCACAGAATGTGTTTAAATCTAATTAACTGAAAAAACAAACACAGCGAGTTAACACTTAGCATTTTAGGTCACTTGTAGAGTTAAGTACTAACCGGCAATATTATTGACCATTCTATACGGGCGGGTGAAGTAATTATCACAAATAACTTAGTTGCAGGCAATAAGGCCCGAGGCCTTTCTGTAAACAGCGCACGGTTAAATCAATACATATGTATATCGGTGAAGAGCACACTACCACGACAAAATATAAATAACATTACATACGAACACTAATTACAGTGGAACAGATACCCAGTAGGCATAAGTTCACTTTATCAATTATCTTTCCTCGAACATGTTCAAGTTTTCTAACAAAACATTTCTGTATAAGCAAGGACATAAGATTCAGTTTCGTAGCGTTGTCTATAGGACAATAATAAGACATATGAGTGTGCCCTCAAACTGTATGCCATGACTATTCAGTTTGTTCGGTCAACTAAATCGATGTGAATATGTAATTGAAACATGGAAGTTTAGTTAAGGAATTAAATAACTGTGTAGGTTTTTTTACGAACTGTGACAGTTTATTTCCTATATTCTTCAGTACCCTAGTGATACCTATTATACTAGACTATAATATTTCTTTGTGTGGTATGCACGAAATTATACTCATAGAAATCTTCTTCTCCTTCCACCTATAGAGGTCCACTTCTGGACAAAGGCCTCCCCAAGGCTTTCCACGATGGCCGGTATTGTGCTGCCCGCATCCATCTTCTTCCCGCGATTTTCACCAGGTTATCGTTTCACGTTGTTGGGGGCCTCCCTGCGCTGCGTCTTTCGGTACGTGGTCGGCACTCTAGAACCTTACTGCCATAACGGCCATCAGTTCTACGAGCTATATGCCCCGCCCACTGCCGCTTAATTTTAACGACTCGAAGAGCTATGTCGGTGACTTTGGTTCTTCTGCGGATCTCCTCATTTCTGATCGTCACTCATAGAAATACTTAACAACAAATCACAAAAGAACAGATACACAAGGAAGAGGACGATGTTGAAAGGTTCCTCATAGATTAATAAACATAACTCGAATTGTCGCCATGTCGCCAAAACCTTCATAGTAAGCCAAAATAATGAATTTGGTAATTAATTATGCACTCACAAACATCTAATTACGAAAAGCAAATATAAAATATTTAAAGCAAATTTAAATAATCGTCGACATAGGCCGCGATAATAGACATGCTTTCTCAGAACAGAAAAAAGGTTCTAAATAAAAGAATTTTTTCTTTTTAATTATGCAAGCTAGCTTATGCTGCAACACCCTACGTCTCCTATTAAACCATTACGCATATCGTTCTATTATAGGTAATACTGGTAGCCAACACAACGTTCCATGTACTACATTAGCTTTTTATTTCTTAAAACCCTCACTTATTGGCCGTTTGTGGGACAGCATATGGAAGTATCGCACACTGCAATCATCAAATATTCATATAACACCTGTCGTGATAAAAGAGCTATTGAGAAAGTAATGGCACTGTTCGCTTTGAAGTAGATTACTTTATTTCAAGCTATAAGTACCGCAATTGTGGGTTTTATTTGTAGAATTTATTTTATGACATCAACTTCGAAGACATGTGACATCTACCGACCCGCACGGGGCCTGTATGGTAGATTACGGCATATTCCCCCTCACAGAGAAGAGGCCTTAGTCCCAGGAGTGGGAATATTATTTATGTATATAATTTATTTTATTTATTTGGGAAAACAAACAGTGACACATTATATTTTATAGAGAGTAATACAAAAAGATATGGGCAAATGTGTACCCAACAACATTTTCCACAGAATACACAAAAAATAATAATATTTACAAACCATGCTATTCAAATTGAAACCTACAAGTAAGTACCTAAGTAATATAAAGTCAAATTTTAGTAACAGAGCAAAAAACTTAAATGTATAAATGATGCAACAAAAATTATTATTATTGACTAAGCACCTTTAGTACAGTATTTTTGAAACTACCAGCAGAATACTAATAAATATGGTAGTCAGCAATAAGCGAAATAAGATTTTGACAGTGACATTTGATTGACGTGTCATGTATCTAAGGCTATCGTATCTAAAATAACTACCATATGACTGCGAAAAATACAAAACATGAATTCCGAACATACGGCCCATTAAATAAACACAATCAACTCAAATAAACATTCGACACGAACACAACGAGAAAATAGAACTGTCAAAGTCGCCAATCTAACGTCGTAAAAAGTGTCATGGCTACATTTAAAAAGGATTATCTCACTAAAAACTGTTTCAAATAGTTAATTATTATATACTTATATTTCTATTCAAATTAATTTAGTAGTATTTTTATGCAAATCTATTATTTTTTTCATTTTTTTCTATATACTGTACATAGTGGTGGCCCAAAATGAAACATCTCCTTTGCAATTAAAATAGTGTTCAAGGAGTTTTATGCCCGTACGTTTTTATATGAACCTAAAACGCCTTGGAATGAGCAACTAGCTTCATCTATCAAATTCAAATTTAAACGTTGCATGTGACTGGTTTAATTAAAAAAAGTGCTTTGAGTTTCAGTTAGAGAAATAAAGTCGAGACAATTAAAGGTTCGATGAATCAGATTCAAGATTACAAAAAAAAACCCAGTGGTGTCAAAACAACAATGACATACAAAATAATCCGCAGAGGCTCAATCACTAATAAACGCAAAATGAAGATATTTTGAAAGCTATAAAATGTGCCGAATACAGCTGTAGTCGCCTCCTCCGAATCATCAAATGGACATAAAAGCCTGCATGAACAATACACCCATTACTAACACTAAAATATACCATTCAAACTTTGCGTTGACATTTCCAATATGCTTTGTCTGTGATGTTTGTCATATAATGTGTAGGAAATACATACACATATCCAATTGCCATCCAAGACGAACGTGACAAATCATTTTATAAAATCACTGAATATTTAAAAAATCTTTCTAATATATTCTTTGAAAACTATTATGTTGAACTATTGTGCGTAGGATACTTTTAGATATCTTTCATCTTTTATTTTGGCTCGGAAATCAAAAAATGTCCTCTCCCGCTCTGGGCGGAACGGAAGGACTTATGTCAAGGATCTCAGACATTTACTGAATAAAACCTGGGTAGGTTTTAGTCAGTAAATGTCTGAGATCCTTGAGATGCTCATTCATTTGCCTGTATGCTAGGGGTCGGGTTATTTATTCTCGAACAACCAGCGGCCCTGGCTGGTATCGGTCCTAGTGGATTCCGTCACTGTGCTGACGTCTCTTTGAGGCAGGTGTGGAACACAACGCGCCGTCGACCCGGGCCTGGTCTTTAATAAGCGGCGATAATACTGCAGTACCTAGCCCGGCATTAGTGTTATAAATATTCAGAAAACTGTTATTTATATGAAAAGTATTCAATTTCTGACTAATCTGCACTAAAAGGTTGCTGCAAACTTTGATTACTGCTAGTGATTTAAAGCTTTACAGTACATTAATAGTTACAGGCGTATTTGCACTTTTTTAATTAGCATATTATATATATATATATATATATATATATATATATATATATATATATATATATATATATATATATATATATATATATATATATATATATACAGAGCACTTACACCAATCAAGTTAATTATATGATTAATTCTATCCTGATGGATGTACTTACTTACAGAACAAGAAACTGATACTTTTTATTTAAATATTTTAAACTAGTGCTTCACTGCAATCCCGCCTGATGGCAAGCATTGATGGAAAAGCGCATTAGTTTAATAAGACCCTATTCACTCTAGCCTTGAAGACACTTAAATTGTAGTCAAACGGAAACACCGCCGGTGACAAATTGTTCCAGTCCCTTGATGTACGCGGTATAAAAGACGAGGCGAAACCCATCGTCCGGAACGTAGTGGTGTCAACAATGTAAGAGTGAATACTCGCCGTACGTCGGGTAGTCCGATGATGGAACGAAGATGAGGAGGAATCGGAGGAATCAAGTCATACAATTCCCGCGCACGCTCTTCAAAATGTATCCTATAGAAGACCGACAGGTTAGCTACTATACGCATGTGCTCAAGGCTTTGGAGACCGTTCTGAACCAAGTCTATGACACCAATTAGCCTCTTCGTACGCCTCTCCACCGAAACCAAAGTTGCCAAGTGGCATTTGGTGGCAGCACCAGCCCAAGTGTGGCTGCAGTACTCCACACACAAACGGACCTTTGCTTTGTATGCTTTGAGTTGTCCTAGTGTGAATTACCGCCGGGCCTTTGCAATAACGCTAAGTTACCTGGGAGGCACCTTGGCTTTGCACTCAATGAACCGCCTAAAGTTTAGGTTACTTATCCAATAAACAACGTACTCTGACTGTTTGAATAAACATGAAAGTCCTTCCACGACATATGCTAAAACAAGTTGCCTATTCTAAAATATACCTTACTACCACAAAATAGTGTTTAGCAGTTATTTCGGCTAAACATGCCATTATTATATGGACGTGGACGTAACACTGACACTAGACATACTTTGAGCAAAGGTTTAAGTTTTTGTGGTAGACGCATTTATGTTTTGAGGTTTTTTACCCGTTTTCCATGTCACATTATTACTGTATGACATTTACTTTAACTGGAAACTGACGCCAACATACTTGTAAAAAGGCTATTGCTAAGGATAATGGCGCCGGTTCTCTTGCCCACAAACTAAACTAATTTTAAGTTAAGCGCATCTCTTTCTTTCTATTTCATTAAAAAAAGGATAGAGGATGACATTTTAGTTTAATCCTGTCAAATTAAGATACTCCATAGACGCGATTATAAACATGGCGATCAAAAATACGTCAATTTGACAGGACTAAACCAACATATTATCTTCTATCCTTTTCATAATGAAATAAAAAGAAAACGATGCACTGAGCTTAAATTTAATTTAGTTATTGAACAAGGGAATTAGGGCCTATTATTTAGGGTAATGGTTTTTGTGTGCTTCTACTAGAAGTTAGCACAAGACTGATGGTGTACGACGGCGCTGTGTTACACGCGCGCCCCAAAGAGATGGCAGAACATCGTGACGGGGTCCACGAAGACCGATGCCTCCCGGGCCAGGGTCAGGGTTGGTTAAAAAAGAAACCCAGCACAGGCAAGTGAAGAAACACGGGTGGGTTTTAGTCAGTAAAAGTCTGATACGCCCTTCCGCTCCGCCCAGAACAGGAGAGGTCATTTGATAATTTCCCATCCCAAACAAAAAAAACCATCAACTGCCTCGCCTTTCCCATCTACGTTGCGTTCAGCTTCCACACTAACCAAATGCAGCTGAGTACCAGTATTTTCATAGAGTGACTACCTATATCTGCCTTCCATAACCCTTTATTGAGTAACACGAAACCCCTTGGGAAAACTTGTTAGACTTTGGGGCAGAAAAGCCCTTCGATCTTCGAACCAACGTATGAAACGTAATTACGCTTTACATAATTATCACGCAGTACGTTTATGGTGACAATAAGTTTCATTTTGAGATTTCTACAAAGTTTATTGCTTATGTCGCAGACGAAATTTTCAAACAGATCATTCACCCATACTGTAATTAAGTACTATACAACAACAAATTAGCAATGCTTAAAGTGCTAGCAGAAATTCACTTCATTCTATATGTTTGTTTCTGCTGCATCAAAGAGCTTTGGAGTTCTATGTTCCATTGTGCGTAGAAGTGCTATAAGACATTTACAATTTTGTAAATAATTAATAGCAATGACCTTTAAAATCTTTCGGATTATGATTGAAAGCATGTTGTGCAATAGGGTCGGTCTATACAGAAGAAACAAATAGGTTCGTCGAATTATATATACTTACAATATGTAAAGAAAACCCTGTCCGACCCATAAAGATAATAAAGGTTAGGTAAATAAATATAAATATAATATAAAATTTTACGTAATCATCATAGTAACAATACTAATGAATTTTGAAATAATATTTTTATTGCGCGAATTAATTCCAACTTCCGCAAAATTTGGTAATTTTAAAAAAAGTGACAACACCATTTTAACGGTATTATTATAAGCGATGCGACCACGTGTCGCGTACCCTGCCCCCGTCGCCCGCGGAAGGGTTGCCTACCGCACATGTATTAAGTTACCTCTTTTTGTGAAATAATATTTATTTTTAGGGGGATTTTTTTTTTAAGTTTTGTCCGGCTTTGTATCCATTTGTAGAATCAGTTATCGATACCTAACAATACCTTCACGGATCGGACAGGGTTTTCTTTACATATTGTATAATTCAACGTGTTATAAAGAAAATTTAGAGCATCTCATTAAGGAAAGCAGTCTACACACGGGCGCGTTGGCAAACGTGGTCACGCGCCCTTTTTTTACTTAGAAAAGTTCAAAATTAGGTTAATAACCGCTACTTCAACGCGGTGCCACCTTGCTTTCATATTGTAAACTCTGCGATGAACGGTTGATTAATAATATAGGTAATCAGCCACGCGCTAAAATTGATTGACACTTTAATTTGCTCTCATTTGTTTTGATTATTTGTTTCTTTTTACTCGTACACCGATAATTCATATTTAAGTAATTGAACTTAGTTCGCAATATCTAAGACGTTAATTACCTGCACGATGTGTTAGGAATTTAGATTTGGACAGTTACAATTTATAATATTTACCTATGTAATAGCTAGTCGTGGTGGTTCAGTGGTTAAAACACTTCCAGGTTTCGATTCCAGGTCAGGCAAGTACCAATGTAACTTTTACAATTATTCATCATCATCCCAGCGTTAATCCCAGTCGCATCCGAAGCCTTTTCAGCTTCGGAGTCTGGGGTCCGCTTTACCAATCCAACTGCTGATATGGCTAAACTTCGACATTTTTCCGTGAAGAGACTGCCGTCTGACCTCCACAACCCGAAGGCGACATCGAAGCATTGCAGTTAGACCAATTGTTGGACTTTTGAGGGCTCCAACAACCCGTAACGACTGCCACTAGATGTTCGTATGGCAACCGGGACCAACGGCTTAACGTGCTTTCCGAGGCACGACCAGACCAGTGCAAATATTCATATTCATGCATACAAATACTTGCACTGTGCGGGGATCGAACCCGCGCCACCTTGCGCAGCGGCCGCGTCCGCTACCGCTACGCCACGGAGGCTGTCCAACTTTTACAATTATTATGCTCATTAATTCTCTGTATGAGAGGAGACCTGTACCCAGCAGTGGGGCGATAAAAAAGGTTGATGATGATGATGATGATGTAATAGTTATTGAATCTCCTGTTTTGAGTTGACACGGGATCTAATTTCATGCTGTCTTTATTTTTTCTCTTCACAAAGGCTCACATAGTTATAAACTTACGAGACCAAAAGTAAAGATACTAACATCAACTTAAAAGTAACCCTTAATAGCTTACCAAGCAACTTGGTTACAGCACCTTGCTGTGACAGCACATGGTGCGCGATGTCATAGTGCCGCAGCCCGAAGCGAGACAGCTCCAACAGCCTCTGTTGTGACAGCAGAGAGGAGAGGGGGTGCGACGCCGCGCCAGGGTACAAGGGGGTCCCCGCCCCGCCGCCAGCGCCTCCACCAGATGATGATGGGGATACAGGTACTAGAAACAAAATGAATAAAAGTGAGTATTAGCGTGACAGTTGCACCTACAGTTATGCTGATATTACTAGTTAACTTAGATCAGAAAATGCCAACAGTAGCCGGCTACCCACACCTACAAGTATAGTAGCCGCTCTGAAATTCCATGCCCCATATTCATCGGCCTCTCTTGTCTTGTGCCAACCAACAGGCTCCTATACCAACTTCATTCAGATTTTCAAATTCATTTGCTTCATTCAGGTGTTTGTTATATAATGAGTGTTATTTATAGCACGCATTGTAAACACATACAAAATCAAATCAAATAAAAAAGATACATAAACATCAAATAAAATAATATCGATGGAAATAAATTACAATAAACTAAATAAATAATCAGAATCGTTTCTGATGAAATAATGAAATTAATGTAGAAATATCCAATTAATTAAATAATAAATAATTGGTAAAATTACAAAATCAATATCCTCTCTCTGACACTAGCACAGCAACATGTCTGCTGGAATAATGCCGGATGAAAGAATTGTCGAGCCTCCCCGCAATCATCAATAGTAAAATGTTGCGGCTACCGGCACCAAGGATGCGGTGCACTTGCTTATGATAGCTGGAAAGCAGTCGGTGCGCCTTCTTACCTCGGCAAACATACCTGAGTCACTATAGTATCGGAGCAGCCGGGCAGCCCCATCACCATCCTAAATGCGTTATTGCAATGGCGCCGTAACTTCTATTAGTTTTGCCCGCAATGGCAACAATGTCGTCTACCCATTTCGCTGCTGGACAACTAGTATCTTGTCTTGTGCCATATTGCCAGTATTGTAATGAAGTACTTAAGAATTCGGTGCAGAATATAAGCTCTTGATTTTATCTCTACATTAGACTAGCTGTTCTTTACCATTCCTGAACCTATTTTTTAAACCTATTTAAGGATTAGCAGTAAGAATATCCAGTGGCGGCGTAAAGGGGGGTGGTGGGGGCGGTCTGCCTCGGGTGTCAAGCATCAAGGGTTGACAACAGGTTGACAAAGAAATGCCAACTCTGTCGCGCAGACAGTGTTGCCAACCTCAAAAAACTAAAACTACACTAAATGGGTAGATTCTTATATCTCTAAAGACATTCAAAATGGGTTCATCAGACTTTTGGGGAGAGAGGTGAAGAATAACATTTTGGACGACATAAAAAAAGCTAAATATTCCGGAACTATTTTTGATAGAACACCAGATATATGACATGTTAATCAGATGTGTTATCTAATCAGATATGATCATATTGAAGGCGATCAAGTTGAAGTGAAGGAATCATTTCTAGGTTTCTTCCCTATAGCTGGAAAGACTGCAGTCGAACTTACAGAAAATATCCTTACGCAGTTAAAGAGTGACACAACACTCTGTGACTTGGACATTCATCTATGTCGGGCTCAAGGATATGATAACGCTGCAATCATGGCAGGAGTTCATGGTGGTGTACAATCTATAATTAAGGAACATCATCCTAAAACTCTGTTTATGCCTTGTGCTAATCATTCTCTAAATCTATGTGGGGTACACTCTTTTAGGAGTCTTAGTTCAAGTGTAACATTTTTCGGAACAGTAGAAAGAGTTTACACGTTCTTTTCGTCATCCACACATAGATGGGAAATTCTAATGAAAAGTATAGGCATATCGGTCAAAAGACTAGTGGAAACAAGATGGAGTGCTCATCACGATGCTGTTAAGTTACTCAAGAATAATGTTGAGAAACTTGTATCAACACTTGAAGACATGTGTGAACCCAGAAGCAGCATAGAAAACGTCGATACAAGAGAGGCAGCATCCACACTCTTACCAGCTTTGTGTGACTTCAGTTTTTTATGCTACCTCTCTTTTTGGCGTGAATTCCTAGAAGAAATTAATCAGATATAAAAGTATATCCAAACATCTGGGCTATCGCTGGAAAAGTGTGTTTAAAAAATCAAAGCCCTAAAATTTTTTCTTCCAAATAGTGGAAAGAGCTATTTCCTACGCAACTGAAAAATGTGAGGACTTGGACTTGGAGAACGGAAATCCGTTGAAAGAAGAGGAGGAGGAGATTCCGAAAACGAATGCCACGAGAAATGTCCCAAGACGTTGGACTAACATTGCCAGAAGAGTTGCATAGAGCTATGTTAGAATGTCTTGATAGATTTTACGAAGAACTAGAGCATCACTACAAGGCAATGGATGACATTCTCATAACATTTGGTGTTGTTCAGTCTGAAACTCTACTAACGTCAACAGAAGAAGAACT
Source organism: Sesamia nonagrioides (assembly GCA_017933935.1). NCBI lineage: Eukaryota > Metazoa > Arthropoda > Insecta > Lepidoptera > Noctuidae > Sesamia > Sesamia nonagrioides. The sequence continues at coordinate 185,079 of JADWQK010002430.1, forward strand.
TCGTGATATAGTTCCAAATCTTGAAAAATGTATGATGAATTTTCTGCAGAGGACATTATTTTGGAGATTTTACGACTGAGGCGCCACTTAGAAGCCACCAGCATTTCTCTTCAAGAAGCGATCCAATGGACTACCCTGGAGCTACTGAAATTTATTGTAAAATGGGACTATTCTGAGTCTGTTCCAAATCTAGCTCTATGTCTAAGTTTAGGCTACTTGTGAAAGAAGTTTCTCAAAATGACAGTTAATAAAATCTTACTTAAGATCTACAATGAGCCAAACACGACTTTCCAGTCTATCCATATTGTCCATTCAAAAGGAGAGAAAAGTAAATTTTGATAATGTCATTGAGTATTTTAGCAAAATAAAGTCACGTAAACACGTTTAATATTTGTCGTTTTGTTTTGAGGGTACTCGATAGAAAGTCGCCCCGGGTGCCAACTTAAGCCGCCACTGAGAATATCTCAGATTAACTTCCATAAGTCCAGGGAACCAATAATAAAGCAGTAAAGTCTATAAATGCAACATGAATACATTGTCAGAGCGCAAAGTCTGTGTAACTCTCCTTTTATTTTTAAATGTTACAAATATTAAAGCTCGCACGAACGAAATTCTGCCTGCGCTATGAAGACTAAATGTCAATGCCAATAATAGTGTAAAGAATCAAGTTTATTTCTTAACACAACGCGTTGGTACTTATAGACTTTCAGATAAAGGAAAGAATACAAATGCGACTCAAAATAAAATAATTATTTCTTTAAAGCCCACTTTTTTTTTTTGGCGGGTCGATTTACAGATTCTAGGAGCATTAGCTAGAAACACGAGAATCATAGGTATTCACAGAAAGCTAGTGCTATCCTCATTACTTCGCTTATCAACGCTTAATAAATTAAATAAATAAAGTAAGTAGTGTTCCACTGTGCGCTGACAGCTTGTCAGAACATACATAGCTTGTTTATCAGTAGGACCTACAACCGTATCGACACCTCTCCGCAGTCGTCTTTTACGACCTGCACAGGACGATAAGCTTCATCGTGGAAGTGTGAAATTACTAAAATATTCCTTGTATTAATTTATTCATATTCCTATAAACCGCATTTTTATCAGCTCGGTATCGGCTTTCGAATAAATAAGAAATGTTAATTAGAAGACATATCAATTAAAATCATTAGCTGCTTTTACGATTTCTATAAAAACCGTCAGGAAAAGTAACAAAATTAAGTCGTCAAAACAAATAACAACAGTCATTTGGCAGATTTTATGGTTCTCGTTGATATAACATTCGTTTTTTACATGTGATCGTGATGGGAGTGCCTCTGGCGAAATACTCGGCCCTGATTCCACGTAAGCGGTGATTCCGTGCGCGCTCATTACGTCCCGTCCCCGTGTCATTACGATACCGTGTCAAAGGCTCAGCAACCACTTTTATTACTAGCCACAGCACGCTAACCATACAGCCTGTGTGAATCGTCATAGAAAACTTCACTAAGCGTAGGTAATCAACTCGCCACTATAGCAGACCTACTAAACCCTTCCTCACATTTAATAAAATATGGTGTAAATCTAGCAATAAAATAAATAACTTTTTAATAAGATTAAGAAATACAATTTTAGAAATCAGACAGAATGGTGTAAAAATAAAATTTTATAGACAGACAAACTGGATCCGTTGATGGCATAAATACAAAATTAAAATGTTTCTCAAGTATTAAAGTTTCGATCTCTCAACACGAACATATTTTTATCCACGCAATTTGTCGTGAACAGCAACCAGATATGCTATCGTAACAATGCTTTCTTATGAACACATCGTAACACATTCAATTATAAATTAAGCTATTAACTTAATATACCATAATTTGTTTATCAGGTTAAGCATCGAAATTAATGCAAGTGGCATAACTTGTCCATAACTTAACACTTTTTATTAGCGAGTCAATAAGGCGATTTCGTCAATGAAAGTATTATCAAGCTTTCATAAAGGTCTCAACGGAAACTAACCCTTGTCGTGGTCAAGTAAGGAACACTTTAGATAGCAGACAGATATCATTCCGATGGAGCGCTCGGGACTCGACTACGACGTATAATTTCTCGTGTAATCGCTTTAATAATGGGAGAAAAAAAGTGATATTATCTGCCCACGGTCAATAAATTAACACCGTTTAGAGCAAAAATGTAGATTCTTAGTGTCGCTACTATTATAAATAAATTGGACTCAAACGAGTAGAGGTTTTAAAGGAGATCGTTCGTGTTGGTGAGTGCGTGTGTGTGTTTTTATTAGGGTGCGTGAGCAGTGAGGCCTTATTAAAATATTTCGAGTGGAAACTGGAAGGGCCACTTAGTGGTGCGCGGGAGTTTCACGCCTGAGCTGATACAACATTAAATCGACAAGATAGCTTATTTGTGCTGAGCTGAGGATTAGTGGCAATAAATCACTGATTAGAATGTATTGACTGGCGTTGACTCCGGCGCATGGTCGCCGCTATTATTTATTATCCATCTGTTTTTAGGCTTTTATGGTCTCTTTTTATCTATTTGTTAATGTTTAACGATCCCAACTAGACAGTTTGTTTATTTAATTAGCTCCGCTACTAATGCAAATTGTGATTTGCTTATCTTATTAGATGTGCGTGGTTAAACTTAGTTTATAATTAGTTATGGAAATGCGACGATTGGGTGTCAGTGGTGATGACTACTGAGGATCTACAGCTATACAATTATAGCCCTTACGGTTAACTGAGTGCACTTAGAACAGAAGTGATTAGATAATGGTCTCGATCACCTTGTTCATAAACTCAATTTCAGTTCAGTGGATCTTAACTTTCTATCTCAATAAGAAAAGGACAAAAGATTTGTTTAGTCCTGTCAAATTAGTATACATAAATAAATACACATAAATATTTTATCTTCTGTCCTGTTCAAAAATATGTACCTAATAGGAAAAAAGACTGAGCACAAATTTAGTTAGGTAAATTTGCGCCAATGACCGTAAAATACATCGATAATATTAATGCATATCGACGCTTGAAAGGCAATCATATCTAAGCGACAAAAATTCGTAAATTGAGTTATATACACCATTCGAACCGCCAGATTTTTCTGCGTCGTTTGGTGTATATAACTCAATTTACGAATTTTTGTCGTTTAGATATGATTCCTTTCAAGCGTCGATATGGAACAATAGGTATTATCCGTGAATTGAACTCTTATGAAAATTACAATCTAAGTGCGGCCAATATTTTGTGCAGCAACAGTTTAATTTTATAAACAAACATAAGTAAGTTTGGTCGGTACACCTGCGCAGGCGTCGTATAAACATGTAAAGTGATGCGAGGCGGAGATGGGGCGCGGGGGAACGACGAGCGCCGACTGCGACCGAATGTAAAACAGTTTAATGCAAAAAATATTGTTCTACCCGCGCGTCTTGCCACTATTAATGTCATCACGCGGCGGAAAATTACCACCTTTCGTGTAAATTTCAATATGAGATCGAAAGTGTACGCGATATTGCCCATTTATGATTGCAAAGAATTACATGCAACAACAATTCTTTTGAAATTGTTTAAAAATACGCATGAATTATGGATATGAGTTGGGTTAAAGACCGTTGTTACTCGCTCCTGTATTAAAATGGCGATTTCAGTGATTTGAGTTAAATTGTCTGTGAAATGATCTCAACAGAACAAAATACTGTAAATATCACGGATATGAAGTAAGGTATTGATAATAATTGCACTTGGATTTAAAGCAATCAAAATAAATGCATTACCAGATTATTTTCCATTTCAGTATGTCGAATCAATAAAGTCGTACCGTTTATTAAAGTAGGTATCAACAATTGTTTAAATGTAATTTGAAGTATTGAATCAGTTCTCGTAGAAACGAGTTTTAGTTTTTGTATGGCTTTTAGTTTACAATGTACCTATTGGTATTAAATTATTGGAACTTTGCAAGGTGGGTGCGGTGACTTGGTATATCAATCGACTATCGTAATCGTCGACTAATGACCTCATAATGATATTAAACCTTATAGCATCTAATTTAAGTTCGAATTTACATATACATATTATGCAGAACTAGTAACTAAAGTGTGTGACATCTTCAGAGCAAAGTAATTTACCAAGAATGCATACACAATAATATAAATGTATAGGTAAGTAACTGTCGTCTGTATTGGTAGCGGTGACGTTACCTTTTCATGCCTAAACGGCTGAACGGTGGTAGGTCACAACATTGACTGCCGGCAGAAGGTACCACCCATGGGCACGCAGCAATAGAGGCGGTAAGTCCTCTCTTTGAGGAGTGGCTCACAGAACACGGTTGTTTCGAGAGATTCCTGTTCCGTATAAGGCGGGAGGAAACGCCAGGGTGTCACCATTATTATTATTATTATTTATTCTTTCGCACATGACATGTACAGAGGCGGACTTAATGCCTTAGGTATTCTCTACCAGTTAACCACAGGTGATGAAGAGATAAGATGGAAGAAAATTGTGAAGAAAAAAAAAGCCCTTAAAACTATTAAAAAATACTTAAATAAGCTAAATATACATACATGGGTACTATTACCAAAATATATACTTATAATATATACATAAAAAAAAAAACTAAAATTTGGGAGAGGGGTGTAGCAATAACTCTACACTAGTTGTTGCGAAAATAACTCTGCAATTTCCGCTTAAATGCAAACCGACTGGCGGCCATCCTGATATCAAGAGGAAGCGCATTCCACAGAAGAATGGATTGAATGTGAAATGAAGAATGAACAAAGTCAGACGTATGTGAGGGACAGAGTAAGAGGGGATTGTTAGAAGAACGCAGATTCTTAGAGTGTGAAGAACATAAATATTGTAAGTGAGTCAGAAGATAAAAAGGAGGAGTGGATGATTTAAGAAGGGAGAAAAGCGTGGTCAAGGCGCGCAAATTTCTTCTCTGACGAATGGGCATCCATTTCAGTTCAGACCTGTAGCTCGACATTCATCCATTGTGCGGATTGCCCTGAGGACACCGCAGGCTTGGGCCTACGGGCGGTGAGCAGTGGGCAGCTCGCCGCCCGGTAAGGACCAGGCTCGAGTCGACGGTGCGTTGTGTTTCAAAGAGTTGTCAGCACATTGTGACGGGGTCCACGATGACCGATGCCTCCTGGGTCAGGCTTGCGGGTTGATTAAAAGAGAAACCGTGGCCCTGGCCGTCACACAGGCAAGTGAAGGAACACGGGTGGGTTTTAGTCAGTAAAAGTCTCACACGCCCTTCCGCTCCGCTCAGAGAGGGAGAAGTGATTTGATGATTTCCCATCCCAACAAAAAAATAAAGTTACCACCCGCCATATAAAGTCTTGTCGCCAAGTGATTCGTCGTGTTCTGTGAATCTGATATGTGATGGTGTCTGGTGAAGCCGTACGGGGGACGGCTCTGAACAATTGTGTTGCGATATGTGCCAGGTACGACGCCAAGTGTGAGAGGGTCTCCAGATCAATCTCCCTCAGGTGCAGCATCGTTGTCGTGTTGTTGGGTTTAACATTGCATCACCTCGCTCAACTGCCGTCTTCCTTCCTATTCACTCAGTTTTTTTTTAGTGAATAGGCTCTTAATAACCTAGCGCGCTTTACCATCAACGATCGCATCACTGCTTACCATCAGACGGGATTGCGGTCAAGCACTAGGTAATAATTTAAAAAAAGCGAATTTAGCACACGGGTAGAATAAGATCTGGGTAAGGATATATCATATCGACGCTTGATAACTCAATTTACGAATTATTGTCGCTTAGATATGATTGCCTTTCAAGCGTCGATATGTATATATAAAATCCTTTTTTATCCCATTACTATCCCAAGGTATAATTTCCGACTTCCATGTGGAGGAAGCCACGGGCAAAAGCTTGTCTAGTAAAATGTATAAAACTTTTTCTAAAACTATCCATAAGAAGTTCAATAGAAACACAATTTACGTTTATATTTACTTGGAACGGCAAAGGTTTGTTAAAGGTTATACGCAGGATGCACAATAAACGTATCCATTTTAACACAAACAACGTAAAACGACTTTCTTGCACAGGCGCATGGAGGACCAATGACAGTATTGTAAGAATTGTAACATTTAAGTGAGACAGCCGTGTGTACCGCGGTTGGTTTGGAGGTCTGATACACAAGGCGCTTTGGTTTGTCCAACTTGCTTGGTCATTTTCTTCATTACTATTGTCTCATATTGTATTTTTGTTATTATTTCCAACGTAGATCCCTCTTTTCCCCACCTGACGCAGGTCCTCACCGAACATGTCGGGAGGAAACTCCAGTGGTTCACACTGCGGGGATCACCTTGAGGACACGGTGGAGGCCTGCCCCGCTTGCGCAAAGCACCGCCTTGTCCTCGTGGCGGTGATCGGCGGCGATCTCTCGCGTCTGGCCCTGTGTTCGGTGTGTGGTTCGGAGCGAAAGTGCATCGCAGGCCCTGACCTCCTTCTGCGTAGCATTGATGGTGGTAAAGGAGGAAGCGGAGCCTGTAGGGGAGCGGGAATCCCAGCGCCCTCATGCCTCTAGCCGCCACAGTAGTCGGCCTGGTCGGGAGACAACAATGAACTCCCAGCCAAAGTAGGCGCGGGCTTGCGGGCAGCTCGCCGCCCGGTAAGGATTAGGCCCGGGTCGACGGCGCGTTGTGTTTCATGCACCTCAAAAAGATGTCAGCACATCGTGACGAGATCTACGAAGAACGATACCTCCTGGGTCAGGATAGCGGGTCGGTTAAAAAAGAAACCGTAGCCCTGGCCCACAGGCAAATGAAGAAAAACGGGTGGCCCTATAAAAGTCTGACACGCCCTTCCGTTGCGCCCAGAGCGGGAGAGGTCATTTAATGATTTCCCATTCAAAACAAAAAAAAAAGTAGATAGTTATGCTTTTACCAAAAAAGTTGTTCCCAAAAGTACGCGCGCCGTAGCAGTAGTGCCTACGCGGGTCTACGAAGTTTAACCGCACTCCCGACGTGAGTTTACAAAGCGTAGCCACTACTTCTACGCTATTCTACGAAAGCTTTATTATGTACATCATAATTATAATCAACCTGTAATGTTCCCACTGTTGGTTTACATGTGTTCACAGCGGCTCATATTCACCACGCGGGCTCAGTGCGGGTTGGTAAATGTCACATGTCTTCGAAGGTTTTGGTTCTAGGACATAATGATTTCCGGACGATGTTTTTCTTCGCCGTTTTGAGATCAGTGGTGATTAAATAATTCTGTGCATGATAATCACGAATCTACTCATTGTAATACCATTCTAACTGAAATACCAGTGTGATAATATCTTTCGTATTATTTTTATTGATCTTCATTTCATTTCCTTTTACCTCATTTGGCATAGACTCGACAACATCAATGAATAGGTTGGTAGTTAATGTATATTTGATGAAGATGGAAGTTAAGCACAAACTGATTCTGTTGCCTAAAAAGGGTCTACTTCAGATAGTCTTATTTTTTGTAAGATGTCACTCCTACACATTTAAAACAATTCATTAAAATATTGAAACAAAATATACATTCCATTTAGGCTTTATAAAGTTCGTTAATTATGGCTGTAACACGAATATCTATGTTTTTTAAAGATCTTTCAATTAAAACATTGATGCTCAGTAATAGTCACCTTATAAACATATTTACCTACATGAAAATTGTTTCATAAAGAACAATAAGCATTTTAATCTTTACTTCAATGTTTTTTCTTTGGAGAAATATAAAGGGTGTATCTGACATCGACGCACAAACGAGTACCATGGATCCAGTACATGATATGATCCTGAACCCCGCAGTGGCGGAATTTTTCGTCGGCATTTTCCTGATTATTAAAAAAAGATATACAGTTTTTTCACTTTAGACCGTCCATAATTGCTATACTTACTCTTATAACCCAACACAAAAAAAGGGCAATGTGAACAAAACTCGAAAAAATATCCTATCTGCTGATTTAATAAAGTTCACATCAAGGGTTAACATTATACTTAGAAACCCGCACGGCGGCACGCTTGCAACATCCAAAGGTCGAGCCGACACTTTTTTAAACACAGTGATTTCTGTAACCACTCATTAACGAAATAAAATATAACTATCATAATTTTATTAGTGTCATGTGGTGTAGCCTTTTCGCGTAGTTTTCATTACGATGTCTGATACACCCTGTAATAAAGGACATTCAACATTCTTGCTCATAAATTAATGTGTACTTGGATGAAATTAATGGGTAGGTATTAATTATCAACTTCACAAATGTCTATAGCTAATAAATACACTGATGTATCTTCCAGACATCCCAATGGGATATATTATCATTAAAATATACTTACTTGAAAAGGAGATTATGGTTCGGTTCGAAGGAACAGCAAATAATCGTCTAATTAATACTGACAAGAAGTAACATAGTACATTATTTATGATAGTAGTATTATTTGGAAAAGTCGTTTTATAAAACAACAGCCTAACAAAGACTTGGAATGTTAGAATGGAATGTTTAATAAATACAGCGTCTTTCTTCTCTACGTTCCTGATACTGTCACTTGATAGTTTATGCCTAAAGGATTGCTTGACTATTCAACACACTTCTGACAATAGTGGTTAACTTTTGTGGAAACGAAGGTGTAATTGCGTGGTATAGTCGCCGCACCATTCAATTCAACAATACCTATTAATCGTGTTATTTAGGGTGTGTCGGGCAGACAAATTATTTTTTGAACATTACAGTAGATATGTTTTATGAATATTCTCTAAAATCCTTCAGATTATACATATATTTTAATAATTATAAACTAGTGCTTGACCGACCGCAATTCCGCCTGATGGCAAGCAGAGATGCAATCGTTGATGGTAAAGCGCACTAGTTTATTAAACATATAAACTAAAAAAAAATGAGTGAATAGGAAGGAAGACGGCAGTTGAGTGAGGTGATGTAATGTTAAACCCAACAATACGACTAACGATGCTGCGCCAAAGGGAGATTGATCTGGAGACCCTCCACGACCAAACTCCAGACACAACAACATTTGTCGCATACAACACAACTGCTGAGACCCGTGCTCCGTACAGCTTCACCAGACATCATGCCGGAACACGACGAATCACTTGCCGGCAAGACTTTGTCTGCCGGCAGCCGAATTATGTAAATGCTGGATGATGGATGCTAGGCGTTATGCGAATATCTGTACAACAGCCATTTCTAATTGTAATTCAAAGAATTCGATAAAAATAAACAGTACGTATAAGAACTAGTACAAAAAGCCCGTACTTTTTGTTTGTGTTAATAAATTACGTTGGACGGTATGCTTGACAAACGTAACGTGGCTATCCTGTGTTTCGACTTCGTTGCATATTCAATGTGCTCGATTCGCGAAGATTTAATAGTCGGTTCTGGGGGCATCCGCAGCGGAAGTAAGCTTTAATATAGAGAATAAATAAGTGCTTATACTTAGCCATTCTCTTGGAGTTGGTTTGTTTAATTTTTGGTTAAAGTGCATATTCGCTAATTTTCAAAAAATAATGTAGACATGTTTTAGTTCATGAATTCAGATGGATGAATATGATGTGACAAATAAAATTAAGTGAAATTTTATTACACGAATTCCTCATTCTCAAACCGTCCGTCTGACGTTTAGATCTGATAATTAAACACACATGGGATTATTATGTAGGTAAGTACCTACAGCAAGCTTTAGTTGCCAAACACAATTTTCTTACTCAGTCCATGCATAAAACTCTCATAAGAAATAAAAGATTATTTATCAGAAACGATAGTTATTGCAAACTTCAAGTAAATCAAATTAGGGTCCTAAAAATACGAAATACCTAGCCTAGCAACGTACCTATAGATGTAGCGATCCCTCAACATAGTCATGTAAAAATATGTCAGTGTGTTTGTTAGTTAATGATGTGTTTGTTCAATTATGTGTGTGTGTGGTGTTGTTAATGTATTACCTACGTGTGTATGTTCTGTTTCTGTATCTTAGTTGCGTTGTGTCTTATCTCTTCAAAAATCTTCAAGCTTTAAGTTAAAATCTTTTCAAGATTAGGGAACCGTGCCAAAATGGTAAAAAGCAGCATTTATGGAGCCATTTCTTCTCTCTGTTTGCCTGTCACACGTATTTCAGAAACTAATTTGTCTATAACTTGTAAACAATGTTTATCCACTTATATAGAAAAAGTGGAAAAAATATAAAAACAACGGGTCGCACTCCGGGGATACTGGCTGAAGTGAGAACATAAAAATTAACGTACCTAATGCATATTTCAATATTTTGGAAAGGGTATGGAATAATTTCGCACGAATTGATTTATTTATTACTATAAAAAGAAAACAATTTATGTGGTAAAATACAATATTCATTTATTGCGCTACCGTACACAAACATGACAATTTATAAAACATAAAAAATTATATAATATTTCAATTATTTTACATTCAAAAGTTAATGTCAGATATATCAACTTTCATTCGTATTTCAGCGCTGCTTAAACGAAACAGCAGGAGGAAGCAGCAGAATACATTTTCGCCGCGCGGTAGAAAAACAGGAGGATATTAATTCCTTTTCTGCGCCGCGCTCTCCCCCGGTCTTACGAATTTTCGACCAGGTCACGTGTAAAATTTTTTACCCGTTCAAGAAATGCACATGCTGCTAAAGAATTTTTCACTTCAAAAATATTCTCTTCATCGGAATAGAAGTTAAAATGGGCGCTAAAATGTTGCAGAGGGCAACTAAGTAGGTCAAATGGGATATCATTTAAATGGATTTCATTTTCAATTAATAAAAATCTTTTGTGCATTACTACTCTACAAAAGATATTATGTTGACTTTTTATAATAAATAGCCATTGAGATATTTTGGGATCTCTGAAGTTTTCACAGCGAAAAAGATGAAATCAATTTACAGTTTCACGTGAGGTGTAGATATTATGTGTGTAGGTATATTACAGGAAAAATAAAATTATATCTTCAACTAGTAAAGTTTTAAGCTACAGACAGCCATAAAAGTCGTTTAAAACTTTTTCTTTCCAAATCTCAAGCACAGAACAAAATAAAATCGTTTTAGAAGGGACTTTTAATGAAGGAACATCACTCTGAATCTTTTCTCTCTTCTTTAACTCTTAGCTTCTATTATAAAATGCCAAAACTTACCTCCATTATCGAATCGTATCACGTTTTAGAAGTATGAGAAACAGGGTGTAAAGTTCACTCATCCCCCATGGAAAAGTGAGGATCCTCAGACTAGACGGGTATTGGCTGACGGACACTTCCATCAATTGATACCGTAAAGTTGTATGAGAGTACGATACGTCGGGATTGATTTGGTATCGGAACGGTTCGGGATCAGTACGGGATCAGTACGGTTTGTCAGGCGATCCTGACAAACCGTACTGATCCCGAACCGTTCCGTACCGAGTAGTGATCTCGGCGTACCGTACCGTGGCGTCACTAGTTAAGAGGTATGAGGAACAGGGTGTAAAGCACACTCCTCTTTCATAGAAAAGGGAAGATCCTCAGACCCGACGGGTCTTGAAGGCACTTGCGCATCGGTTGATGCCAAGAAGTTGTACCTATGCTTGCTATGTGTAGTTCCATGGTAAACTCTGCTTGTGAGATGCAGGATTTGTGTGACGTCAGCATGACACGATATTCGCATATGGCGTTGTAGGTACCGCTACAATGTTAATCGACTATTGTTGCTGACCATAAGTACTCTAATTAGTAAAAGCCTTTTACTAACAAAATTAGTATAATAGTAGCACATAATTAAATCTTTGATCGTCGTTACGGATAGTCAAAATCCCGAAAGTCTAACCACTCTTATTAAAAAGTATCGTGTTATCCAGTACCTACCAACCTCTAGTTGTAGGAGACAGAGAGGCAGCCGCTTCATGAAAAATACTATTATTCAGCTGAATTCGGTTAGACTGGAAGCCTACCTCAACAAAGTTGGGAAAAGGCCAGCAGATGATGATGTACAGACGACAGCAGATCAAGGTACTACAATCTGTCAGACTTTTTTATCAGATATTTAACTTTATCTCTAAAGCATTAAGGCTAAAGATCGATTGGGAATATTTGACAGTTTCGGGCAACTTGACTTGCTGTCATCCGTACCACAAAATTTAAATTATAAAACTTATCTATACTAATATATAAAGATGAAGAGTTTGTTTGTTTGTTTGATTGAACGCGCTAATTTTAGGAACTACTGGACCGATTTGAAAAAAAAATCTATATGGCTGTCGAATTTCGAATAGGTTAATGGTTAATGACTGCACTTAACCAGCAGATATGAACCAATTACACTCATATTGTTGGTACCTTCTATGTACCTACCTCATCAATAATCTATAGGTACTAATATATAAAGTTAGAGAGTTTCTTTGTTTGAACGCGCTAATCTCAGGAACGACTGGTTGGAACGATTTGAAAAATTCTTTTTGCGTTGGATAGCCCATTAATCCAGGAAGGCTTTAGGCTATATAACATCACGCTGTGACCCATAGGAGCGGAGCATAAATGACTCCACGCGAACGAAGTCGCTGGCGGCCGCTACTTTCATATCAAGGTGATTACTGATTACCTACTTACAGTACTTACGGAACCTCCGTCGAAGAGTCCAACTTACTCTTTATCGGATTTCTTTTGTTACCTACTATTTATCCGTTACCAAAAAATCGACAAATCACCCCAAACAATTCTCATTGTTCCGTTCATCATCGCAAACGTTTTGTTGTCATTTACTCGGCCTGTTACAAACTCCTTCGTTCTTTTTTAACACTTCTTCTTGTAACCAGATAATAGCTTTTTTGTGAGCAGAAAACGAGGATTCTAACTTAGAATGCTACGTGACAGACCGTCTGACTTCATCAAATTACAGGTTCTTTAATTCATTAACCATTGCAATTACTTAGACGCGTTTTTCGTACGTTTTTTCAAGCTTAACTTGCAATCTACTGAGTGTACAATTTTAAAAAGAATCTTTTTCTCTAATAGGTGTAACATTGATTGATTTTGTTATATAGACCGTATCTAATTAAACAGAAAATCCGGGACATTTTTGTTGCTATAATGTTTTGGTGATTTAAATTAAGTACATTGGTTTATAAAAAAATGCAATGTAATAAATATAGTTATAGATTTAAAAAGTAGTTTGTGATAAAACATGATGCTTTTAAAGTTGACTGACTCACTGCTGTGCTTCTCTGGCTAAAGAAATTTTATAGTGAGGGTATATTCATTTATAATTCTATTTACAGTGAACAGGACTCTTGATGGAAACCAATCATGACGAGAGACTAGCCACGGTACGTTGTTTTATCATATGCTAGCGTAGTTTCAATCTCAAAACACAATTCTGATAATTTAAACATTCAAAATCTAGTCGCAAAGACATCCCAGCGACAAAATGTATTTTTGATAGAACGTTTACAGTCTGACCTGAGATCACCTGTGAATGTTCTTACAAATAAGAGAATTATCCTCCGGTGCGTTCAAAACTGAGGGATATCCTTCTCGTGGAAGGAGTATTTCAGATAAAAGACTGGCGCTATATTTAAAGGCCGATGGTTTCTATGAAACACACCAGGAATGTTTCCACACCCATCGTGGAAATTGGAATAGAATAGGTACTCTTTATTATGTACACCATAATAGATTACAGAACATAAATATAAAGATTTTATAAAGGGTGACACAATGGGCGGTCTTATCGCTAAGAGCGATCTTTTACAGACAACCTTTTGATGGAATACTAAGGTGAAGGAGAGAGAAATAGTGTAGGTAGTCTACAGTGTACTATTTACATAGAGTATACAATGAACATATACGTTAAAAGTGTCATACTAGTTTAACTAAACATATACATCTAATTAATAATAGTATTATAATAATTATAAAAGGAGAACGTGGGAATAGCTCTACATTGACAAAATCTACATAACTACTACTATTATATACTAATCTTTTATGTCAACAATCTTATTATAATCTCATTCAAAATATAATAAATTCATAAAGTAATTTATGTCCAGGATCATTATACGATTGATTTGTATCAACAATGTACAGTTTCAAACGGAGTTCATGAAACCCAGAATTTATACTAATTTCATGCATATTGTTCCGTTAATAAATTCAATTATTTTCTAGACTTATTTATAATCCGACTTATTTTAAGGCAATTGTTTCTAGATACAGATATAGGTATAATAGGAAGATTCAAAATTGTGTAGGTGAGTGAATGAATCTGAATTCGCCTTAATGAAAAACGAATTAACTTGATAGTTTCAAATAAAATGTTTGTGTAAGTTATTTCATTAGTATTCATAGAATTTTTACTTATTGGATTCAATATGGAATTTAACAAAGAGCTTTAAGTACCGGCGTTATAGTGTTTGTAGATGGCGGTGCATCTCAATAGCAGGCGCTTGGACACGCACACAGTTGTGTCAGCATCGGCATCTCGATGCGTTTCGGCACAGCACACATCACAAGCGGTACTGCACTGCGGACCCACCGCTTGCGTCATACGGCACTCGGTATGAACAAGTGCACAACAGACTGTTTATTCAGCAACCCACATTGAATACATGGGTTTTAACCGACTTATTGGCTCATTAATACATTGTTGCTTATTGTCTATTAATTAAGGAGCATCGTCTCAGTTTCAAAGCCACCTGATTATTATGCGTGATTACCATTTAAATGTTAATTAGAATTATTAAAGCATCTGATCAAACGCTTACGATATAAACGTTGACGCGAAAAAAGCATTGAAATTGACAATGAAAATTTATTCCACGTTTATGAGTCAGGTAATTGACGTGAAAATACTTTATATTATCAATTACATAGGTACATTGCATTAACGTCTTGCCAATTGAATCATTACTAAAGGTGAAGTATGTTATTAAGACTGAATCAAATAAAGTGAGTCAACTAACTTCGACGTTGATGAGCAGTTAAGAGCCTATTTTATCTAATTAGGAACGTATCCATCTAAATTACATGGATATTTTATCTCTATTTTATAATTAAGTTTTTTCCGATCTTCAAACTGGTAACCAATTCTGTTTGTCCAATTATTTGCTATCGTCAATCAAAACGTTTCGAATACTGTATCGCATACAAATCGGCGGGTGAATATTGAGCAACCTTCACCGGAAACGCTACTGGGCAATCTAGCGGCCGATCTATCGATTAATTAGTTCGATCAGCAGTACAATGCGGACAATGTTGTGCGATGGTCGGCAGTTTTCGCTCACTCATCGCGGCAGCTGGCTCCAGCGATGACAAATGACAGGCAGTCGTCGTGGCCTGAGCTCAGTCCACATATGTACATACGCGCGGCTAGTCACGTGACAAAAAGCACGAATATACCGCTTAAGTTAATTATGTATGAATGATCAGCTTCATGAAGTGTATATTTACACACATATTTTCCAAATTGCTCTTTGAAAGATAAATACCCCGTTATCAGTCACCTCTATGCAACGTTATTTTTACTTTACCTATGCGAAACCTAAATAAGGTTTGTCCAGAATAAGCAACTAAATCGATTCCAGTAATTTTACACTATGTTGTATTTTTCCCAAATACATTTAGAAATTGTTGCAGTGTGGTTACCGAGCGCATAACACAGCTGACGGTAGATCATAGTACTAGGCGCGCATAGCTGGACCCCTTCGCGCCTCGCCGCTGTAGGCGCTGTCGGACGAGCGGTACGTAGACCACATTTTTGTTGGGACAACCAAGTAAGATAACAAGCTCATAACTTTGTGGATTTTCATGATATTTTTTTGAAATTTTGTATATAGATTCTTTACTTAAAAATACTTTTAGAGTTTCGGGTTTCACACAAACAAAAAATAACGTTGTAGGTATGCAAGTGTTTTCTTCAATGCCGATTGGCAATATTCTACAGTTGCATACCTAGATAACAAAAGTCTACAACTAAAGGAGGCTATACAATATGTAAAAAAAAAACCGCCCGACCCATAGGTAAGGATAATATAGGTTAGGAAAACACATGACCAAATAAAATATAAAATATTACTTAATCATCATAGTAACAATATCTACTAATGAATTTTGAAATTATCTTTTTTTCCGCGAATTAATTCAAACTTCCCCAAAATATGGTATTTTTTAAAAAACATCATTTTTGATGGTATTATTATGAGCCAATAGCGATGCGACCGCGTGCCGTGTGCCCATCCCCCGTTCGCCCGCGCATGTATTGCCTACCGCACATGTATTAAGTTACCTTTTTTTTACGAAATAATATTTATTTTGTAGGAGGATTTTTTTAAAGTTTAGCTTGGCTTTGTAGGCATTAGTAGAATCAATTATTGATACCTAACAATACCTTCACGGATCGGACAGGGCTTTCTTTACATATTGTATGTATCGTTTCCTCTTTGCCAGCAGTTACTAAAGTGAAATCATTTAACCTGTCACGCTGTCAACTTGCTAACTTATCATTAGCACTAGATTGTACTCAACGTTAATATTTTGTTAATCTTCAGTAATTATAGCGATGAACTCAGTCAACGCTTCGTTTGAGTATTACGATAAAAATAAGTGTTAACAGATTAAATTAATTCCGAGAAGATTATTTATAGATATAATGGTAGGGTTTGGTAGGGCTTCGCTTGCTATGGCGCCTCCGCCGGGCCGGAACAAGCGAGGTAGACCAAAGAAGTGCTGGTTTGACGTTGTAAGAGATGACATGCGTGCCAGCAATCTCACACCACGGGATGCCAGTGATCGTGCGAAATGGAGGTGTATCAGTAGGAAAGCGGACCCCGGGCTCCAACGCGATTGCCGCGGATGCGACCGGGATTATACGCTGAGATGATGATGATGATGATAATGGTTTATCATCCCGTTCTTATTATAGTTATAAGTATATAAGTTTATAACAGTAGTTTATAATAGTATATAAGTTTAATTTATTAAAATCAAATGCTTCCTGTAGTCCTGTTTTTTGGGAAACTTGTTGTAGAATAATTAGCGCAGTAATAAAGGATAATTATTGTAAATTAATTTGTGTGAGAGTGTGTGCGTGTGTTGGGGTGTGTGTGTGTGGGTGTGTGAGGGCGTGTGTGCGTGTGTGACTATGCTTCAAGAAGAAGTTATGTTCCGTATATAAGTTCTATAGGTATGGCTGTCGAATAGGTTAATGACTGCACTTAACCAGCAGATATGAACCAATCAGACTCATATGTTGGTACCTCCTATGTACGTACCTCATCAATAATCTATAGATACTAATATATAAAGTTAAAGAGTTTGTTTGTTTGAACGCGCTAATCTCAGGAACGACTGGTTGGAACGATTTGAAAAATTCTTTTAGCGTTGGATAGCCCCTTAATCCAGGAAGGCTTTAGGCTGTATAACATCACGCTGCGACCAATAGGAGCGAAGCATATCGAATCCTATGCGGGTGAAACCGCGTGGTGCAGCTAGTTGGAAATATAAGCCGCCATCTTTATTGGCAAAGTGGGTTTCACAACACTTTCATTCACTTCGTTAGTTCCGGTATATATTGTTATTAAAAATAATATAAGGAAAAATGAGACTGCAAATTATGACATATTTTTATTTTGATTAGATAGCAAAAACATCGCTTTCCTCACATGCAGCCTTGGAAAATTCGATAAAAATAAATGAAGCGTATTAAACTGATATAATACCTATAGCATCAAAGTGACGTAGTTATAAATGCCATGATTTATTATAACATAAATAATTAGGTATCTAACTTTAAATAACATTAGGTACATTTTTCAGACCCACGTCATTTTAACAAGTAGACTGTTTGCGCCTATTAAGTAGATAAATGTAAGTAAGCGCTATTCAAAATGGTTGGTGAGAGCAAATAAATGCAATTAAAATACTAATTTACAGGGGCATCTTATCATATCTTTTAGTGTTATATAAGGCACTACTTAGCTGTGCCCCGCGATTTCACCCGCGTAAGCTTCGAATCGAAAGAGCTCAGTTGACATAAAATAAGCGCCTGTTAAAATAATGAGAGCAATATGTACGTCCGCGTTTTCTCCCATTTTCGCACCATTTTTTATTCCTGCTCTGCTCCTATTGGTCATAGCGGGATGTTATATAGCCTATGTCCTTCTTCAGGCTCTAAACTATTTGTGTACTAAATTTCATTACAATCGGTTCAGTAGTTTTGGCATGAAAGCCGGACAGACAGACAGACAGAGATACTTTCGCATTTATAATATTAGTATGGATTATACAATATGTAAAAAAAAACCCTGTCCGACCCATAAGGATAATAAAGGTTAGGTAAACACTTGACCAAATAGAATATAAAATTTTACATAATCATCACAGTAACAATACTAATGAATTTTGAAATAATCCTTTTTTCCCGGGAATTAATTCCAATTTCCCCGAAATTTGGTAATTTTTAAAAAAGCGATAACACCGGTATTATTATAAGCGAATAGCGACGCGACCACGTCACAGGTGCCGCGTGCCCCGCCCCCCCGCCGCCCGCGGAAGGGGTTGCTACCGCACATGTATCAAGTTACCTCTTTTTGCGAAATAATATTTATCTTTTTAGGGGGATTTTTTTTTTAAGTTTAGCCCGGCTTTGTAGCCATTAGTAGAATCAGTTATCGATACCTAACAATACCTTCACGGATCGGACAGGGTTTTCTTTACATATTGTATAGTATGGATTATTAGTATGGATATCGCCTGCGTGGAGTTCGGTTATACCGCGCTTTTTAGATTTCCCTCGGGAACATCAACTTTTTCCGGGATAAAAAGTACCCTATTATTTACAATTAAAATTTAAAATTTAAAATTTTTTAAGCAATCGGTTCAGTAGTTACGGCCTGAAAGCGGAACAAGCAAACTCACTTTTTTTTTTACATATTATAAACCAGCGCTTGACCGCAATCCTGCCTGATGGTAAGCAGTGACGCAATCGTTGATGGTAAAGCGCACTAGTTTACTAAGAGCCTATTCACTCTAGCCTTGAAGACACTCAAATTGTAGTCCGACGGAAACACCGCCGCTGGCAAATTGTTCCAGTCCCTCGATGTACGCGGTATAAAGGAGGAGGCGAAACGCTTCGTCCGGATCGTAGTGGTGTTAACAACGTAAGGGTGGAAACCAGCCGTACAACGGGTCGTCCGCTGGTGGAACGGAGATGGGGGAATTAAATCATGCAATTCCCTCGCACACTCCTCGAAATGCATCCTATAGAACACCGAAAGGCTGGCTACTCTACGCCTGTGCTCTAGGCTTTGGAGACCAACTCGAGTTACTTTCTCATTTTTATTATTAGCAAGGACAACTGGATCTATAAGCTAACTTGAATAACTAGCTCTTATGTTTATAGGATAATACTTACCTACTTTAATGAACTATAATAATCTACTCTATATATGTATAGGTATCTTCATATCGTGTTTTTTTAATACCAATAGGTACGTCAATTGCACTTCTTTGATCAGTAGTGATCTTCGTGAATGGACAATTTACATATATTGTATTGTAAAAAAGTAGGTTATCTTCTTTACTTCATAGAGGGATGACACAGATAAAAGAGTCTCCGAAATCTTTCTAGATTTCATCATCATCAGCCCCTATTCGTCCACTGCTGGACATAGGCCTCCTTCATGGCAGGCCATAAGCTCGATCCTGAGCAGTTCTACGCCAGCCACTACCAGCCACCTTTTTGATGTCGTCGCTCCATCTCGTCCACGGGCGTCCCACGCTTGGTTTGCCGAAACACGGTCTCCACTCGAGGACTCGTTTACCCCAACGGTTGTCGGTCCTGCGGCATATGTGACCAGCCCATTGCCACTTCACTTGGGTCCAACTATGTTCTCCAGTTACCTACATAAATATGTGCTCTTTACTTTTTACATTGACACATGACCCGTACGTGCCAACAAGGTAGATAGGTACTAAATAGGTCAAATAAATGGTTAAACAACCTAGTGGACAAAACTAACATAGGTACATATACCTATTTACAATCACACTCTTGGAAGGGTCGATAACATTTCAGTTTCCATCTAACTGGATAGGTTCTGACTGGACAGCCTCCGTGACGTAGCGGTAGCGGACGCGGCCGCTGCGCAAGGTAGCGCGGGTTCGATCCCGGCACAGTGCAAGTATTTGTATGCATGAATATGAATATTTGCACTGGTCTAATCGTGCCTCGGAAAGCACGTTAAGCCGTTGGTCCCGGTTGTCATACGAACATCTAGTGGCAGTCGTTACGGGTTGTTGGAGCTCTCAAAAGTCCAACAATTGGTCTAACTGCAATGCTTCGATGTCGCCTTCGGGTTGTGGAGGTCAGATGGCAGTCGCTTCATGGAAAATATCGAAGTTTAGCCATATCACCAGTTGGACTGGTAAAGCGGACCCCAGACTCCAAAGCTGAAAAGGCTTCGGATGCGACTGGGATTAACGCTGGGATGATGATGATGATGATCTAACTGGATAGGTACTGACTGACGGGTAAACCAACTTTTGTTTGTGTTGATGTTGGGAAACTAAGTGATTTTCAGATATACAACTACTTCCCGTTTTCTATACTAGATAAATGTATACTAGATGAAGCCTAATGCTTGACTAATAATGAACTGTTGGATTTTCAACTGTGACTGACATGCAACTAATACCTACTGTTTTGTAGGAGATATAGGTATGTAATATGGTGCATGATATAATGAGAAACTATAATTCAGTTGCTTTTTCATGAGAATTGCTTGTTTTCAGGATTAATAAATATTTTCCACTTTAAACTCTTATTAATCCATCGTCATCATCAGTTCAGCGTTAATCTCAGTCGCATCCGTAGCTTTTCAGCTTTGGAGTCTGGGGTCCGCTTTACCAGTCTAACTGCTGATTTTGCTTAAACTTCGATATTTTCCGTGAAGCGACTGCCGTCTGACCTCCACAACCCGAAGGCGATATCTAAGCATTGCAGTTAGACAATTGTTAGAATTTTGAGGGCTCCAACAACACGTAACGACTGCCACTAGACGATCGTATGACAACCGGGACCAACGGCTGAACGTGCTTTCCGAGGCACGACCAGCCCAGTGCAAATATTCATATTCATGCATACAAATATTTGCACTGTGCGGGGATCAAACCCGCGGCTCCTTGCGCAACGGCCGCTACCGCTACGCCACGGAGGCAGTCAAACTGTGTTAAATTCTTATTAATGTTTGGTTTTAATTGTTGTCTTCGCTGGTTTTGTGGTCTTATGGAATGACATGAGTGAATGGTGTGAGAGACGCGCTGGATCGAAACCGATGGCGGCAGATCATCCGCTCGAAATGCTGCCCCAATGCTGACCACGATCCTCAGACATGAGGGACCGACTGCAGAGAGAGAGAGGAATGGCATATTAATGGCAATCTGTAATGTGTGCCTTTAAGTCTGTGCTGAATAAATAGGTATATTTTCTTTATTTCTTTCATTTTTTCTTTAAATTCAGCACGAGAATTTTGTTCTTACAGTTTCAGAAGAAAAGTGTGTACTTTTGTATAATTAACTTGTAGAGGCATGAGGAATAGCGTGTAAAGTTCACTCATCCTCCTTAAAAAAGGGAGTATCCTCCGTATGGTATTGTCTTGCTACTGAAAATATCTGAAATAAAAAGTGTTCCACAACTTCTAGTTCTCTCGGTGGTAGGCCACAACATCAGCCGCCGGCGTAAGTTACCACCCACCAGACAAAGTTATGCCGCCAAGCGATTCATCGTGTTCCGGCATGATGTCTGGTGAAGCCGTACGGAGGACGGGTCTGAGCAGTTGTGTTGCGATGTACGTGCCGGGTACGATGCGCGAAATGTTGTTGTGTCGGGAGTTTGGTTGTGGAGGGCCTCCAGATCAATATCCCTCTGGCGCAGCATCGTTGGTCGTGTTGTTGGGTTTAACATTGCATCACCGCGCTCAACTGCCGTCTTCCTTCCTATTTACTCAGTTCTTTTGAGTGAGTAGGCTTAACAAACTAGCGCGCTTTACCATCAACGATTGCATCACTGCTTACCATCAGGCAGGATTGCAGTCAAGCGCTAGTTTGTAATTTATAAAAAAAAAAAAAACTTTTTACGTCACTTTCATAATGTATGGAAAATTCATAGATAAAAAGACAAATTTTCGTTCAACTTTTACGTACCTAGGTATTAGAGTAGTTGGTTCTTATAACAGAAAAAAGGCATGGCAAAGCTACAGAAAAGCTTGCAAAACCTAACACCATCGCCGCCGGTCTTACACTTTACCATAAAATTACAATCGTTTAATTACATTTTATTGCTCCGTTAAAATACAAAAGGTAATTTCAAATAAAACGGTCTAACAAAAAGTAGATTTATTTTATTTCGTCAATTGGTTTCGTTTGATTTGGTGTCGCTAATCAACCGATTGACGCGATTCGATTGCTTAATAACAATATGAGGGGAGAAGAAAAATTGTACAAGCACTATCTATTCAGAAAAAAATATTTATCAACGAAAAGTTTTTCATACATAGGTATAAGGCAGCAGTGGCCTAGTGGTAGAGGCCGTATCTAACAAGTTGTAGGTCGTAGATTCAGCTCACTGCCCGGTAAAGACCAGTTCGAAGGTGCGTTGTGTTTCACGCGCGCCTCAAAGAGATGTCAGCACACCGTGACGCGGCCCACGAAGCCCGATGTCTCCCGGGTCAGGGTTGCGGGTTGGTTAAACAAGAAACCGTGGCCCTGGCCGTCGCACAGGCAAGTGAACCACGGGTGGTTTTTAGTCAGTAAAAGTCTGACATGCCCTTCCAACAAAAAAAATGGTCGTAGATTCGAAGCCCATCAGGCACTTTACTTTGTGTAAGTTACCTATTTCATTACCATTGCTCTCAAGTGTCCTAGAGCCAAAAAACTTAGAACACATGTAGGTACTTAACATCTTAAAAATTGGCACTGAGTATGCGTGGTAGATTGTGGCCCAATCCCTTTAACCCAGAGAAGGCCCGTTTCCAGGAAGCCAGGAGTGGGAACATTTTAGGATTATGTGCCTATATTATAAAGAATGTAAGTACCTCTTCATAATTTTGTTTTTTAGAATCAAATAAATAAATAACAAATAATTATAATAAATAATAGTTTTATTGTTGTTGGACAGACTCGATTTATTCACATACACTTTTCCTGTGTCTTAGGCTGGACTAGAATATCTGTACTTATTAGACTCTGATTTAGGTACCTACTTACCAGGAAAGTATGACACAAAAGGGCAGAAGGCCTACAAAAGTGGGTTGAACGAGGCAGCTCATGAATAATGATTTGCAAATGATTAATAACTAAATAAATATTGTTTTACAAATTAGAAGGATTTTTGTTCATTTTGCCGTCCTTAAGATATTTCGAAGTCTATTAAAGAAGTCAGGTTTCTCAAGAGTGTATGTGATAGTTATAGGTACCTACCTATCTATACAATAAGTACCTACTTATTAATTAAAGAGAGTATCAACGTTTAATT
This sequence comes from Sesamia nonagrioides, assembly GCA_017933935.1. Taxonomy (NCBI): domain Eukaryota; kingdom Metazoa; phylum Arthropoda; class Insecta; order Lepidoptera; family Noctuidae; genus Sesamia; species Sesamia nonagrioides. The sequence goes on from JADWQK010002430.1 coordinate 208,592, forward strand.
CTGAAATTGTATCGAACAAAAACTGCTACTCTTATCTTAAATAAACTGTTTACATATGTAATTTTGTAGGTCTTAAACATAGGTATGTCGGGTATGTTTTTAGAAGTTACTGTAAGTAGATGTTGAAGACTTTTTGGAAGCAAATACAATCTACTTATCTATTATGTTTAAGAAAATAGTTTCTATCTTCTGAGCAAGAAGAAAACGTGGAAATAGTTTTTCTAGAGTGTAGATATACTTATACGGGTTAATATTGTTTTTTTTAATTAAGTGTACTTACTTAAATTAACGGTATTATGGTTTTGCTGTCTTGTTTCACATAAAGTCTATTCAAAAACCACTTCAAAATGAGAAATAAGGCCTAAAGATTCTTCATAATAAAAAATACTAAAGGCCTAAAACTAAAAACTAAGTATAGGTACAGGCAGTCTGAAATTTTCAGAAATATCAAGTATTTTTTCTTGTAAATCACTATACCTACACGCTGTACCTATGCTACATGCTGTGTATCTACACTTAGGTACATAACTACAATACAAAATTGATAAGAAATGTTTTGTATTTCATCGTTTTGGATTGACATTTAGGTATTTTTTTTTTGTTATCCTCGTACCTATTAGTTATCATGTACCTATGTTTATTGACTTAACTATATTTGTTATACTTATTTTGTTACCAATACCTATAGATACTAGACTAAAATATACTAAGTACCTACCTAGGTATATACCTACTTAATTTACCAACTTTTGTAAGGTTGTAGGTATACCTATCCAATACAAACAAACAAGTTTCAAAGCTCTAGAAAAATTTTAAAGTTCTTTTTAGCATGTTTTTTTTTAATGTTTTATGTATGGTGTTAACATACCTACTGTAAAAATACTCGAAAAAAATATTAATCAGTTTCAAAGTAAATAAAAGCAGGAGCACATAAGCTTACCATTAGGTGATAAGTTGAGCGACTGTGTAATGGCAGCTGGTGCTGGGGGTGCTGGCTCCATCTTCCAGGGGGCGCAGCACGAGACAGGGGAGAACTCGGGCGTGGGGCCACTGCCCGCCGATATCAACATGGTCGAGCCACCTTCAGATCACGAGCTCTCTGCAACGCTAACATGCGACACCAACCAAATAGTTCACTTGAAATAGTCCACGTTATTCAACTGTTCGATTGGCTCTAAGAACCCAGTTTGTGATAAGGTTTGAGCACCTATAGGACGCGGCCCGGCTCGCACGCGCTCGCTTGAAGCTCAGCCAGAACACTGAAGAGCGCGCTTGTCGTGCCGACGCGCCCACTCGCGCGCCTACTCCCATTTGCACGCCTCAGAAAAAATCTCCGCCGCCAAACAATAACAAAAAACTACCTCCGCCGAGCAAACCTCTGCGCACCTCTCACTCTAACGCTCTTAATTCGATTTCCGAACGCGTCAAAATTACAACACAACTCGATTGCAACGCAACCTTCCGTCCCGTTCTTAGATTTTAAAATTTAAACTTATTCAAATAGAAACAATATGCCCCTTAACTGCATACAAACAATGACGATATTATTGTAACGCCAAAGTGCCTGATACAACCTTTTCGCACGACACACAAATGAAACTACTCCTACTCGCACTCGTTCGGTTCAGCTTAAGCATGAACCGTATGAAAGGGACAGGTGCTCTACCGCTCGGTAGAATTACGGTAGTGAGCACAGGTGACCTTTTACCATTTCTTCATATAGAAGGTGTTAATGTATACCTCTCTCGCTCTTTCTTATATAGTTTAGTTTGAGCCGGCAGAGACAACGGTATAGTACCGATTAGCTTCTTAATTAAAGTTAGTTCTAGTTGACTATGCTTAGCATCCGTTTTAATTATTACCCGTATGAAGTTAGTTCCATTCTAATTAAGTTGAAAAGTAATTCAATATTCTAAACTTTATCGTTCCAAAAAGCTTATGTGTACGAATTATTTATTCATTGATGTTGGGGGAGCATTCCAATGGTGAAATAGGTGCTGGTAGAGTTCGTTAAAAACAAATGTCACTAATCACCCTTTGATGTAAATAAATGGAGAACCACGTGTACAAGAATCTGTTATTGTAAATAATATTAAGTTAATATTGGTTAAATTATAGTGCAAAATACAGTAGTAGCATATTTTACTAGATTACAGCATACGGATTGTATCACTGGCGTGTTTTTGTAGATACTATAATTACAGGGAAAAGTGTATCGATGGAAGGCACTTTTGTGTAGGCCGCAAAGCAACTGACGCGCCTGTCCGACTACGTAAGTACCTGTATATCCGTTCTTTACAATTTAATTGGAAGTTTTCTTTACTCAATAACTTGTATTAATCTCGACGAAGTTGTGGTTTCCTGTAGATAAATATGTTTTGTACTGGGATTTTGAAAGGGTTTGTTTATTCAAAAATTCATTGAAATGTAACTGATGATTTATTTTAATTATTGGCTTTTGATTTTATTAATTGCTGAGGTTATTAAGGAAATAATAAACAGCTAAGAGTTTAAAAATAAAGACAACAGACCTGCACCTGCTATCTGTCAGATACAACAAATACTTAGGTTGTACGCACCTAAAAGTCAAATAGGTACGTATGCACCTATTTGACTTTTAGGTGCGTATTCCAGAACGAAACTCAAGCAGTGATCTCTGCTTAAGCATTACTTAAAACTACTTAGTTTCAACCAATCAAATGGCTTGAAACGAGACTTATCTAAGTAGGGCTTGAGTTTTGAGTAACGTTCTGTAATACGGACCTTAGTGTCGCGACTCGCGACATATCTGCGGAACGTTCGGCGCCGAAAGTTCGGCTATCAGTGTAGGATTTCAAGTGCCTACTCTATGACACATCAGCCGCAATTACGGCGCGTTCGGCGTAGAGCCTAACCTTCCTTCGGGCGGTTTTTTCAGCTGAAACGCTTTTAATGTACTTTGCATAGCAAGCGACACATCACGTGATGCATTGCACGACCGAAAGTTCGGCGGGCGTAACTGAACGTTCGGCGTGTGTTGTGCATCGCGCGCGTGGCGGTAACGAAGAGCGGGAACGTCTTCTAAGCTCTCTGTAATAGCTCATATTCTAATTAAATCCATTTTTCTGGGCAATTCAGGTACGTCACAAATCCGCACCCCATAAAGTGCCGACACAGACAGACTGACGATGACGCCACGTAGCTTTCCGTCGCGTAGCGCGCTGAATAAGACATCGCGTTTTGACCGCTTGGTTTGTCATAACAACTGAATATTGCGACTGACACTTCAGTCGCTGAGCTTTCGGCGCCGTACCTACATTCCGCAGATGTGTCACTATACTTAGGACACGAAAGTCATATACCTACTTAGGTACCTAGGTATATGACTTTCATGTTGTAGGTAAGTACTTACCTACTATCATTTTTTTATGTGAAGCATACAGATTTATAATGAACGACCTTTTTAGTAGGTACCTAATAGATAAGTAAGTACTCACAAGTTTTCTTAAGACTCGTGAACCATTTAACACAGTGTTATTATTTTTAACCAAATACCCATTTGATTGAAAAATACACTAAAAAAAGTAACTCATATTTACCTATTCAAAAGTATTTTTGACTAATAGATAGGTACTTACTATTGTTACAGCTAAAAGTGTTATGGAAAATGCTTCGTTACGGATGTGCGCAGCGCCAGCGCACACGGCAATACCTAGGTATCTACCTACATTTCAAGAAAGTAGGTACTTAGGTACCTACTGCCTTTTAGATTTTTTTTTACTGGTGTAAAGAGTAAAGAGAGAAGTAATAAGTAAGTAATTAATATAGGTAGGTAATAGGTTTATCATCATCATCAACCTTTTTATTTTTCCCACTGCTGGGCACAGGTTTCCTCTTATACAAAGAAGGATATGTTCAATATTAATGCATTATCCACAGAAGCCTTCTTCTCGTTGATGGATGAAAGCTGCATTCCGTACCGGGCCGATTAGTCAGGATTAGATTGAAAAAACATGGACAGACTAGAAAGATCCCTATCATAAAATAATCTAATACCCACCTAAGACTTTAACATGAGGGTGCTGAGTGGGCATTACATCCATCCATTTTATTACCCTCCATTATTAAAACCCAGATCTGGTCGTGCCTCGGAAAGCACGTTAATCCGTTGGTACCAGTTGCCATACGAACATCTAGTGGCAGTCGTTACGGGTTGTTAGAGCCCTCAAAAATCTAACAATTGGTTTAACTGCAATGCTTAGATATCGGGTCTTCGGGTTGTGAAGGTCAAACGGCAGTCGCTTCACGGAAAATATCGAAGTTTAGCCAAAATCAGCAGTTTGACTGTTAAAGCGAACCCCAGACTCCAAAGCTGAAAAAGCTACGGATGCGACTGGGATTAATGCTGAGATGGTGATCATTATTAAAACCCAGATGTGTTTGTATAGATATTTATACCTGCAGTCAAACTGTCCCTTTATTAATCAAACAAATGCTAAAAATTTGGATAGGTAGAGGTGCTTATAAAAATAAAAGACTATTAAATCTCTCGGGCAGCTGTCGGTGTCATTAATATAATATGAATTGACATATCTTGAATGTAGTTTACATTTGGTAAATTGGCTCTTAAAGATAGTAGGCTCATGTTTTGTCATTAATATGTTTTTTTTTTTTTTTTTTGTAACAGTAATAGACCTACGCAGCATCGTTGGTCGTCACCTCGCTCAACTGCCGTCTTCCTTAGTATTCACTCAGTCTTTTTTTTTTTTTGAGTGAATAAGCTTTTAATAAACTAGCGCGCTTTACCATCAACGATTGTATCACTGCTTAGGTACTATAATGTTACCTAGATATATGAAATAATATTTTTTTTAAATACATCTAGGTACCTATACCTACTAATCTAGGTATACTAATATATAAAGCTGAAGAGTTTCTTTGTTTGTTTGTTTGAACGCACTACTCTCAGGAACTACGAGTCCGATTTGAAAAATTATTTTTGCGTTGAATAACCCATTAATCCAGGAAGGCTTACTTATATAACATCACACTGCGACCAATAGGAGGGGAGCAAAACTAACTCCACGCGTATGAAGTCGCTGGCAGCCGCTAGTAGTAGGTATATAAATCTGCAGTGGATACCTATACCCAATATTTATTTGAATTTTAATTACTTTTCATACACCTCATCTTTTTTATTTTTAGTCCATAGGTATTGGTAGGTACTGGTGCTATGCGTAGTACCTATTAGGTACTACGCATAGCACCAGCCAGTCCATTTTTAACATGAAGCAAAGTAGGTAGGTAATGCTTAGGATTAAGAAACAGACAACCTCCTTGTTTTGAATTTGTTTTATTTTTGTAAGTATAAAACTTTATTTTAAGTCCTATTTCTCTCCTTGTAAGATGAATGAGTTAAATAACTATATTAAGAGGACCAGATAGTACTTACTTTGGTTGTATGATAATTACCAAAGGTAGAGAAAACAAGAGCACCTAAGAGAAAATCTAAGTATGCGATTATACCGTCCATTGTTTGTTAAGTAGGTAGTAATAATTGTATTTCAGGAATCCGTACCTCGAAAGGAAAAAACGAAACCCTTATAAGTAGGTAATATGATCACTTTGTCGTTCGTCCAACCATCAGTTTGTTTGTTAAGAAACTTTTCTTAGGAACACGTAAAGGTATCAAGCTGCAATTTACTTATATCAAATACTCAAGTCTACTGTTCTTTGGAGCTTTGAATAAGTAAATTTTTTAAGCCAACACTATAAAAATATATTGAAGTATGTCGCAAATTTTCGACACTCGCAAGGGAATCAAAACATAGGTACAGAGTACTTCCCGTGAACTGAAATTTAGTACGAAGCAACATCTTATAGTACAGATAAAGGAGGAATTGCGAAAACTGTAAATTTTTACTCACATCATATCTTAAATATATTTCTAATAATTTTAAACTTACTCTCTGTTGTACGGAACCCTCGGTGCGCAACTCAAGTCCGACTTGCACTTGGCCGGTTTTTTTTTTGTTATGACGTATTTTCATTCCGAGAAAGCGTATTTTCTTACCTGTTTTTTTAGAGACAATCCTTTAAACGGGAAACTATCTTAAAATAACTGTAGGTAATCTGTAACACGTAAGAACTTACAAAGAGAACCATTATTTCAGCTGATAGTACTATCTACAAATAATATGTCCTGTAATGAACCCATCGAAATCAATTCTCCGACTCCAGAGCGCGCTCAACAGACGTATAAAATGTAAGTGTATAATGATGACATTTTTTTTTTTTACTTTGCGTACAGCCCGGCAGAGGGCGACAAGGAGGATTTAGTGCGTCGATATGGTGTGGGTGTTGCCTAATGAATAAATTTATTTATATGGACCCGGCCACTTTTATCTGGCCGAAGGTGAATACGAGCTGTTGTTACTTGTTACACGCCAGTTACGATTAACCTGTTACTTAAGCGTTATCCTGTATGCGGTCGTTATATCACATAACGACCGCATACAGGAGGATATTTTGTAATTATACTAGCACCTATAAAAAAGGCTGTAATCAAAATATGTGGCCGTGTGTAGTTCAGAGATTTTTTCGACATAACGGTGTTGATACAATGATACAAGTTCTTTTATAATTAAGTGGATTTTGGAGTAGGTTATTATTATACAATATTCTTTTTAATTTTTGAACATGGTTAATTATAATTAAAGAGTTCTGTTACGACCAAAATTGAGATTTTAGGGCAGATTTCGCTGCCGCCATGGGATCTGGAGGCCAAAGCCCTCGCCCGCGTGTCGGAGTGGCGAGAGGAGGCCAAACTCCGCTGCCGCGAGAAATCGTGGTATGGCGGATAGAGCTCCAGCGGGATCTCATGGCGACATGGAGAATGCGATTGTCGCAACCCAGTGCTCGTTGAGGAGTGGCTAGAGAGGCGACACGGCGCCCTCACCTTCTTCCTGACGCAGGTCCTCACCGGACACGGCTGTTTCGGGAGGTTTCTGTTCCGTGTAAGGCGGGAAGAAACGCCAGGGTGTCACCACTGCTTGGATCGCCCTGAACACACGGTGGAGCATATGGTGGTGGTCTGCCCGGCTTAGGTAGAGCACCGCCGTGTCCTCATGGCGGCGATCGGCGGCGACCTTTCGCGTCCGACCCTGGTTCCGGCCATGGTCCGGAGCGAGAGTGCATATAGGCCATCACTTCCTTCTGCGGAGCAGTGATGGTAGCAAAGGAGGAGGCGGAACGCTTGAGGGAGCGGGAATCCCAGCGCCCTCACGCCCTTAGTCGTCGCAGGAGAGGTATTAGATTATCAACTTTATCACTAGAGAATGAAAGCTCAAGGTTAATTTGGAATATTTTACAGTTTCCAGTAGCTTGACCTACTGTCGTCCGTACCAGCTGGACACAGGTTTTTATTTTTGCCCTTTTCCTCTTACTTTTCAATCACTTTTATTCATCATCATCTAAGTGTTACATAGTCCCAGTCGCATCTGAAGCTTTATTAGCTTAACTGCTGAATTTGGCTAAACTACGATATTTTCCGTGAAGCGACTGCCGTCTGACCTCCACAACCCACTTAACAACTCCAAGGCGAAATCGAAGCATTGCAGTTAGACCAATTGTTGGACTTTTGAGGGCTCCAATAACCCGTATCGACTGCCATTAGATGTTCGTATGGCAACCCGGACCAACGGCTTAACGTGCTTTCCGAGGCATGACCTATAGGTATTCGCACTGCGCGGGGATCGAAACCGCGCCTCCTTGCGCAGCGGCCGCCTTCGCTACCGCTACGCCACGGAGACTGTCAAATCACTTTTATTGTACTTAGGTACTTATTATAAAGTAGGTATGCTTGAATATAACGGAGAAAATTCAAACAGTACAATCATAGAATAAAGAGGGGAAGTAGGTTATCTGCGACCCAATCCGCGATTTAATTGCCTACTGTCTTAGGGTTGACGACTGTCCGCGCTTCGTCGGTTACGGTTGTCGCCCAAACCGCTAACAAATATTTATAGACTAAGAGCTTATGTTTAAATTATTTGCTTAGTATTTAGTTTACATATACTAGTCAGTTTTTTTTTTGTAATTTTTATTTTTAGTTTTGTACACATAAAGAACCATATTTATTTTTATTTTTAATTAATACAAATATAAATAATACAAACATAACATCTATTGAATCACACATTTAATACAAAATTACAAATTAGCTACAGAAAAATACCTACTTTCTTCGGTTTCGACTATTACGAAACGCGTTGTTATTAAACTTTAATGTGTAATATATCCGTATCCTTGTAAATAACTTTTAGAAATATAATTTGAAAAATATAAGTCTTTTATTTGTTCATAAATAGACATACCAACTTTGCAGTTTATGTGATCATTTTTTAAAAGCTAATGTGCCGAAAAGCCGTGACGCGCGAACCTCGTTCCGTGCTAGCCGCGACTAGCGCAGTCATAGGCACTCTAATATTGTGTTTAGGTGTGCGTGCGGCGACGCATAGATACTATGGCGCAAACATACAAGCCGCGCGCGGTCCGTTTGTATGAAGATAACGTACTTCCCTCTCTTTATTCTATGGTACAATCGTCATTCATCCAAGTAGGAGTAGATAGAATGACTGAAGTTTAAATTAAGTAAAACGTAACGTTCACTTAACGTAAGTTAAGTAAACATTAAATTTTCGTCATGTTTCTACCTCTTTGGAACGAGGGAGTGAGTAAGAAAAGGTTCAAATACAACCAATCGAGAATAAATACCTAAATAAATACATGTGCAATAAGAATTAAGATCTAGGTATTTCCACCTCCAGAAGTTAAACATAAGCAATATATTTTCCCATTCAACTCTGTGAAAACGTCATCAAAAAACATATCTCCCAATTCAGGCAGCTCTTCCTTTCGCATTAGCACCCGAGCTGACAATAGGGTCGTCTACAATGGACTAACGAATCATCACCCACAGCACATACAGAATCAGGATTCCCCACATCTCGTGTCAAGCCCCTCAGCCAGTACATCTTGACCTCTACCTCCATAACCCTTTCCTTGTAAATTCCCCTAACATACTGTCTCACAAAGGTCAGAGTACAGTGGCTAAATATACAAACATGGCGCGTCATTCGTCGTGGTTCGCGACAACAAAGCCGCGGCTTCTCCACAGACAGACGTATTAACATTATAATATGTACAAAATATTTGTGCTATCTATTTTGGACCACCCAGGTGGGTGACACATGATCTGGATGAAGGTACCTGCTAGAACAATAGGAAATGTTCTCCATTACACTCCCTTTCTGCTCGATTACTTTGATGTGTCTACATAAACTAGAGTAGATAGAGTGAGTTCAAAAAGCGTCTATTTTAAGTCTTTCGTATCTTTAATTTCGGTAGAAGTTAGAAAGGTGTTGGTCTATCTAGTAACTATGTATGATAAAGGTTTACTTAGCACCTATACTTACACGTTATTTTTTGTTTATGCGAATTCAATTTTGTTAGTAAAACTTAAGAACTAGGTAAGTAGGTATGTTCAAGTCAAGAATCATTTAATATTTTATTTGTTTTCATCAAACCATGACCACCATGGGAGATCATATTGGTGCCGATTCGACAAGGACAGAAGATAAAATTTCAGTTGAGACCTGTCAAATTAAGATACTCCTTAGACAGTTTAGACGCGATTATAAACATGGCGACTAAAATACGCCAGTTTAGGTCAGGAGCAAGGAATTTCTATCTAAACTGGAATGTGAACTATCGATCAAAACGCGGTCCGAGGGAGATAGCTTCACAGTAGCCCTCTGTCCTTGTTGTGTAGGGTGACTATTATAATGGAATTTATAAGGAATGTGCGTAAAATATCTTTTCTTCTCTTATATTAGGTACCTGAGTTTTAATGAACATTTAGGCACGGATGCGAAAATTTTAATTTCATTATTGAATTTTAAAAATGGATGAATAAATTAATGATATACGGACGACAGCAGGTCAATCTATCCTAAACTGTACCTAACTTTAGATAAATAAAATATCTACAAGAAAGCAGAATTTAATGTCATTGTAAATACCCAATAAAAGTCACTTACTTATTATGCACACAATGACTAAGTGCACATTTATTAATCACTCCGAAATTTATGGTCACCCTACATACAAACAAAATAACTTGTAGGTATATGATTACCGCAAAAATATTGCTTAAAGAATGATATTCCGCATCCAGAGTATGACTCACTATTGCAGACATAAATGGCACCCTTTTTCACCATCTTTTTTCTAATCGAAATTGTTGGTTTCAAACAAAATTACAAAAAATAAATACGGGTAACACTTAGAAGGAGACAGAGGGCTACTGGGACGCTTTCTCCCTCGGACCGTGTTCTCTTCAAATAAAGTTTTATTTCCGATCGACCTTACTGCTCTTGCGATAGAGTCTTCTTTTAAATAAGAGACTTATGCAAGTTCACATTCCAGTTTAGATAGAAATTCCTTGGTCAGGAGCGCACTAATTTGACAGGTCTAAACTGACATTTTATCTTCTGTCCTTTTCTAATGAAATGGAAAGAGAAAGATGCACTTAACTTAAAATTAGTTTAGTTTGTGAAAAACAGAATCGGCGCCATTGCAGTGATTAATATAGGTACCTACATACAATGAAGCCTGCTATCGATCGCTATCATTTTTAGGATATTGTTGGAGCTGTCCCGAACTCTGCTACTACTAAGGTACTATCAGAGTGCTACCTACCTACTGTCTCTCTTACCAAGTTTTATTCGGATTAAAAATAAAAAGATAATAGGTTTATATCTTAGTTCGCAGTGCCCATAGACTTTTTAGGCAATATTCACTGAAATAATTTAGTGAATATTACCTAACTTTAAAAAATTGAATTTAGGTAAGATGAAATTTTCTCGCCACTTCGTCTACGATCCACGGTGAAACATGTTTTATATCCTACTCCGGGACACTTCCGGGTCATGGACAACTCATGTCAATGTCATGACAATTTCTTCTAATTCATTCAGACGTTTTGTCATGAAAGCGTAGCAAATAAAGACGTTTATTTTCATTGTTATTAAGTAGTTAGTTATTGGGCATATACCTAGGTTGCCTTTAGGTACCTATGGTACCTAGGTATACAGGTACGATAATTAATCAAATTGACATCTCTCAGTTTATAGGAATTTTGTTTTTAAATGTTTGTAGGTAGTGCAATGTCTTTGGTAGGTACCGTACTTATAGACTTTCTAGGAATAAAATTTATTTGTCGTTAGAAAAATCAACCCTGAGTTAAATAAAGAATAAAGGGGCTTAATAACAAATAAATTCTAAGGATTTTTTGAAGGACAAATAAATAAATTTACCTAGGTAGGTATATCAAGTTTATAATATCTAGGTAGATAGGTAGGTACCTACGCATGTAGGTAAGTAGGTAGATAGGTACCTAAGTCAGTTCAACCTCAAACTTTCTTTTAATTATCTCTACCTAATAACTTCAAACTCAAATTAATACTTATAAACAGATAAAGATTCGTTATTAAATCATAACTTAGTTCCAATAACTAAGTTACCTACAGATTAAAAAAATATATGTATAATAGGGACCTTCCCCAAAATAAAGCTAAGAGCCGCAAAAATGCCGCTTAAAGTGTTAAAGGAAACTGAACGAAACACAATAGAAATTTTATTGTTATCAATTCTAGGGCCATTTAGGTAGTATCTTGTAAAGAAAGTACCTATTATCTAGTAGTATTTAGTTAATGGGTACCTACTTAGGTAGGTACTTACTTCATAAAACTAATAGTTGCATTAAAAGTTTAAAACCAATTATCTATAATCGATTTAAAAATATGGATATTAATAAAATTGAATAGTTTTTTTATTACCGTCCTTGCAACACTTTTTACCTTGAATTTCAGAAGCAATACCCCAATCTCGGAAAAAAAATCTTCAAATAATAAAAATTCGGTGCAAATAACCTGACTTCGTTTTTGATCTCAATGATGCTTGTGAAGGCAATGCCGCGCGTCGCCCTGCCCAATGGGCGCGCTTGCATGCGGGGCGGAGCGATAAGCCACACCCGCTCGCCGAGCCGACAATACGCTATTCATTGCTAAAACAAAAGCCGCTAATGAAAACAAAAATATACCTACTGTTTACGTTTTACGTCTACCTAATGTTGGGATTAGTTTGATTTAGGGATGTTTATGTTTAAATACGGGAAATATATTTTTTTAACCTACTTGTTAGGCAGATTGGTGGTTTGGTAGGTATCCCCAAAGCATCAATGCCATGAATCTAGAATTAAAAAAAAAAAAATCGTTTATTTGATTAAAAAATGTAGGCAGGTTTTCTAATATTTTTTTTAAATTTTTCTTGCCAAAGGAAAATATAAAAATATACCTAGAGAGGAAATAAAAATATGTAATGAAATAAAAAATCGATTTCATTCTGAGTCGGTACCTATGTTACAGACGACAGCACATCGAGCTGCTACAATCTGTCGAATTTCTCTAAGTAGGTACCTATTAGATTTTCATCTTTATCGCTAAAGCATTAAGTCTCAAGGTTGATTGGGAATATTTGACAATTTCGGATTGCTGGACCCTTGCAGTACAAAGAAAAAGATCCGTGTATCTCATTCTGGGAAACACGAACATCGGCAGAACGGAATTCCCAGCAGCATTTATGGCACATGCAAGAGTAATAAGTGTCCCCGTGTCTGATTGCACCGACCTTGAAACAAGCCTTGCAGTCTGTCAAAAAAAGCTTTAACGTTGGTTTTGTTGAACCATGTTGCTCTACTCAAAGATGACGCTTCTGGTATTCGTAGAGATATTTGCGGTAAGTTGTTAGGTGCAACTTACCCTAATAAATTGTAACTACTTGCCCCATGGCACGTTTTTTAATATTAATTGAAGTCGTTATTAATAGATATCAATAGTAGAATAAAACAATATTGTAAATTAAAGGTAGATATATTATGAACGTTCAAGGTTAACAATTTTGACAAAATAAAAAATGTATCATCAGGAATCAAAAATCTCGTAAAGGATTTTTTTACTTACTTGGTTGAAATCGGGACACACGCACAGAACCTAGCAGCTCAATCCTTGGCGGGTCACTGATTGTTTTTATCTAATGCGGCAAGTTATATGAAAACGAATGAGTCCAATTATGTCCATCAAATATTTTAAAATCCCGGTAAAAAACGCGTGTAACTTCTTACCCCTGTAACAACGTGCCCCCCGCTCCCCTACCTAGGTATACCTATATACTTAGGTATTTATCCCAAACACATTCCAGCCGGAATTTAGGTACCTACTTATCTGCCCAATTTTCAAGTTATTTATTTTCATAAATATCTCTGCACCGAGTGAAGCTTAAAATATTGTGTATGAAACGGAACCGAAACGAAAAAGTTCAATATTTGTTGTGCGACTTTAATTTGGAGGGTTCACATACAGGCTGATAAAAAATATAGGCATTTCAAAATTTCAATTTCATCACACTTTTGAGACTTGCATTTATGTAGGACCTAATGCAGTTTTTAAATGTAAAATCTCAAAAATGTGATCGAATTGAAATTTTGGTGACATTTTTTCTTCCATTTAATAAATCTATACCTACCTACTTACGCATTTATATGTAATATGTACCTATGTAGCTACCTACTAACAATTTTTTTTTAGCAATATTTAGGCGAATTTCACTAAAACTAGTTTTATTTAACTTCAAAATAAAAACCACGTTTGTACTTACCTATTGACCAAATTATTAAGAAAATGTGTACCTACGTACAGACGACAGCACATCAAGCTACTACAATCTGTCAGATTTCCTTTTTAGATTTTCAATTTTATCATTAAAGCAATTAGGTTCAAGGTTCACTTGGAATTTCCGACAGTTTGGGGTAGCTTGACCTGCTGTCATAGTAGTTACCTACACACATATTACGGCGTTTATGGAAGTTGCTTAAACTTTTCTAGATGCAATTCTCCGAATCACGTGTACAACAGGAAACTACCTACTGCGTATCGGTTACTCTTCTGACTTTCCTGCTGTCTTCTTCTTCATCTCAGCGTTAATCCCAGTCGCATCCGAAGCTTTTTCAGCTTTGGAGTATGGGGTTCGCTTTACCAGTCTAACTGCTGATTTTGGCTAAACTTCGATATTTTCCGTGAAGCGACTACCGTCTGACATTTCTATTGTCACTGGAGCTATTTCCAAAGATTCATTTTTTAAACTACTTCAGATAATAAGGTAAGGAGTACCTAACTAATGAGATATACCTAATTCCAACGAGGGTCTAATTTCCATAATCCAGAAAACTACATACCAAAGTCAGGTCGTCAGTTCTAGGCACGTTTTGGAGAACCGGCCGACAAATTGCCGATACCACATGAAGAGATTGAGAGGTCATGGTCATCTAAAACTTTACAGCAGAGGCAGTTTTGAAACTATTGCAGATTCAAACGATCAAGCTGTAGGCACTTCAGTCGCATTTGGTTAGAAACCACAATCTGCATTGAACGTTTCAATCATAAATGTTGGAGCAGAAGCGTTGAGTACAACTTGTGGTTTCTAACTTGTGGTTTATACTTACTCAAGGACAGAGTATGGACTCTCCGCCTGCATCTGTGTGCAGCCTTCAAAGCAAGAGTGAACAGGCATATTCTGGTTACGCTCGTTCAGAACCTTTCAGCTCCATGGGCGATCTTTTCTGCGCTCTACCCACTGCCACTTAATATGTTCGACGATTCTTCAAGCTAAGTAACTTTGGTTCTGCTGTGGATCTTTTTATGCATCGGCTCGTAAGTAGGTAATTAATCTTTTTTTTTTTTTAATTATAAACTAACGCTTGACGGCTATCCCGCCTGATGATAAGCAGTGATGCAATCAATAATGGTAAAGCGCGCTAGTTTATTAAGAGCCTATTCACCTTGAAAGCATTGAAATTGTAGTCAGGCGGATACTTAGACCGCTATTGGCAAATTGTTCCAGTTTCTCGATGAACGCGATATAAAAGACGAGGCGAAACGCTTTGGCCGGATCATACTGTAGGCCTAGTACTTATGAGTTTTCATTACGAAACTCGATCGTCGATATCGACCACTTTTGACTCATCGATTGGCCCGCTTCTTGGTTGTAAGAAGTCTCAACCAATGAGAGCGCCAAACGCGCACGAGATCGATGATCGAGTCTCGTAATGAAAACTCATACTAGGCATACTGGTGTTAGCAAAGTAAGGATGGATACTCGCTAGGTAAAACGGCTTATCGAAAAAATTTAAAAAGCTGCCACAGATTCGAAAATAGAAAGGAGGTTTGTAACGTTGTGCTTTGTTTGATCTGCGGTTATGTGTTTCCCTTTTAATATAGAGGCCGAATTTCGAATAAAAGCCTCCAGACCGAATTTAGAAAATAAATTCTCAATTCGTAAATTCTAAATTCGGTCACACTGCCTTTGGCGGATTCCTTACTAATACCTATTATAAATCAGAAAGTGAGTTGGTTTGTTCCGCTTTCACGCCCTGACTACTAAACCAATTGCTTTGAAATTTTGCAAACTTAAAGTTAGAAGTCCGGATTAAATAATAGGGTGCCCGTGTGTGCGCAGAAATAGGCAGGTACACTATTTTTACCTTCTCTCTCTCTCTCATAGACTGACAAGACGCGGCAATCCTACACAACCGTAGAGAGACCCGACGCAGGATCAACTACTATACGTGCTTTCTCCAAAGCATGGGGAATCACATCGCCAACATTGAGAAATTCTTTTTGAAAAAACCCAATACCTAATACCTGACTTACTTGGGACACTCAGAAAGTTTTGCGATAAAAAAACAATCTATAGGTACCAGTGGCGAAGAGTCCATACAAGCCGATTCCCACCGGGTTACCTTTCAAAAATCAGTTCCATATTCATACAAAAGTATTTACATTCTATTTCATTAACAAAGTATTATTAATCAAATGCCTGCGCGATTTACAATAGCAATAGTAATTCTTAGCAATACCCTAAGTATCACATTTCATTTTATAGTCATAAATTAATCAGCGCTTAAATTTTTCGTACCTAAATTACATTAAAGGTAACTCGACGAATTACAGCTTATCTCGGCCAACGTTTTACTATGAGGCGAAAAGAGACAGAGCGTGTCAGACATCTCTTTCTAATGATCGCTAACCGTCCGTAATTTTTGAGAAAAGATAGGCTGATGCCGACCGGCTTGCAGTTCTCTCCTCTCCTCTATTAGAATGAGACAAAGAAACGTTATAATGAAATCCTTCGCAAGTCATATTCTTTTTATTTTGGCATATTTTCGTGTTCCATTTCGTTTGGTTGAAAATAAATTATTGTTAGTATGTGACATGTGTTCGTTTTTCGTGTTTTTCGTTTGTTATATTTTAATATTTGTGGTATTTAAACTGTGACTGATTCTGTAACGTAATTTAATCGCAGATTTGGTTAAATACTGTGTATTTTGTTTGTTATTATGGCTTTAATTCATATAGAGTGCTGCTCAACTGACTACCTGCTGAATGAACTTAAAGTCTTACGTCAGCGTCGTTAAATAAATTGGACACCTATGAGCTTTTTTTACAGCTCCAGAATACGTCTTTGAAAGACGCATTTTCTCAAGTTTCGACTCTTTGCAGTTTAATTCTGACCCTCCCCATTTCAGTAGCTTCAGCTGAGCGGTCATTTTCTGCTTTAAAACGCATTCACACATATGTGCGAAACTGCCAAAAAGAGCAGAGATTGTCCGATTTGGCTATCATGTCAATTAAAAAAATTTGCTTAATAAAATGAAAAGTAATCCGAATTTTTATAACATCATTTTAGCTCATTTTGTTAAAAAAAAACAGACGCATTGCATTACAATATAAATAACGTTGTGATTGTGTATAATTTGCTTTATTTTTGCTTAATATTTTTGTTGGTTTTGGATCGGTGTTTGTGTGGTTCGGTTTTTAACACTATTATTTTTGTAATTTTTTATTTTATTTTTTCTTGACTCTTATTCCCTAACAATAGGTACTTAACTTAGTACTTACTAACAAGCATGCATGTGTGGTATGGAGATGCACGTCGAAAAAGGCTTTTTTTTTCTTTTACTGCCGCTTTTATCATACTTGAAAGACACTGTTATCAATTCATCAGTCCTTTTTTGTATGGTGAAGGTGGGGCTTTTAATACTATTCTTATCTGAAGACCTCCTCCAAGATATCCTGCAGTAGGTAAGTGTTTAAGTGTTTATTTTTTTGGACCGGCTTCCCTTTGTCAAAATTTCACCCTTCGCCACTGATAGGTACCTACCTACATACATTTTTATTACATCTTTTCAAAGTACTCCCTACCAGCCTCTATAATAAGTTTCATGCGTCTGAACGAGTTTTCAAAACACTTTTTCCAGTCCGCCGCAGTCATCTCGTTTATAGCCTGCTCGAACGCTGACAGCGCATCATCCGGTGACGAAAATTGTATCCTTCTGAGCTGATCTTTTATTTTTAAGAATAAGAAGAAGTCACACGGTTCTAGGTCAGGGCTGTAAGGGGGGTGACCTAGGGGTTTGACCGGTGTACTGTCCAGGAAGTCCTTCGTTTTGATTGCGGTGTGGGCGGGTGCATTGTCGTGGTGAAGGAGTAACCCGCGGAGCCCTGTGTTTGGTCGCTTGTTGCTCACAACAGAGAAAACTTCTGCATTTGGTAACATACCATTCAGCGTTAATGCTTCTTTGGTTTAGTATAGGAATTAACGCCAAGTAGTCAGTTAAACTGAACTCGAGATCAAAATCTTCACTTTGGTAGGCGTTGATTCGTTTTGAAACACCCAAACCGTCGACCGGCGCTTCGTTTCTGGATCGTATTGATAAATCCAAGATTCATCACCTGTAATGATATTGTAAACACGCCGAGATAAGCCTACTTCAAATCAGTCTACCATATCATGGCACCATTCCACCCGTGCCTGCTTCTGAGCTTCGGTGAGTTTGTCCTGCACCCAGCATGAAACTATCCTCCGCAACCGAAGATGCACATGTAGAATCTCGCGAAGGCTTCCTGATCCAATCTGCAGTTTATGCTAAAGGAGAATGCCAGATTTCGGCCTACACAACTTTTAAAATTAAACTCATCCTACACAAAGTTCTTACCACCAACAATTTAAATATAAAATATAAACTAAAAAAATGTATTTAGTACTTTACTGAAACTTAGCCATTAAAAAAACATTTTAATAAGTAATTAATTTAAGTTTGTCAATTCCAGATTTCAATAAAAAAATGTTGCCAATCTTGCTACTTTAATCGATAACGCTAAATAAATAAAACGTGCCACTGTAATCGATAATTGTATTTTAAAAATATTATTTATTATTTAGATAGTTCTAAATAAAAAATGTAGTCTACTTTTTATTTACCACCTCATTATTCTCATTTTTTCTTAGTATTTTCTTAACATTCGTCCTGTTTGTAGTAGATTCATAGATGATTATAAAAAACGAAATTCAAAAAATCGATTTTCCATCTGTAATCGATAACATAATCGTCTTGTGATGGCAACCCTGTTAATTGCATATCTGTCAAAATCTTGACAAAACTGACAATTGACATTGATACATCTTGTATTGTTATCTGAGTACGATTCGGTTTTCTTTCGCTGTTTTTTTTTCGTATTCAAATAAGTTATATTACGTTTACGCAAGTTATAGAATTATTGTGTTATATTTATACCACCACACATTTTGTGACAATGTCTCATCAACTACGTTGTGTTAATTGTGGTATAAATGTATTACGAATGCAGCGTGAATCTGATGATGCAGCGTGAATTGAATCTGATGATGTCCGTTCATTGTTACGGCAATGGACTTCACTTTCAGAGGTAAAGTACGATTCATATTAATAGAATATATACTAATTTAGCTAAGCTAAATGTTGAATTGTAACATAATTGTATTTTGTTTGTTTTAGATTCCAAATGACTACTCTGTGCATATGCCGTCAACATTGCAGGATGATGATAATCAGTTATCAACTTTAGAGGCAAACAAAACTCGGGCTGTTACTATCTGCAGACACGAGTTCAACAACAGAGCTTTACCATACATCATGATTGACTTTACTATTGCTGCTGCCCTAATTAATAGATTTCGACCACCGCTCACAGACAGGTTTGATGCTGCCCAGATATTAGAAATCATCCAACAAAAAATGTTCCAAAATAATACTTTAAGTGAGTTTATTATACAAAACAATTATAATAGAAGAAGGGCACAGTTCTCAAACATAAATGTTAATAACAGCAATGTAACTGAGTTTCCCCAGCTAGATTTTCTTATCGATATATCTAGATCGATTTAGAGCTCGATCTTATTACGGTGAGCATATTGGTTTTAATGGCCGATATAAGATAGAAGTGTGCAGGGAGGTATCAATCAATAATCTAATAGAACAATTGTCTCTCTCAAAGCTCTTGGCTTTTAAGAGCAAAAATTCAAAGTCGCACATATAAGAAGAAAAGAATATTTTGTTTATATGTTGATTGATAACAATTCAAATGGGAGGGAGGCAATAAGTCAATATTATTGCAATTGTAAGGTAGGCAAATGAACTGTGGGATGCTGTTCCCACATTATGACCATTTTATGGTATTTAGGTTGGGCTCGGCATCAAAACAATATTGAACCCCCTGCACAGTTTCTTGATGAATTACTAATCGAATTTGATAATGAAATTGATGATGATGATAATAATTGATTATAGTGAAAAATAATAAAACTATTTATTAGTTTATTTGTGTTTAATTTTCTCTCCGTGAAAAAACATAACCTCCCTTTTAAAATGTCTGAATAACTTCTTTCTTACAAGTTCAATGTAAAAATGGATATCACAGAAATACTTTTGACATTATACTGCACAAATAAACATTGGAATATTCACTGTTAGGGACAAATTAATATTGAGCCAAAGTTACTATGGAGACCTGGCATTGTTCTTTCTTGGTATGTACCTAATTCGTCTATTGTGTTGGATCAAACTTTTGACTGCTAGCACGTTTTCTTCTGTAACAGCCGTCAAAGGTCGACCACTTCTTTCGTCATCCCCCAAAGTTAGTCGACCGCGCTTAAATTCATTATACCACCGATACACGGTAGCTTTAGAATGGCCTTCATCCATGAATGCCATTTGAAGTCTATCGTACGATTCGTCTAGACGTATCGCGAAATGAAAGACGCGAAAATGGTCTCGACGCAAATCCATTTTTCAAAGAGACACGATTCCTAATTTTAATTAGCTTACAAAAAATGTGGAAGGAAGTTTTCAATTTGAAATGCAGCTATTTTTAGTTCTATATAATCATACTTTTTAAATAAATTATAACTAGCCAGTTTCTCTCTCTCTAATCTAAAAAAAATTGTTGACGTCACTAGTTGGAACAACCTGTATAGTAGGTTTTAAACCCAAGAGACTACACTCAGCAGACACGCTTACGACCTAGGGGTCAGTTACAGTTAACATGTAGGTACCTACTACCTATGGGTTATAGACTCAGTGAGTTCTTTCTTTCTTAAGCATATTTTATTCGTATATTTACTCACTTTTACATTTAAGTATCTGGATACTTAATTACTTCATTTTGGATAGTAAAAATCAAAGTGTCATGAGTGAATTCAAAAATTGAAAGAATTTTTTTTTTTAAATGCTTTTAGACCTCTTAATTATAGAAACAATAAGATTAGATATTAAATAAATAAATTAAGATTTAATTACTTATCGAGTACAAGCAATAGGTAGGTAGGCTATGTATGAATACCTTACATAGCATACCTACCTACGCCTACCATGTAATTTCGTCATCTACTTAGTAATTCGGACAAGTTATGATTGTTGTACAACCGACAAATTAAAATTAGGAGCGAATTCACGTTTCTTATACCTATAGTGATCATTTATTTCGCGTGCGTCAAAATCTAAACTTACCTACTCAATTTTAAAGATTAGAAAATATTTTTAGAAATATTTTTATTTACCTATCTAAACCTTTAAAGTGATGGTTGCGGGTTGGTTGAAAAAGAAACCGTGGCCCTGGCGTACAGGCAAGTGACGGAACACGGGTGGGTTTTAGTCAGTAAAAGTCTGACACGCTCTTCCGCTCCGCCCAGAACCGGAGCGAAAAAAAAAACAAAAAAGGCTTACCTACTTACCTACGTATCGTTAGACAAAATACTGCAGATATAAGTATTTCAAACTTTAATTAGGTAAAAGAAAAGAGACCTTCAAGAAAGCAAGCATGCTTTAAAATGCAATTAAAATATTTTATTGTATGTGACTCAAAAATAAATGAAAGTTTAGTATCACGCTATATATTGGCCGCCCGCCCCTAACATATGGCGGCGGTCGGAAGGGGCCGAGGCGCACTTGCCTATTCTGCCTACCCCGTGTTTTAACTCGCCTAATTGCTTCCCATTTACATACATTAACAGAAAAAAGTCCACAACTGACGCTCAGGCTGCTATGTAAATAACAAACCTATGTACCTAACTAAACCCATTACGCTGAGAACCGCACCGACCAAACCGATATACAAATTACCAAGTTTAATAACGGAAATCAATTGCCGTATGCTTCCGTCTAATTACAGGTTGTTTGACTGTCCATGGGAATGTACCAGTGAAATACTAAAACGTACCGACCGTCCCACATTGTCGAAATATCAATTGTAAATAGTTTAAACGCTACTTTATCGGATATTATCTATTATTGAGAAAAGACGACGGATAGCCTCTCATTATCCTTTCAATTCAATTATGAGCCGCTAATTATGAAACGTTAGGTAATTAAATGATGGTGAGAACCAAAAACTTACAATAGATAAGTAGTAGCAAGTAAAATTAAGCTCCCAAATTTGTAATAGATGTAACGTCGAACGTTTTGTGAAATCTGTAGCCGATTGCTGGGGAGAAACGCATTGTTCTTTATACATGTAAGAGCCCACACATCGATATACTTACGTATGCATAGGTACAAAATATGTGCATATCCATTGTTTGCAATCCATTATTTACATAAAATTAGAAAGGCAAGTTCATTATATATTCATAGCCTTTCGTCAATTAAGTTTTAGTAAGTAGGTATTTTCCATTAACCTTATAAATTAAAATGAAAATTATTCATGATGTTGGCCCCGATTTTTGTTGTTCACAAACTAAAATAAGTAAATGTACATTTTATTCTTTCTGTCTCATTAAGAAAATGTCGGAAATTGAAAATTAGTTTAGTCCTGTCAGATTAAATTTGGTCGCCATGTTTTTAATCAAGTCATATTGTGACAAAAAGTTTTTATGTACCTATGAGAATCAGGCCAGTTATGATTTATTTTAAAAATATGATTATTTATAACTAATAATAGGTACGTTCTAAATTCAAAACTTCCCTCCATATTTTTTGCGAGCTTATTAAAATTATTGTTTCTTTGAAAAATAGATTTGCGTCGAGACCATTTCGCGCTATGATTTTTTACGATTTCAAATGTCGTTTGTAACCAGACGAATGGTACGATAGACTTCAAATGGCATTCATGGATGAAGGCGATTCTAAGACAACCGTGTATCGGTGGTATAATGAATTTAAGCGCAGTCGACTAACTTTGGGGGATGAAGAAAGAAGTGGTCGCCCTTTGACGGCTGTTACAGAAAAAAACGTGCTAGCATTGAAAATTTTGATCCAAGACAATAGATAAATTACATAGCAAGAAATTCAGCATAAACTGCAGATTGGATCTGGAAGCCTTCACGAGATTCTACATGTGAATCTTCGGTTGCGGAGGATAGTTTCAGGCTGGGTGCCGCACTTACTCACCGATGCTCAGAACCAGGCACGGGTGAAATGGTGCCATTATGTGATAGACAAATTTGATGCAGGCTTATCTCAGCGTGTTTACGACATCGTTATATGTGATGAGTCTTGGGTTATACGATCCAGAAACGAAGCGCCAGTCGACTGTTAGGTGTTTCAAAACGAATCAACGCCTACCAAAGTGAAGCGATCTAGAAGTGGGGGTAAGATTTTGATCGTGACCTTTTGCAGTTTGACTGGCCACTTGGAGTCAATTCCTTTACGAAACCAAAAAAGCATTAACGCTGAGTGGTATGCTACCAAATGCTTGATAGAAGTTTTCTCTGTTGTGAGCAACAAGCGAAACTGCTGGTTACTGCTTCACCACGATAATGCATCCGCCCACACCGCAATCAAAACAAGGGACTTCCTGGCAAGTAGGTACACCAGTCAAATCCCTGGGTCACCCTCCTTACCCTCCTATACCTTCGCCCTGACCTAGCACGGTATGACTTCTTCTGATTCCCAAAAATAAAAGATCAGCTCAAAGGGATACAATTTTCGTCACCGGATGATATCAGCGTTCGAGCAGGCTGTAAACGAGGTGTCTGCGGCGGACTGGAAAAAGTGTTTTGAAAACTGGTTCAGACGCATGAAACTTTGTATAGAGGCGGGTGGAGAGTACTTTGAAAAGATGAAATAAAAATATATGTGCCTATAGCACTTTTTTTTTATTATCGCAAAACTTTCTGAGTGTTTTACAATATGTTGGGTTCAGCTTTCATTTTAACCGGCAAGAAAGAAACAGTTTTTATTGTGTCTCGTACAGGATGATAATAGAAAAGAAAAAAGCATATTAACTAATAAAAAAAAAAGTAACTAAAATGAGCGTATCGGGCCACGCTGTGTAGGGTTTGTTACATTGAGTTGACGTTGATAAAGAAAGATATTTCAACTACACCTGGAAAGTTCGAAAAAATCTTGTTATTTGAGTTAAACCACGAGTAGCGGGAAGGGGTTGTTACATGGAGTGATAACCAGACAAGGCAACTCCAATTTTCTACGGCTAATTAAATGTCGCTTGCGAGCATTGTTGCGGATCAGTTATACCATGTAGGTATATTCTGCAAGTGATTACGTTTGTACATTGTACGTTATGAAGATGGACAATGAACAAATTTCAATGACAATGAGAGACCAACCGAATAATTCAACAATTGAACAGCTCATACTCGTCTTATTGCGTCGGGGTGAATATGAAATTCAGGAAAAATCCTAGTTCAAAATCAAAAAATCAAAATCAAAGCATTTATTTCAAATAAACCAGTTACAGGCACTTTTGAATTGTCAGAAGGTCGGTCAGTCAATAAGATGAAGCTAGTCGCCCATTCCAAAGAGTAGGTACCTATGGAGAAGAACGGGCAAGAAACTCCATGGACACTCTTTTAAATTTTCAAGCTAATTTTACAAATATTTGATTACATCATTCATGTTGAAATCAACCGTGTGAAAACGATGCAGAAATAAATTGTACGCCGAGAGCGTCCATTATGGAAAACACACAAAAATCAATTCAGAAATTAAAGTACGCCGTGGCAGCTAAGAGATGACCAGTCCCCTCTGACGGCGTCCGTTCACGAACATGACGAATGGATCAGCATCATTCAGCTCAACCATATTGAAGGGAACCTAATGACCCAACACACACGCCACCATCAGCGAGACATTTGAGTGAGCATGACATACTCTCAACAGCCAGAGCACTATCAAGTCAATAAAAAAGACTAACCCAACAAAAAAATGCCTTACAGCACATTCGTACATTGTGCTCACACGTTTGCCATGCAATTATACAATATTAAGAAATTGAATCTACACAATGCTAAGATAGTTTTGTCCAAGGTTCAGCAGCTCCAACAGTGTTCCCGAATCTGTGGAAAGTTTAGCTCCTTTGTAGCTGTACAAGTGCCGAACAACTCTGTCAGCGATACAATTCCGTAACGTACAATATGCTTGGCTACATAGTGTGTAATACAGGCTTTGAATTAATAACATAAACAATTACATGTTAAAACTACAAGAGGAAAAACCAGAGAACAATCAGTGTATATAATCGGACGCAGCTCAAGCCCAAGCCTTTTTGTCCTCAATATAATCCTTCACACTATAAAATGCTTTCTGACACAACTTACGTTTAATCAAGGATTTGAATTTATTCAGGCTCAGATCTTGAACCACCTCTGGAAGTCCATTGTAAAAATGTATACATTGGCATCTGAAAGAGCCACCTATTTTCTTAAGCCTTGTTGTAGGTACAATAAATTTGTGCCTGTTCCTAGTATTTATATTATGGACATCACTGTATTTTTTAAACAATTTTATATTTTTATGAGCATACAAAAGATTTTCATAAATATATTGAGACGGCACGGTCAGTACATTAATCTCTTTAAATTTTTCTCTGAGAGAGTGTCTCGGACTTAATTTATAAATTGCACGAACAGCTCGTTTCTGCAAAACAAATATTGTTTGAATATCGGCGGCATTTCCCCACAACAGAATGCCGTACGACATTACGCTATGGAAATAGCCAAAGTACACTAAACGGGCCGTCTCAACATCAGTCAAATTACGAATTGTTCTAACTGCGTATGCAGCAGAACTTAGTTTTTTTGACAATGTTTCTATATGTGGACCCCATTGAAGCTTAGCATCCAGAGTTATACCCAAGAATACTGTGCTGTCTTCAGATTTCAATTCTTCGCCCTTTATCAACACTTTAGTTTCCACCTGCCTAACGTGAGGTAGAGTAAACCTAATGCATTTGGTTTTTTTCTCGTTTAAGAGTAAATTATTAACATTAAACCAATGGACTACTTTGGAGATCGCGCTATTTACATCATCAGTAACCTGCTGCTGACGTTTCAGTTTAAATAAAAGTGAAGTGTCATCTGCAAACAACACTATATCGTGGTTATCCTTTATTAGGTACGGCAGGTCATTGATGTAAATAAGAAACAAAAAAGGACCAAGAATTGACCCCTGTGGGACTCCCATTGTTACCAAAGACCCGGAGGATCTTGTTCCATTAACGTCAACGCTTTGAATCATACTACTCAAGTAAGATGTAATAAGATCCAGTGCAGAATTCCGGATCCCGTAGTGGCGGAGTTTCCTGATTAACGTATCGTGAAGAACGCAATCGAATGCCTTAGACAAATCACAAAAGATGCCCAAGGCATCGCATTTATCCTCCCATGCATTATAGATATGTCCTAGAAGTTCAACACCGGCATCAGTAGTTGAACGACCCCTTGTAAAACCGAACTGTTTGCTATGTAATAATTTATGTTTATTAAAAAAATTTAGCATTTGGTTTAAAATTAATTTCTCAAAAATTTTACTAAAGGTAGGTAGTACAGAAATAGGTCTATAATTTGTGGGGTCTGATGTACTACCTGATTTAAACAAAGGTATTATTTTACTATTTTTCATGAGATCAGGAAACTCTCCACAGTCAATACAAGCATTAAAGATATCAGCTAGAGTGGGTGCCACAATATCAATAATAGACTTAGCAACTTCCACCGAATGACCCCATAGGTCAGCAGTCTTTTTTACATTTAGAGTGTGAAAGATTTTAATTATATCTCTACTGATAACATATTCAAAATGAAACTCCGAATCACAAACATTAACATTTTCTTTAAGCAAAGACTCGGCAACAGAAGATGATGAGTTTAGGGATTTAGTAGTTGAAACAGGAATATCCGAAAAGAAATTTTCAAATGCCTCAGAGACTTGCGAGTCTGATTTAATTATGTTGTCATTAATAGACAGGCTATAGTCAGTATTTCTATCACTGGACCTTCCCGCTTCACTATTAATAATTTTCCAAGTCGTTTTAATTACATTGCCATTGTTTTTTATCTTTGAACTCAAGTAACGTGACTTGGCCATATAACAAACTTGTTTAAATAATTTTGAATATTTTCTAACGTACAAATTGAATTCAACAGTGTTAATATAAATTCTCTCATTATACAGTTCATAAAGCCGAGTTCTACTTTTATGAATACCGATGGTAGCCCAATCAGAGAAAGATGCGCTACTATTAACAGAGATAGTCTTGGGAACAAAGGTGGAATCAAATAGCTTACAGTATATATTAAAAAAATTGTCATAGAGATGATTAGGATCAGCATTAACAGCACTGGATAAGACTGGCGTTGTCTACGGAACCCTAAGAATTCAGAGAGTCCTATACGACCACGGAGAAGAATAGTTGTAATTTTTTCGTGCTTTTCTAAAGGATTACTAATTGTTAAAAATTAACGTATCCAGCATTAGCGCATTCCCCGAGTACTTATATTATTTACTAAATTATAGACCGTATCAGCTTCACACCATTTATTTTATAGTTCTGTCATGACGACAGACAGCGCATCATGTGTTGGTTGCCAAGGTAGGTATACAACCTCCAACACGCCTCCTCAATCTACTACATGATGAGTTACACAAATTAGAACCAAAAACGCTAACTTGATTACATATAGAAGTAATAAATCCAACGCGTCACATTAACAAAACAAAACAATATCAAAATTAAAAATAACCATTACAACAGATAGGTATAAAACTCAAATTACAAATCCTAAACCTAACTGTACTTGCCCGCCCTCTTAATGGGTAATTTTTGTACAATCTGTTTAAGTTTTGGGCCTGGCAGAGACTTCGTTAACATGTCTGCTAACATCTCTTGAGTACACAAGTATTGTACATCAATCGCCTCCTTAATCAAGGCTTCGCGGACAAAATGATACCTAATATCTATATGTTTTGTTCTATTATGGTTCATTTTATTTTGCGATATTTTATGTGCTGACTGATTATCGTTAAAAATAATCGTTGGTTTGTCGCAAGCATTTTTAGTCAAACTAGACAACAAACCTCGCAAGTAAATTGCTTCTTTAGCAGCCTGACTGAGTCCTATGTATTCTGCCTCAGTCGAAGACAATGCTACACATCGCTGCTTGCGACTCTCCCATACTATTAAATTATCGCCTAATATAAAAAGCATTCCTGTGAAGGACTTTCGATCGAATGATCCCCCCCAATCAGCGTCAACGTACCCGCGCATCTCTAAGTTACCGGATTTTCGGAAGACAAGCGCAAAATCAGATGTCCCCTTTATGTATCGCAACACCCGTTTAGCACAATTGAAGTGGGTCTCATCATAGCACGAATTGAATTGAGACAGTAAACTGACAGCATGTGCTATATCAGGCCTAGTAGTTTGAGCCAGATAATTCAGACATCCTATCAAACTTTGGTACGGCAACCTACAACCAGGCTCAGCTTTTTCTAGCTTGATGCCTACCTCCATTGGGGTATTGACTGGTTTGCAGTCTGACATTTTAAATTCCTTCAATACATTCAGGACATACTGTTCTTGATCGAGATAAATAGTTCTCTTATCTCGTCGTAACCTCATACCTAGTACGTGCCTAGCTTCGCCTAAGTCTTTCACTTTAAACTTTTTGAGCAGCCCGTTTTTCAAAGCTTGCTTCTCTTTATCCTGCTTTGGAGGACATAATACAAATATATCATCAACATAGATAACTACCACTATCCTATCTTGACCTATTATCTTTTGATATAAACAGGGCTCTATCTTTGATTGTATAAAACCTAAATTAAGCATCTCCTTATCTAATTCGCTAAACCAAGCATTAGAGGCTTGCTTCAATCCATATAATGACCGTTGTAGTTTACAAACTTTGTTTTCCTGACCTTCGGCTATAGCGCCCTCTGGCTGAAGCATGTAAATGTCTTCCTTTAATTTTCCGTACAGGAAAGCAGTGGTAACATCCCACTGGTCAATGGTCCACTCGTATTCTGCAGCTAGTGAGAATAACAAGCGAAGCGTAGAGTGCCTCACGACGGGAGAATAGGTTTCATTATAATCAATTCCACGTACCTGTGCAAATCCTTTAGCTACCAACCTCGCCTTGTATTTCAATATGTTACCATCACTATCTCGCTTGATTTTGAATACCCATTTGTTCTGTATAGGCTTCTTATCGCACGGTAGATTAACTAACGTCCACGTTTGGTTCTCCTTCAACGAGTTGAGCTCATCGTTCATGGCCTTCTGCCATAGCTCACGATCAGGCCTTGACATTGCCTCATCCATTGTCGTTGGATCGCCATCAATATCTGCGATAGCTTTTCTTTCAGCTTCGGCTTTCGCACATGTGCATCTGTAGTCCACATTATTCCTTGGACGTAAGTTATATCTGGGCGGGTTTTCACAATCGTTGTTTTCAGATTGTAATATAGGATTGGTACTTGCTTCTTGAGCTTCCTGTCTTATTTCATCAATAGTTTCTTCAAAAACATCTTCATTGCTTCCTTCACTAACGCTGTGAATTTCCTCACATGCAACCTCAGGTTCAACACGTTCCTCCTCTGTTGAAATAGGAACAACTGAGTTCTTCGTCACTTTCATATCGTCTCCAGGAAAAACATTTTCTAAAAATTGGACGTCTCTCACAACTGAAAATTTTCCAGTCTTTGGTTCTACCAGTTTGTAACCTTTCGTGGTCTCGCAGTAGCCAACAAATATTAGAGCTTCAGTTTTCGTGTCTAGCTTCTTTCTCTTTTGTTTTGGTTTCAGAGCGTATGCCAAACATCCGAATACTCTCAGATGACTCAGATCTACTTTTTTACCAGACCAGAGTTCCTGTGGTACTTTTCCAGTGACAGCCTTCGTTGGGCTTAAGTTTTTTAAGTATACAACTGTTCCGACTGCTTCTGCCCAAAATCTTTTGCCCAAATTGGCTTCAAAGAGTAATGTTCGCGCTTTCTCAATGATTGTTCTATTCGCTCTCTCAGCCACGCCATTCTGCTCCGGTGTGTATGGAACTGTCTTTTGATGTTTTATACCAGCTAACTTCAAGGCATCGTTGCAAAATTCTTTGCCATTATCCGATCTCAAGCACTTGTCTACACTGGCACTACTGTCTTTTTGTAAATCACTGATATTTTCTGTTTCCACAACATCCCACAAGTTTTTGGATTCGAGGAGGTTTTTCACAACGAATTTCCACGATGTAAAATCATTCGCTCCTTGCAGTTTTTTAATTCCGCAATAGGAACCAGAAACAGAATTTTCATCACACATTTTTTTACTTTTTGACAGTATTGTTTTTTCACTGTCAACAACGTGACAATCAGTATTTTATAGGAAATATTTTTTACGATCACTTTTTAATAATATTTACTCAGGTACGGAATGGGAACCATAACCTGTTAAAAATTAACGTATCCAGCATTAGCGCATTCCCCGAGTACTTATATTATTTACTAAATTATAGACCGTATCAGCTTCACACCATTTATTTTATAGTTCTGTCATGACGACAGACAGCGCATCATGTGTTGGTTGCCAAGGTAGGTATACAACCTCCAACACTAATACCTATTATAAATGCGAAAGTAACTCTGTTTGTCTATCTATTTGTTACGCTTTCCCGCTTAAACCTCTCAGCCGATTTTGATGAAATTTAGAACAGACAATCTTTAGACCCTGAGAAAAGACATAGGCTACCTTTTATTGAAAAACTAGCTTTCCGCCCGCGGCTTCGCCCGCGTGGAGTTCGGTTACCTATATCGCGCTTTTTAGATTTCCCTCGGGAATATCAATTTTTTCCGGGATAAAAGGTAGCCTATGTCCTTTCTCAGGGTCTAAATATTGTCTGTGCCAAATTTCATCAAAATCGGTTGAGAGGTTTAAGCGGGAAAGCGTAACAGACAAACAGAGTTACTTTCGCATTTATAATATTAGTATGGATTTGATATTCCCGAGGGTAATCTTAAGACGCTGTGAATAGCAAACTTTTAGGTATTTGAGGGGGTGAAGCAGACGAAGTGGGACACGACTAGCCCCGAAATTACTATTTATAAACAGCTGTTTAGAGTAACTGTTAAAAAAAAAATGCATTTTCGGATATTTAAAAAAAATAAAAGACTTTTTCTTCAAAACTGCAACTCTTATCGAAATCGGGTTTGTACGAGTGAAATAGATGGAGGCACTTGGAGGAGGCCTATACTGAAAGGGGCCATGAATAATGCAACAAAATGAAATCTAAATTTACTGTTTTGAACTATTATCAAATTAACTGTTATTTTTATTGTTTTTCTTTTTTTAAATTATATTATGAACCTAGAAATTCATGGTTAAATAAAGGCTTATTATTATTATTTATTATTAATTTCTAGAAATTTGTAGAAAGAAAATTATAACGAATTGATTCAATTCATTCAATTAAATTTGAATTCATGGTTAAATAAAGGCTTATTATTATTATTTATTATTAATTTCTAGAAATTTGTAGAAAGAAAATTATAACGAATTGATTTTAAATATTAGTTTGCATTATAATTGTTACAAAAAGAATATATTTAAAAAGATGGAACAATTACTACAAAAAATACAGAAAATCGAATAAATTAATAATAATTAAAAAAAAAACAATTGCAAATAAGAAATCCAACAAAAAGCATACAACGTAAAGCTGGGGTTTGAACCCGAACACATACAGGTGAAGAAAAATTTGCCGCGAAAAAGTAAAAAGAAAGAATAATTACAGAAAAAAATCAAATAAAATATCGGCAAAAATACAACAGTAAATTAAAAAGCATTTATTTCAATTAAAATCTACAAAAAGCATATAATGTAAACCTGATTGACATTATTCATCAACAAACAGACACGTAAATATAATTATTTTCCGTGCGGGGTAAAGCAAAAAGTGACATAGGTCCGACAAGCAGCGCGCCTCAGCGGTCACTGTCGCTAAGCATAGAAGTGAAAGAGAAGGCAATGGACGCCGCGATGGAGCGACGTTTCGTTCACGTTATTTATCATTAAATACATTATTTATTTTAGAATATCTTAGTTAAATCGATAAACAAAAACAATGGTTTCATTTACTATTATATTTTACATCGCTCTTCTCAATTTTATCAAGATTTGATGATTAATAACACAGTTACAACTGTTATAAATTCAATTTTAGGGGTTACTTTAGGATTTTTTTCTATCGATAAAATTAATTCAAAACGTGTTTTGAAAACAATGGTTTCCTGCTACATATAATCAAGATTAACATATAAATTTTTGGCTGCTCTGAAATGTATACATTTGGCTAAAAAACTGTTTTTTGAAGCCTATTTTTACTGAGCACAGCGCCTTAAAAGCGCGATATAACCGAATTCCACGCGGGCGAAGCCGCGGACGGAAAGCTAGTCCCATAACGGGTGGCAAAGATTTATTTATTTTTTAAGATCCATGGTTGACAGCCTGAACCAACGGCTTAACGTGATTTTCAAGGAGGTACGGAGGGTTCTTGACATAAAAAGATGCTCACCCATCCACGGAACAACCGCGGCAAGCGTAGCTT
This sequence comes from Sesamia nonagrioides, assembly GCA_017933935.1. Classification (NCBI taxonomy): domain Eukaryota; kingdom Metazoa; phylum Arthropoda; class Insecta; order Lepidoptera; family Noctuidae; genus Sesamia; species Sesamia nonagrioides. Next base: position 240,893 of record JADWQK010002430.1, read on the forward strand.
AACCAATCTGTAATAATTTAAAAATATATTTAAAAAATAGTTTAGTTTTACTTAATCTAGTATCAAACCAACTATTGGGCATATCAGAAGCTGTCAACTCCTGTTCATTTGTTTATACGTTTGTACCTAAGTACATACTGGGCTGAGGCTGATATAGTAGGTATATACCTACTTACCTACTAAACAAATTATTATAACTCCAACGAATACTTTAAAAATTTTTAGATTCCTATTTTCTTAGCTAAGTAGGTATTTCCCGATATTATAAACAAGTCAAATCTACGCAATGGGTTCAGAAGTTCAACTACATACAGTTCGAATGGAGGCACCGTTGCCTACCACAATGGCCGCGGTTATCTGCAGCGAGATCAAACAAAAGCTACTTACAACTGTTCTTAATCGTCATTTCACATACGCTCTCCACTGGCATGAGACGTTAGTTTAACCTGAAACCAAGTACTCGAGTAATTTAGACTCGTGTTGTTCAGGCTGCGAAGTACAGTTGGGAAGAAACTGCAGTTTTTGCACTGGTTCTCTTTTTGCTATGTACAGTTGCGTAAAACTTTGATTCAATTCTTCACATTTGGTTCAAAGCGGTCTCCAAAGCCTGGAGCACAGGCGAATAGTAGCCAGCCTGTCGGCTGGATAGAATGCATTTTGGGAAATGCATGACTTAATTGACCCGTCGTACGGCGAGTATCCACCCTTACTTTCTTGACACCACTACGATCCGGACGAAGCGTTCTCCTCGTCTTTTATACCGCGTACGCCGAGACACTGAAACAATTTGCCAGCGGCGGTGTTTCCGTCTGACTACTTTATTCTTTCGAATTACATATAGACTCATGGAATATCAATAAATAGGAGCTGCCAGCTAAACCATAATAATAAATCCACATGGCCATTCTTCCATGACAAAGCAGGTCTCCTTCAATTCAGCATGGTTTTAAAGACCGTGGTTTTATTAAGTTTACTATCAGATTAGCATAAGTGCATTCCATTGACAAATTGCACCAGTTCCAAGTTAATGACCGCCAACATATTCAGGAATTTCAGCAATGTGCAACTCAGGTGTCGCAGGTCCGGCCGAACCCAACCCAGATCCACTTTAACAACAACCGCAACATTGTGTTTATCTGTACAAGTGTACACCATTTCGCAAATAAAGGAGGCGATTTTGTTCGCTTCGCGGTCCGGGCGGGCACAATAGGCTGGCGATATGCACAGATACTGCTAAACGATGCAGGTCATGCAAATACGTAGCTACTCCGCTCACACACACATCACACCACGCTTTCCAATTGCTGGCCATTGTGCTGCCTCGGGAAATTGCCTCTCGTCTCATCATTTACATTGTGAACTGTTAGCGCAGTCCGTCTGTTCGATTTTAGATGAGATTTGCTGATAAGGTGAGTTTTTGTTGATGTTTCACGCGAAAATCAGACTAACGAAATGCGATGAAGTGATTTTTAAGTTAGCTCTGTTTTATGAAAATATTAACTTCGATTTCTTAATGGTGTTGTCGCATCTACAGAATTACCTAATGCAATTAAAATCCTGCCAATTATAAAATGAAATCTTAGAGGGAAATACGTCTTCTACTGCCTAGCGTTTTCTTAAATAAATTAGGGTTGTCTTCCAGTCTAACCGGCACCCTAATTACGTTACACACTGTTAATATTAATTTTCATTAGTTTGAAGCATATTGCTACTCCATTGCTCCATACGGTCGAAAAATGTTTCAGCTCAACAATACAAATTACGCAATGAATGTTCTTGAATTATCAAAATTATTTCCGTTTGCTACTGATAGTATGTTACTCAATTAGGTACTTACTTTGCGAGTGCAGCTGAATAGGTTAATACCCTTTGGTTCTTACCACTATTCCACCTGTACTGAGTACCAATATATGTATCTACCTATACGCCCAGTCTCCGTAAAATAAGTGATTTCTTTCTTTCATTTGGTTCACATTAATTTTTAATTGATCTATAGATATGAATTCAAATTTTCAAAAAAAAAAAAAGAATCAGGACATTTTTTACAACGGGAACATTTCAGTCTGCTACCGGACGCGTATGACTGCCCCGTATAAGTGCGTGCAATGAGTACGAGCAAAAAGTGCGATAAAAATGAGTTGTTGCTTCAGTCATCAGCAGCTAGCAACATAGAATAAATGTACTTAGGTCCTGCTCGTTCTCTTCACTACATATAGAAGACATATAGCTTTCCTTATACTTTTGCTTAAGGGACGTATGCTTATCCTTTTCCTTCCTATTTTTTGACCATTTCAGATACGAACCTACATGCTCCTGTCCATTTAAGACTATGACGTATTATTATTACTTTAAAAGGGATTTTGATCTCTGAGTTCAGTTTTCAAAATTGTTCAAAAGGTTAGTCAAATAGAACATATCGGCTCCGTCTAGCTTAGTACCAGTGGCAAGTATGTAGGTGCAACTAGATAAACCAAACTTATAATGCATTTTCTTCTTCTTCAGTCTATAGAGGTCCACTGCTGGACAAAGTCCGCCCCCAAGGCTTGTATTGCTTTTGAGGGGTTTGCCATAATCCTCACGCTTGGCAGGTGGGTTGGGGATCGCAGTAATTTAATATTCCACAGAAGCGCTGCTGTCCGTTTCCCTGGTGAGTTCCCTTAGTCGCCTCTTACGACACCCACGGAAGGATATGCGTTGGTACTATTCTAAGCCCGGTATCACACGGGTAAATTAAGTTGCATTTTTAATTGATTAATGTACTCCCACATAACCAATTAAGTAATCACAAAAATTATATGTTCTTAAACTAAAACTAATTGCCTACGAATTAGCCGAACCACTTTGATGCATATCGAACGTTCCATATTCCCTAAGTTTCCTACATAATTACCAACATTCATTTAAGTTTCGTAACTATTAGAAGTACGTGAAAGCAAATCTCTTCCGGCGGCTTCCGTGTATTTACGGACGATCTTAGCTACAGTTTATTTTTTAATTAGTGGCCGCTTTTTCATAGGTCGGCGTCGATCAAGATAGCCGTTCGCGTTCGTGTGAATGGCCTACGGTTGCCGCTTGCCTCCGCTGCCTTTCTTGCCTCACGCATCGGGGACTGCCTCGGCGATTATATGCAAATGAGATGTCATAACACGTGAATAATTACAGCCAGCCACGACTCGCCCTTTCGGACGAACCGCACAAATTGGATTTACGTGAAAAGCAAGTTTTACCCGCGACACGGCTTGATGTATGTATTTTTGGGGTGATATGCCAAGCATGAATGTATAAGTAATATTTTGATGATATCTTAGTTACGTTAATGTCGATATTCTTTTTTCTTTTTGATAAGGAATGATGTAACATTTCTTCGAATAAAAGAAAACAGTTCAAAGACATTAGATTTAGGTAACTACAGACAAAAAATAATTAATTAAGGGTGTTTATTATATTCATTTTCAAACATGATGTTTATTTCTCTACGATATAAAGAAATGTAGGGACGACAGTAGGTCAAGCTACTCCAAACTGTCAGATAGTTCCAATCAATCTTGAGCATTCATGCTTAAGAGATAAAGTTGAAAATCTAATAAAGAAATCTGACAGATTGTAGTAGCTTGTTATGCTGTCGTCTGTACCTAATTATCGCGCTCCCTATAACCAAAACCTCTAAAAGAAAACTACGACGTCATACACGATATTCTCTCATACCTTTATACCTAGTCGTGTAATTTCCCATTTGTATGCTGTTATTTTATAATGTTCATTAAAATAAAACGTAGGTAACGTCGCACCACTTTTCACGAAAAGTCCCGCTGTGGAAATTGCGACCAACGTCAGGGGGCAGCGTGACCAAGCATGCGGCGTTAAGGGGCGCGCGGGTCGTTATGCTAATAGACCACCTGACAGACGAACATTCACACACACCACCTAACATACCACTAGAAAATCGACCATATTATAAGGTGGCTAAGTTGAATTGTCATTTATATAAGTGTGGTAGAAAAGACTGTTGGTTCGGTCGTGGTCAGCGAGGTCTGCGTGTTGGCCGCCTGTAGTCGCGATAGCGGGAAAATGGACGGTTGACTACGTTTATGGCTTACCCGCTTCTGCTCCGATTTAAGGCTTATATATGGTCGTAAATAGGGTACACGTAGCTATGGTGCGATAACGCGCCTTAATAAGGTTTATTTTCTAAACAACCGTAGTTTGGTGTCGTTTGCTTGGATTTTACGACCCTAACCGTTTTGGACAACGTTTATAAGAAATTTACTGAAACAAAATAGTCTTTCGATTCGAAAATGTTTGTATTGTAGTGCAATGGTTTCGTTTGGTATAATATAGGCTAAGATCAAAGCTTTCTCTCTAATAATTAAATCATTTAACTTCAACCCTTGATAAATCAACACATAGTATACTAGGTACTTTTTTTATTGGGATTCTGAGCAGTCTTAATTTCCTCAAAGTTGAGGGTATTGTGTCGTATTGATAGATACCTATCGAAATATCGATTAGACTAATAGCTACACTGTTCGAGTGAAGTCTGCAATGCCTGAAATGTATGCAAGAACAAAGTCAAGTTAAAAATAAAATATCCGTGTCTATTATCCAAAGGAGCAAAATAATGTTAATGACACTTAGATACCGTATTATTTTTGCGACCCAAGTAATATGGCCGTATTTTTGTTTTTGCAATATTTTCTCCTGCCACAGATTCTAACGAATCTCCAGCGATCTAAATTTATTATACAATATGTAACAAAAACCCTGTTGTTCCTTCTACCTATGCTTTAAGAATCAGTAAACGGATGTAATAAAACACATCATTTATAAAAAATATTCAACAAAAATTATAATTAAAATAATTTTTAATATTTGTAATCTTCAACTGATTTGTTACCTCTGCAATTCTGCATGAAGAAACTAGATATAAGTAGAACGTTCCCGCCAATCTCTTTAATGTATACAATCAGATATTAACATTTTATCGAATGTGTCGATTTTAATAGTTACATTTTTGACCCCTCGACTAGACAATGATTACTTTTTTTTTAATTAATTTCATTATCGATGCCCTTGTAGGTAAATATATACAACGTGTAACATAAAGGGTATATACATAACAAAGGCATGGCATCTTTACATGATATCAAACGATATTGGAAGGGTTTTTTAATCCTATCTCTTTATGTTAGGAAGTTATGAGGAAAAACACCGCCTGTGATAGGCTACTATCATACTAGTCGCACAGAGATATTGAAGACATTTATCGGATTTTGGCAAGTAACGTGACGGGTAACGACTAGTTATTAACGTATGTAGTGTGCTGCCACGTTTGTTATGATTTTATTTTAAGAAATACACGAAACCGGAAATTTGGTACCAATTTTTTGAGTATTTTATTTTGAGTTGAAACCCTTCCGATATCGTTTGATATCATCTAAAGATGCCATGCCCTTGGTATGTATATACCCTTTTTGTTACACGTTGTATATGTCCCTGAAAGGAACAACAGGGTTCTTGTTACATAGTGTATTAACAGAACTTAATTTAACGCTTTCATAATTATACTTATGTGTCTTTACTTGAGACAATAGAGTCAACCTCTAGCACTATTTTAAATACCAAGTTAGACTTGTACCCATTATCAAGGGACATTGAGACAACAGAGTTAAACTCTAGCATAACCGTAAACCAAGATATAATAATATCACACCCATCAAATAATTTTCAAAATAAAATGAATAATAATAACCTTAAAATTGTTCATCAAAATATACAGGGTGTGATAAATAAACAATTAGAATTGGAGTTGTTCATGAACTGTAATTACATTGATATTGTTTGTCTTACTGAACATTGGTTAAAAGCCCATCAGTTCATGTTCAGCTTTAATAACCATCAGATTGCTAGCTCGTTCAGCAGAGTGAATATGATAAGGGGTGGCTCCCTAATAATTGTTCGTAACAATTTCAAATTTAAAGAAAGGACTGATATCGTAAGCCTCTCTGTTGAGCGGGTTATTGAAATTGCTTGCATCGAGCTTGAGCGGTTCATTGTAATAAGTGTCTACAGGCCCCCATGTGCTTCCTATGATATTTTTGAGAAATATATGGAGGAAGTTTTATTAAAGACTTGTCGCAGTAACAAAACAGTTGTTGTTTGTGGAGACTTCAACATTAATGTTCTAGAGAAATCAGCTACAGTTATTAAATTTATGTCATTATTTAAGTCTTATAACTTGTACGCAAGATTCTTTGAGCCGACTAGAATAACTGCCACGAGTGCCACCTGTTTAGACAACATCTTTACTAACTCAAGACCTTCTGACCATTTAATTATAAACGAGTTAGACTCTGATCACTGTGGCCAGTTAGTTACTTTTACTCAGAAAAGTGAAGTCAGAGCTCAAAGAAAACTTGTGAGTTTTGTTCCTATAAATGAAAATCGTTTAGGACAATTTAAAAATAATTTAATTGAAAAGCTACCGGACTTGCCTTATCACGCCAATCCGGATCATGCGTATAGTGTACTATTTAACCTCATTAATTGTGAATTTATGAAAGTTTTCACAAAAAAAACATTGCCTGTTAGCGACCGTATTATATTTAGTGACTGGGCAACCCCAGGTATTTATAAAAGCAGGGAAAAAATGTATGAATTATATCAGGAAAAAACATTTAACCATGATGAAGCTTTTCAAGATTTTGTTAAAAATTATTCAAAACTTTTAAAAGAGCCTGTTCCTCAGCAAAAGCCATACACATTAAAAATAAAATAAAATCTTCTGACAATAAAATCAAAACAACTTGGGGAATTATAAATTCTGAAACTGGAAGGACCAAAGTACAGAATCGCGATTTCCATCTTAAAATTAACGATGAAGATATAAAGGCGGACTTGGAGGTAGCAACTGAGTTTGAGAATTTTTTTACTAATATTCCAATAATGACAACAAAAACTTTGTCTTCTTCCTCCACTTCTGCTTATGCCATACTAAAAGAATGTGTTCCAGAATGTGACAATCACTTTGAATTTACATTTGTGACTGCTAAAGACATTATAGAATCTTTTAAGGATCTTGATGTAAAAAAAACTGCCGATCATTGGGGTTTGTCAGTATACATTGTAGCTTCAATAATAGATGTTATCGCACCTTTCTTAGCAATTGTTTTTAATTCTTGTGTCACATCTGGTGTATTTCCTGATTTGATGAAACTAAGCAAAGTAATTCCACTGTTCAAATCTGGTAGTACAACTGATCCCACGAATTTTCGGCCAATATCGATATTACCAACTTTGAGCAAAATTTTTGAAAAATTAATTTTGAAACAGTTGTTGAGGCACTTTAACTTACACAATTTATTGCACGTGAAACAATTTGGTTTTACAAAGGGTCGTTCAACTACAGATGCGGGCGTGGCGTTGCTAAAGAACATATTTGGGGCCTGGGAGGAATCGCAAGATGCTCTTGGTATTTTTTGTGATTTGTCCAAGGCCTTTGATTGCGTACATCATGATACTCTTATCAGGAAATTGTACCATTATGGTTTGAGGGACAGAGCTCTCGACCTTCTGACTTCTTATCTGAATAATCGAATTCAGAGGGTTGATGTTAATGGCAAGAGATCTGCAGGATCTGTGGTCACCATGGGCGTTCCGCAGGGCTCAATTCTAGGTCCATTCTTGTTTTTAATTTATATTAATGACTTACCTCATCACGTGAGGGATAATCACAACATAGTATTGTTCGCGGATGACACTTCTCTTATTTTTAAAGTCAAGCGTCAGCTAACAAATTTTGACGAAGTTAACAATGCACTCTCTAAAGTTGTCCATTGGTTTAATGTAAATAACCTCCTTTTAAATGAAAAAAAAACTAAAGTCATTAAATTTTCTACGCCAAATGTCAGGCAGCTAAGTACCAATGTTCAACTGAATGGAGTAGAGTTGATCCCTGTCGAGTCGACAGTTTTTCTTGGATTAACTATTGACGGCAAGTTACAATGGGGTCCTCACATTGAGAAGTTGTCGGGTAGACTCAGTTCTGCCGCCTTTGCTGTTAAGAAAATTAGACAGATAACTGATGTGGATACAGCCAGAATTGTTTATTTTAGTTATTTTCATAGTCTTATGACTTATGGGATTCTTCTCTGGGGAACTTGTGCGGACATCAATACCATCTTTGTTTTACAGAAGAGGGCTGTTCGAGCCATTTATAACCTTGGTCCTAGAGAATCTCTTAGAGAAAAGTTCAAAGAGGTGAACATTCTGACTGTAGCTTCACAATATATATTTGAAAATCTTATGTATGTTCATAAAAATATCTCGAATTTTAAGAAGATAAGCGATATTCATAATATAAATACCAGGAACAAACACAATCTTGCTTTACATCACACTCGTCTCCACAGAGTAGGCAACTCGTTCATGGGTCAATGTATACACTTTTACAACAAGCTTCCCATGGACGTTCGAAACTTACCCATTAAACGATTTAAGAACCATATAAAGGCCAAACTTTGCAAAAAGGGGTATTATAAAATCACAGATTATTTAGAAGACAAAAAAGCTTGGGACTGAGCTGCTCGCTCTGTTAAGCATTGTTAATTGTTATTAAGCAATATGCGTAATTATAAGGTAAATTATTGTAAACATTTTCATTTTTAATGTCTGGACTTGAAAAAAGACGATGATCCCTGAGTTTGTTTCGGCTATTTCTTCTCAGAGGTAGTCAGTTAGGAAATGCCGGCTTCATCTAGTTAAAAAAATAAAATAAAAAATAAACATGACGTGTAAAAGTGATCAGTGATCCTACTTGCTTAATAAACGATTTCATTTCATTTCATTTCATGTCGAACTAAAAGCGGAAATATTTGGCCAAAACATACAAATATTGTTATTAGTAAAACACTATTATTTGATTTCTTTATTCATTATAATTATAAACTAGTTCTCGACCGCAATCCTGCCTGATGGTATGATGACACTTAGGAAAATTGTATTCAGACAGAAAGACCGCCGCTGGAAAATTGTTCCAGTCCCTCAACGTATGCTAAGTCCGGTTTGTAGTGGTCTCAACAACGTAAGAGTGGAGACTCGCCGTACGACGCGTCGTCCGATGATGGAACAGAGATGGGGAAATTAAGTCATGCAATTCCCTCGCACACTCTCTAAAATGCATCCTATAGAACACCGAAAGGCTGGCTATTCTACGCCTGTGCTCCAGGCTTTGGAGACCGTCTCGAGTTAAATCAGGGTCACCAATTGGCCTCTTCGCACGCCACTCCACTGAACCCAAAGTGGCCAGGTATAGCAGCACCAGCCCAAATGGAAATCCTGCAAAAAAATGCAATTAGCCTCTTCGCACGCCTCTCCGTCGAATTCAAGCTTGCCAGGTGGCATTCGGCAGCACCAGCCCAAATGTGGCTGCAGTACTCCACATACGAACGGACCTGTGCTTTGTATAACATTAGCTGTCCTGGTGTGAAGTAACGCCGGACCATTGTAATAACACCAAGTTTCCTGGCAGCCACCTTGGCTTTGGACTCAATGAACCGTGCAAACTTCAGGTTCGATGAAAACTGAACTCCCAAAAACCATTCCGAAGTAGGAGCCCAGGTGAACGGACTTTTTTGGCAATGGATAGACACTTAGGTATATGTTTTGGCGGCGTTGAATGCCACAAGACTGGCTTCGCCCCAATCGGGGACTGCCTGTAGTACAACATTGATACGCTCCATCATTGCCTACCTTTCGGACCAGATTGCTTTCTTAATAGACCAAGCAACCGGCAGGTATCTCTCCACAACTGGGCTGTCATGCAGATCAATAATATTCATCAGGAAGAGAGTTGTAGAGAGAACAGAAAACAGAGTATCCGTTGACAACAACTCGGAGGGCACGTTCAGTCAGAAAGTCTTTTACCTAGCCAGTCAGGCCAGGGGAAATGCCGTAGTGCCCATACCCGGTCAAAGGCTCTCGAGACACCTAGGCAGACGGCAAACGCTTACCCATTTATCTCGCATAATTATAGGTAATATAATACCTACTATAATGATTGGGCTGATTTTTCAATCGACGACAACGAGTTTTAATTCGTGAAATATAATTGTTAGCTGACAGTTTTTGTAACTGTCAAAATATCATAATTAGTTACGGTTAAAATATCTGGCATTGGAAAATCAGCCCTAAATTTTGCACAAATAAGAAAAAGCTTTTATTTAGGTATAGGTAATATAATCTATGATAAGTCCGTACCTAAGTATGTCAAGACCAAAAGATAGATAAAAGAAGAAGAAGAGAAGAAAGTTTAATAATTATTTTGACAAACAATGGCCGCGATTCACTTCCTCACGAACTAAAATTTTGTGCATCTTTTTTTCTATTTCCTTAGGTAAAGGATAGAAGATAAAATATTAGTTTAGTTCTGTCAAATTAAGATGCTTCATAGACAGTTTGGACGCGATTAAAGACATTAGCTCATTAGACATAGCTACAAAAATATATCAATTTACGTCAGGCATTTTTTTTGGTGTTGCATATCGTAGTTGACCATTAAAGGCCGTGACTACTTAACCAGACTATCCTGTGGATGCCTTAGTTAAAATTAAACACTTAAAAACTAAGCTAAAACTAAGGAGCGACTATGCACTAAGGGCACCCCCTGTGGGGTACGAACCCCGGCTTAAGGCGTCGCTAGAGAGGACAGCAAGGAACGGCTGGATCGAAAAGGTTTTTAACGGTTTGATGACCACGGCGTTTCTTAGTAAGTACTAGCTCTGAGTAGGAACGCCGAAACAAACTCATAGTTGGGACTTGGGACATTATAATTACTGGCTCAGCTGCGGCGCGGCCTGGCCTTCAACGGGCAACGTCAGGCATTCACTAATTTTACAGGACTAAATTCATATTTATTACTAATATAATACTAATATTTTCTGTCCTTTTCTTAATCAATAATAGAACGAAAAGGGTGCACAGATCTTAAATTTAGTTTATAACTATCAACAGTATCAAATCAAGAGCTCAAACAACAAAACTAGGAAGCAGTATATTATATTGTATTGCACTTATTAGAGTAAAGATTTTACACTCGCTATTGAGACACTGACGCACTATAATTAGCATCCAGAACAAAAGCCAAGGTTTTACGAACAGCTTGCCAGCTACGTGGGAACTGAAAAATAACAGCTAAAGTAAGTTAAATAATCACAACAAAAATATTCAAAAGTATCTGCGGCTTGTGGTTTATGATATGAAACGGACTAATGAATAATGTGAACAATGGATTTAAGGAATATTTGTTCTTTGTTCAGCTCAGTTCTTATTGAACAGTGAAACATTTTAACACAATAACGTGTAGGTACTACACACGTTAATTTCAATATGCGGTTTCGTTCTCCTTTCCGGGGCCGTTTTCCACTATAATTGACGTTAAAATTCCTATATGTTAAATATAATTCACTCAGGCTCATGAAGTCCACTGTTGTACATAGGCCTCCCCCAAGGATTTCCAAAAAGAACGGTTTAGCGCTTCCCTGCGATTTTGATCAGGTCATCCGACAACCTAGTCGGTGGGCATCCGACGTTGCGCTTGCCGGTACTTGGTCGCCATTCAAGCGCCTTTCTGCCCCATCGGCCATCGGCTTTACGAGCTACGAGCTAATCCGCTGGGCTATGTCGGCGACTTTAGTTCTTCTACTAATCTTCTTATTCCTGATTCGATCACATAGAGAAACACCTAGCATAGCCCTCTCCATAGCTATCTATGCGACCTTGAGCTTTCTTATGAGGCCCAGAGTGGCGGACCACGTTTCTGGTTCATATGTCATCGCCGGTAACACACATTGGTTAAAGGCTTATTGTCGTTAGGCACTGAGGTATTTTGGACGAGGAGACACTACGGAGCTTCCCGAATGCTGCCCAGGCGAGGCCTATAAAATATAGGAATAGGGATGTTACCTGGGTAAAAAAAATTGATTCTATTTAGTCCGTCATTCAGATTATAGAAAAATATTGGATACGTATATTTTGTTTTATCAAATCAATAAAAATTGACAAATATAAAAGGCATCAAAGATCAGGAGTAGTGGCTGGTGACGTCACTCCTCGCTAAAAAATGTAGCGTGCAGTGACGTCACACGAGTTTTCAATGCACTGTGTCGTCTATACGTGTCGAGTATTTTTTGGAAATCAGACTGACGCGTGACGGACTAATTAGTTTTTTTTAGTCAACTAAGTACTCTAATATAACTTAATAGCGGGAAAATTATTTTTTGATATTTCCTGCAATTGCTTTTTTTTGCGTTAATCGCTGGTGCTGGCTGTCATTCGTAGATGTTTAACAGTCGTCACGAGTATTGAGAAGCTATAAGTCTCACGGCCAGCCCCTCAAATAGGTATCGTATTACCTACCTACCCATTAACTGGGTTGTGGATGTCAGATAGGCAGTCGCTCCATGTTAATACAGTTGGATACTAACTACCAGTATTCAACTGAATCCGGTGAAACTCGAAACCGACCTCAACAGATGTAGTTCGGAAACACGGCTAGGCAGATGATGATTTCCTATAATTGAATAACTTCTGCGAAAAAACTGATCTATCGTATACAATGTTATTTTTCCTTGAAACCAGAATATAGTTTGTTCAAAATAAGCAACTGAATTGATTCCCGTCATTTTTACACTATGTTAAATATCTTCCCAAATACATTTAGAAATTATTGCAGTATGGTTACCGAGCGCAAAACTCAACTGACGTTAGATCATAGTAAAAGGCGCGTGAGACAGGACCGCCGCGCCGCGCCGCAGCAAGCGCGGGCGAGCGGTACGTTGACCATATTTTTGTTGGGACAACCAGATAAGATAACAAGCTCATAACTTTATGGTTTTTCATGATATCTTTTTGAAATTTTTTTCATACATTCTTTACTTAAAAATAGGTACTGGACACGTGTTTCGCATATACTTACAAAAAATAACGTTGTATATCGGGTCCTCGTACTTGTTGACAAATTTAAACGACTAAACGTAAGTATTTTAAAATTTTGGTAACCTCAGCTTTTTTAGTGATAGTGGAACAAATTACCTACTTCATTTCCATCCTTATTTTATTTCATCACATCAGAGTAAAATTGAGAATAAAATAGGCGAGGACTAAAAAAGAGGGTAACTTGATTTAATCCCTACGTTCGTAATTTCTTTCACGGACACCTTACTTTTATAGACATCCTGAAATTCACCTACTGTTAATTAATTTTATTTACACATAATAAATCACACAATGGTAAGGCGGATTTAATACTTATTGTACGTACGTTACGTAATAACGGGTGTACTTTTAGTGCTGAAAATCCCAACCTGAATAAACTTAATGTTTATTCAGGTTGGGATTTTCAGCACTGGTTGATGACAAGAGACTAAATAAACTTTACGTCATCGTGTTATATTCAACACAGTATACAGATGTATACTATATCGTGTGTGTAATGGATCGGATACTTCTTGAATGATATTTTAGTATATCTATACTAAAATACCATTCAAGAAGTGTCCGATCCATTTTGTTAGACATCTCCATCGAGCATCGCCCACCACACATCGCCCTCAATAGGTAAGTAAACAGTCGAATGTTCCTCATTGCCTCAAATAGCTCCAGCAAACGGGACTTAAGAAGTAATTTAAAAAACCGCTTATATACAGTCCGCTCTTCCACCATGAATTTTACGACACAAAAGTCGAAAATGCGATGCGAGATGAAGCCTTTGTGGTTACAGCGTTTGATCTGTAATTAGGGTGTTTAATAGCATAATAGCTCGTAACGGCTTTCAATCGAATAGCATTGTGTTTTTTGTACACCTCTAAAGCACCTCAACTTGTTATTGAAAGTGTGGAAAAAACTTCGGTGAATGCGTGTCCTTTTCTGATAATTATCTAATGATATAACTAGTGTTATATCATTAAATTAAGCGTATTTTGATACTTTCTACTTTCGTTTTGGAAAGATCGCAGTGGTTGTTTCGATGGATATATAGATAATCAAATCTAAATCTTCCCACTGATAAGAAATTAACACATTTAATTGTGTAGCTAATTTATTTTCTACTAGCTTTCCGCCCGCAGCTTCGCCCGCGTGGAGTTCGGTTATATCGCGCGTTTTTTTATTTCCCTCGGGAAGATCAATTTTTTCCGGGATAAAAGGTAGCCTATGTTCTTTCTCAGGGTCTAAAGATTGTCTGTGCCAAATTTCATCAAAATCGGTTGAGAGGCTTAAGCGGGAAAGCGTAACAGACAGACAGACAGACAGACAGACAGATGGACAAACAGACAGACAGAGTTACTTTCGCATTTATAATATTACTATGGATATAATAATAGAGATTTTCTGGAAAATCAACAATATGTAGGTATGTGTCTCTCTCAATGTCCACTAAAAATAACTAGTAAGTATCTTCATACATACAGACACTATAAATTGGTAGGTACTTGTTGTACGATGTTTTTGCATTTACAATACGTTTCATATGAATATATGTAGATTAATCTGCATGCAAATGAGCGTCAGTCAATTGTAATAAGTTAAGGACATGACGTAAACAATTTGTGAAATGTCCATACTCGCGACAATACAAAACATGTGCTCATACATCACTCTATCAAACAGAACACTTAAAAACATTATTTCTGTAACAACAAGATCATTTTACTAAACGGCAGGGGTGTTTAATTTCGTGGGCTTTTTGCGGAATGCGGGACATTGTGGAGGCAGGTGCGGCCGCCCGGCCCGGCTCGCGGCTCTCGACGACGCTAATGAACACAATGAAGACGTATTCCTACGACTATATCCGGCGTTGATCGATTGATTTACTCGCTGCCACCGCGCTCGAGCTTTTTGTATTCGACTGTCGCCCGCTATTTGCATATCAGAGTCGCGGTGGAACGAATTTTAAACAAGACGTACGATGGGAGCCGTGATGTGCTAGATACGCTAAGCCGGGGGGATGCCACTATTTGCATATGATGGAGTTTTATAGCTATTAATTTACCGACTTTTCAATACTTTCGAGGAAGGGTGAGACACGTTATACCGTTTAATATGATAAATATCTCGAACATGCTTGCTAGTCCTTTCATTTTTTAGAAGCTTATCATCAATATGTTACGTGTGTTTAAGAGGTGTATTTATTGGCTTTATTCATGTAATCTATTCATTTAGAATATATACTTCTATACTAATATATAAAGCTGAACAGTTTGTTTGAATGCGCTAATCTCACGAACTACTGGTCCGATTTGAAAAATTAGTTTTGCGTTGAATGGCCCATTAATCCAGGAATTCTTAAGGTTATATATAACATCACGCTGCGACCTATAGGAGCGAAGCATATAAAAAAAAATATAAATTCCTATCCAAATATATTAATAGTACCTACCTATTTAATTTTCAACAAAATTGTCCTTAACATCACATAATTTCGATTAACATCTTATAAGATATTACAATTATAAAATAACTCTTTTGAGGTAAAAATAAAATGTTCAAATGACTAACTCCACGCGAAGCAAATCGCGGGCGGCCGCTAGTATCATAGAATTTTAGCGTTATCTGTATATCGACAATAATTTTATCTGCTGTCAGACCGTCACATTAAAAACCTGATGTAAAAATATATTTATAGAGAGACTGAACATCAAACTACATTTGTAGACAAAAGGTCACTGTCATTCAAAAGTAATAAAGAGTTCATCTCAAACTGTTAATTAAGCATGTTCAGATAAAATGCCTGAGTACGACATTAATAGCTGACGGTATCTGTTCGCGTGTTGTTCAAAACAGATCGCGTCGTAAAACACGCGCGTCATAGGAAAATTACCGTTCGGAGTGTGTATTTACCTCTGCAACAACAAAGTGCACTTCCAACAATTGACTGCGCTCCCTATCTCGATGAGGAAACACGAACATTGTAGACAAAACTCGCACATGTTTGTTTACGTTTAATAATTTGTGAGGCGACAATGCGAGACAATTCAATGTTGTTCATAGTATAACCCGCGCAGATAAAGAAAAGATCTGTAAATGGCGTCCGCTCGCATGCGTTCTCACTCACTCTCTATCGCTGTCTATACCCACTTAATGAAGTAAGCGCTGCGAAAAAAAGTCATCGATCAGGAATTCAGGATTCGCTTTCCAAGCTACTTTGATGCACTCCAAGTTATCGTTAATTTCGTTCCGCTAAAGTCTCTGTTATTTTGTTGTTTTTGTCGATATTGTTGCTTTTGTTGAGTTTGAACAATCAATTTCAACAAAAACAACAATAAAAACAAACACAACAACAAACAAGTAAAATGTCAAATTTACGTTGTAAATAACAATATTTACAACGTAAATTTGACATTTTACTATCTTAGCATTTGGTTTGTGATTGAACAATGGCATGTTTTGTCAACCGTACCATAAGTATCCGCCGCCATTTTAAGATCTTTTCTTTATCTGCGCGGGTTATAAAATGTCGGGCATTTCAGCATGGCATGTGATATACGACGGTAAAACGTGGTCACGTAATCACTCGTGTACTAACTGGTTTATTTAATTGTATCGATATGACAATATGAGTTATATAGTTAAGAGGGGACTCTAGTGCCAAGGAATTTGGAAAATAGGTATTTGATGAAACTATTGCCGTCGCGCTGCTGCCAACCTCTCCCGGTAAAGTGCGAAAAGGACAGTTGCAGCTCAGGCTGATTTTACCTACAAAAACGTTGACCAAAAGACGTTTCGTGTTCCGCTGTTTTCTTTTCAAAACACGACAGATCTCAATTATTTTTATATTAAAATTTAGAGGAAAAGTAGGTATACCTATGCTTTTATTATTTTCTTTTTTGTCAAAAACTTATCACGTTTGTCTAATAGTCATCTGAACATCACGGTAAAAATGGGTTATTTGTCGGAATTTTGAAGTATCGTAGGTTAGTTAGTCTTTTATTAATTATGTTTCGGAAAAAATCAAATGACAGGGGCACGTATACCTAATCACGGTGTAAAATTGTGGAAAAAAAAAGAATTTCTCTACAAGCACTATCCAGGAA
This sequence comes from Sesamia nonagrioides, assembly GCA_017933935.1. Classification (NCBI taxonomy): domain Eukaryota; kingdom Metazoa; phylum Arthropoda; class Insecta; order Lepidoptera; family Noctuidae; genus Sesamia; species Sesamia nonagrioides. Next base: position 257,977 of record JADWQK010002430.1, read on the forward strand.
GAAAACAGCGGAATACGTTTGTGTAGAGAAAGCACCACTAGAGTTCCCTCTTAAGCCACATGGTCGTCTAAGCACCAACCCCTTAATGGACAACATGATGTTAGTGGGTATAACGAGACGCCCTGGTTCGGGAGACAACATCGGGCTTCCAGCCACCGTAGGCGCGGACTTGTGAGCGGTTAGCAGTGGGCAGCTCACCGCCCGGTAAGGACCAGGCCCGAGTCGACGGCGCGTTGTATTTCAAGCGCGCCTCAAAGAGATGACAGCACACCGTGAAGGGGCCCACGAAGACCGATGCTTCCAGGTTCAGGGTTGCGGGTTGTTTGAAAAAGAAACTGCGGCCCTGGTGCACAGGCAAGGGAAGGAACACGGGTGGGTTTTAATCAGTAAATGTATGACACGCCCTTCCGCACCGCCCAGAGCGGGAGAGATCATTTGATGAATTCCCATCCAAAACAAAAAAAATAAAGGCATTATTCGCCTGCCCTTGTCCCAATTTGGTTTGGTGTCGGTACAATTTGTCTTTTTCTATCATAATTGTCTATTAGACGTCACCTCGGTAGTCACCCTCTTTCTACAATGAAATAAAGTTAAATCCTTACTAATATTTAAAATCAGAAAGTGAGTTTCTTTGTTTGTTTATTCCGCTTTCACGCTGTAACTACTGAACCGATTGCTTTGAAATTTTGCAGACGTAAAGTTCCGGAGATCCGGAGATTAAATAATAAAGTACTTTTTATCCCGGAAAAATTTAATATTCCCGAGGGAAATCTAAAAACCGCGATATAAGCAAATTCCATGCGGGCGACGCCGCGGGCGGAAATCCAGTGTTACAATAAAAAAAAATATAGATGAATAATGTGATAAACATTCAATATTTCGCAATAAAGAAACTCGAAAACGTTATAATGCTTTCACACCAAGCTTTATTAGGTATGGAAGTGTTAAAGTTATCATCATCATTAAACGTTTTACAGCAGAAATCAAACAAACGTCCATTTAGTTACAAGACAAGTAATTATGCAAAACAATGTAAAACTGATATGTTAATAAGTTGTAGGGACGATTTAGCACCCCCACGGATCTGACAGTTGTACACTGTACTATAAGGGTGGCTTATCACTATCTCCATCAGATATCAGTACTCATTCTTTTCATCGATCCGAAACACTTAAGTATATGCTAATAGATATTGTAAATTGTTTGGTTTTGTTATCATTGATACAATTAGTTCGGACTTCGAGTGTATATTTTAAGAAGTTATTTTTGTGATCTTTCTTTATGATTAAAGTTTTTTAATCGCTTGTAATTTAAAACATATTCTCTTGTATTTTATAAATTTCGCTTAAATTAAAAGATGTTTAAACGTCAAAAAGGTATGATTAAACTGTTGCTAATTATAATTAAGTATGTGTCCTTATGACACGCTTCTAAATAAACTCCAGTAGGTATGTGAAGTGTGTAACTTTACGAAGTTATATGTACTTTCTAAGTATATCTTGGACACCAATGACTGATTACAAGTTGAAAGAATCTTGAGGAGACCTAGACTTTCAAGTCTGAAATCGGCAACCCGCATTGAGCAAGCGTGGTTATTTCGCTCAATCCTTCTCTGTATGAGAGAAGACCTCTGCCTAGCAGTGGGACGACAAAAAGGTTGATGATGATGTGGAATGTGTAGGTAATAAGGACGATTTCCACCAAAATAATTTTGAGGAAACGGCATTGAGCAAGCCTGGTGACTAGGTACGCTTAAATCCTTCTCTGTACCTATGAGAGGAGACCTCTGCCCAGCAGTGGGACGACAAAAAGGTTGATGATGATGTGGAATGTGTAGGTAATAAGGACGATTTCCACCAAAATAATTTTGAGGAAACGGCATTGAGCAAGCCTGGTGACTAGGTACGCTTAAATCCTTCTCTGTACCTATGAGAGGAGACCTCTGCCCAGCAGTGGGACGACAAAAAGGTTGATGATGATGTGCAATGTGTAGGTAATAAGGACGATTTCCACCAAAATAATTTTGAGGAAACGGCATTGAGCAAGCCTGGTGACTAGGTACGCTTAAATCCTTCTCTGTACCTATGAGAGGAGACCTCTGCCCAGCAGTGGGACGACAAAAAGGTTGATGATGATGTGGAATGTGTAGGTAATAAGGACGATTTCCACCAAAAGAATTTTGAGGAAACGGCATTGAGCAAGCCTGGTGACTAGGTACGCTTAAATCCTTCTCTGTACCTATGAGAGGAGACCTCTGCCCAGCAGTGGGACGACAAAAAGGTTGATGATGATGTGGAATGTGTAGGTAATAAGGACGATTTCCACCAAAATAATTTTGAGGAAACGGCATTGAGCAAGCCTGGTGACTAGGTACGCTTAAATCCTTCTCTGTACCTATGAGAGGAGACCTCTGCCCAGCAGTGGGACGACAAAAAGGTTGATGATGATGTGCAATGTGTAGGTAATAAGGACGATTTCCACCAAAATAATTTTGAGGAAACGGCATTGAGCAAGCCTGGTGACTAGGTACGCTTAAATCCTTCTCTGTACCTATGAGAGGAGACCTCTGCCCAGCAGTGGGACGACAAAAAGGTTGATGATGATGTGGAATGTGTAGGTAATAAGGACGATTTCCACCAAAATAATTTTGAGGAAACGGCATTGAGCAAGCCTGGTGACTAGGTACGCTTAAATCCTTCTCTGTACCTATGAGAGGAGACCTCTGCCCAGCAGTGGGACGACAAAAAGGTTGATGATGATGTGGAATGTGTAGGTAATAAGGACGATTTCCACCAAAATAATTTTGAGGAAACGGCATTGAGCAAGCCTGGTGACTAGGTACGCTTAAATCCTTCTCTGTACCTATGAGAGGAGACCTCTGCCCAGCAGTGGGACGACAAAAAGGTTGATGATGATGTGGAATGTGTAGGTAATAAGGACGATTTCCACCAAAATAATTTTGAGGAAACGGCATTGAGCAAGCCTGGTGACTAGGTACGCTTAAATCCTTCTCTGTACCTATGAGAGGAGACCTCTGCCCAGCAGTGGGACGACAAAAAGGTTGATGATGATGTGGAATGTGTAGGTAATAAGGACGATTTCCACCAAAATAATTTTGAGGAAACGGCATTGAGCAAGCCTGGTGACTAGGTACGCTTAAATCCTTCTCTGTACCTATGAGAGGAGACCTCTGCCCAGCAGTGGGACGACAAAAAGGTTGATGATGATGTGGAATGTGTAGGTAATAAGGACGATTTCCACCAAAATAATTTTGAGGAAACGGCATTGAGCAAGCCTGGTGACTAGGTACGCTTAAATCCTTCTCTGTACCTATGAGAGGAGACCTCTGCCCAGCAGTGGGACGACAAAAAGGTTGATGATGATGTGGAATGTGTAGGTAATAAGGACGATTTCCACCAAAATAATTTTGAGGAAACGGCATTGAGCAAGCCTGGTGACTAGGTACGCTTAAATCCTTCTCTGTACCTATGAGAGGAGACCTCTGCCCAGCAGTGGGACGACAAAAAGGTTGATGATGATGTGAAATGTGTAGGTAATAAGGACGATTTCCACCAAAATAATCTTGAGGAAACCTCGACTTTAAGTCTGAAATCGCCAACCCGCATTGAGCAAGCGTGGTGATTAGGTACGCTTAATCCTTCTCTGTACCTATGAGAGGAGACCTCTGCCCAGCAGTGGGACGACAAAAAGGTTGATGATGATGTGAAATCACCACCAAAATACATATTTCACCGTCATTTTCATTGTGTATTTAAAGTCTTCATATATTACCAAGCCGCGATGATGCAATGCTACTTAGTAGAAATCACATTTAATCATCACACACAAGTTATAAATACTTAGTATAAATACCTATTATTTATAACTCGTCTAGTATCTATGTCATATTTGATAACCCTCGCTGGAAACAATGTAATGCTGTAAGTACTCAAGGCATGATGCTAACCCTAATTCAATATGACCACATAATGATTCCTTCGTTGGAAATCAAGTCAATAGGTACCTTACCTTACTAATCATGAGATTTGCTACTAACGCATTATGTATAACACAATGAACAAAATCATACGAATACACGAAGTTGGCGTGGTTTGAACTAACAAAATACACGTTATACACATATTTTACTCATATTGTACATACATAGGTTACACATGATGAGATTACACGAATAACAATACAAAATTGACACACTGACAGTTCCAACTTAAGTGGTTGAAATCCAGGTAAATGGGCTTGTGCTATTCCAACCAAGTATCCAGTCAATTTGATCTGAGCAGTTGTGTTGCAATATGTGCCGGGTACGATGCGCCAAATTTTGATGTGTCGGAGGTTTGGCCATGGAGGGTCTCCAGACCATTCTCCCTTTGGTGCAGCATCGTTGGTCATGTTGTTGGGTTTAATATTGCATCGCCTCGCTCAACTGCCTACTTCCTTCCTATTGAATCAGTTTTTTTGAGTTAATAGGCTCTTAATAAACTAGTGCGCTTTACGATCAACGATTGCATCATTGCTTACCATCACACTGTCAAGCACTAGTTTATAATAGTAAACAAATAACATCCTTCAACAGTTTGTGTCTATCCGTGATGTGGTACTGATAACTTAGTTATGTTCTAGGAGAGTCAAGTCACATGCGCATGCTATAAGAAATCGTTACACTAACCTTAGATTTGAGTAACATACCTCCTTTATACCGCGTACATCGCGGGACTGGAACAATTTGCCAGCGGCGGTGTTTCCGTCGGACTACAATTTGAGTGTCTTCAAGGCTAGAGTGAATAGGCTCTTAATAAACTAGTGCGCTTTACCATCAACGATTGCGTCACTGCTTACCATCAGGCGGGATTGCGGTCAAGCGCTAGTTTATAATTTATATAAAAAAAAGAATTTTTAGTTGACCATGACAGTAAACACATTATAATTCATGTTTTGTAGGAAAATCATTTTTACTAAGTATACTCCGAAAACGCCCGATGCTTTGTATTAATCTAATAATTAAAAACACCCTACATGTGACTAATAGAAACTATATTTTCTAGCTAATTGTTATAAAATTATTATAAACCAATTCCAACTTCTCTTCTTTCAATTATTTCAAAATTTATAAGTTCAACCCTTTGCTGATTAAATTTGAATACATTATACCCTTAACTCACTTTTGACAAGCTGCTAATCATATTCAAACGCGCACCTTGCGATGCTCTGATGGCCGACTGTTAGAATTTTAAAGCATTAAGACCCAAGGCACATAATTTGGAGGGCTCTGGACTAAAAAGAATTTGACCAAAACAATATGCATAGACAGGTGTGTTAGTATTTGAAGGGTTAAGGGACGACTTGACTGATGCATCGTAAAACTTTGTCAATAATATTGTGAATCCTACTACTAATAATAAATGAAGGTTTCTAGTACACTTGCTAAGAACTAATAAACAAATTTGGATTAAATTTGGCGCACACATAAGGTTTTTAACTAGCAGGGTAGGTAATTGAAAAAAACATATTATCTTATCGGTAGCAATGGGTTTCATTTTGACGGTTCAACAACATTCATTGCATTATTTACGTTGTTGAACAGACACGTTTTCAGACATATGGAACAATGGCATAGCTATAAGATTCAAAATGATTCCAATCAAATCAAATCATTTATTTCAAATAAATCAGTTACAGGCACTTTTGAATTGTCAGAAGGTCGGTCAGTCAATAAGATGAAGCTAGTCGCGCATTCCAAAGAGTAGGTACCTATGGAGAAGAACGGGCAAGAAACTCCATGGACACTCTTTTAAATTTTCAAGCTAATGTAACAAATATTTGCTTACATCATTCATGTTGAAATCAACCGTGTGAGAACGATGCAGAAATATATTGTACGCTGAGAGCGTCCATAGAAAACACACAAAAATCTATTCAGAAATTAAAATACGCCATGGCAGCTAAGAGATGACCAGTCCCCACTGACGGCGTCCGTTCACGAACATGACGTATGGATCAGCATCATTCAGCTCAACCATATTGAAGGGAACCCAATAACCCAACACACACGCCACCATCAGCAAGACATTTGAGTGATGACATACTCTCAACAGCCAGAGCACAATCAAGTTAATAAAAATGACTAACCCAAATAAATGCCTTACAGCACATTCGTACATTGTGCTCACACGTTTGCCATGCAATTATACAATACTAAGAAATTGAATCTACACAATGCTAAGATAGTATTGTCCAAGGTTCAGCAGCTCCAACAGTGTTCCCGAATACTAAGTTTAGCTCCTGTATAGCTGTACAAGTGCCAAACACCTCTGTCAGCGATACAATTCCGTAACGTACAATATGCTTGGCTACATAGTGTGTAATACAGGCTTTGAATTAATAATATAAACAATTACATATTAAAACTACAAGAGGAAAAATCAAAGAACAATCAGTGTATAGAAATCGGACGCAGCTCAAGCCCAAGCCTTTTTGTCCTCAATATAATCCTTCACACTATAAAATGCTTTCTGACACAGCTTACGTTTAATGAAGGATTTGAATTTATTCAGGCTCAGATCTTGAACCACCTCTGGAAGTCCATTGTAAAATTGTATACATTTGCATCTGAAAGAGCCACCTATTTTCTTGAGCCTTGTTGTAGGTACAATAAATTTGTGCCTGTTCCTAGTATTTATATTATGGACATCACTGTATTCTTTAAACAATTTTATATTTTTATGAGCATACAAACGATTTTCATAAATATATTGAGGCAGCACGGTCAGTACATTAATCTCTTTAATTTTTTTTCTGAGAGAGTGTCTCGGACTTAATTTATAAATTGCACGAACAGCTCGTTTCTGCAAAACGAATATTGTTTGAATATCGGCGGCATTTCCCCACAACAGAATGCCGTACGACATTACGCTGTGGAAATAGCCAAAGTACACTAAACGGGCCGTCTCAACATCAGTCAAATTACGAATTGTCCTAACTGCGTATGCAGGAGCACTTAGTTTTTTTGACAATTTTTCTATATGTGATTATGATTACCACTGATAATAGAGTGTGTCGCAACTAAGGTGCAGGATTAATATGACCATTAAGCCACCAGCGGGAACCATTAGGTTTAACCGATAATTCCATAGAATCAGAACCTATGCAGTTAGTTGTTTTAATAAATACTGAAACAATAGGGATGTTTCCTGGGTAAAAAAAAATATTCTATTTAGCCCGTCACTCAGATTATAGAAAAATATTGGATACCTACGTATATTTTGTTGTAAGAAAAAATTTCAAATATAAAAGGCATCAAGGATGATGATGATGATGACTTATCTATGCTACCTACTAGCAGAGGTTGCTGAAACCAACCAGTTGTATGGGTTTAACCAACCAGTTGTATGGGTTAAACCAACTAGTAGTATGGGTTAAACCAACCAGTTGTATGGGTTAAACCAACTAGTTGTATGGGTTAAAGAAATCTATCATATTTCTTATAGGTACATTTGTCCTTTGCATTATTTTTTCTCGGCGCGCGGCGGTTCTCTGGTGACAGATCGTGACTTTCAGATGTCGCAGTCATTACAACTAGTGTGCAGACTTCTCCCATATATCCGTAAGCAGCAACTTTAAAAGCTTCATCATTGTTGATAAGCTTTGAAAGTTTGTTGAAGGAAAAGCAAATGTTCTAAAAACTTAATTTTCATGTCTGATTCAGTTAAAATTATATATTACATGCTTTTTATTAGCTTCACTTGTATGTTTGCTTGCTTGCTTACTTGCTTGCTTGTTTGTTTGTTTGTTTGTCCGGCTCATTACTGTAAAATGCCCCACCGTTTTCAATACATTCGTTCGTTTCTTTTTTTTTTCTAACAAGAATATCGAAGTAAAAAGTTGAAAATAAATATAGTTTAAAAAACTAAAAAAACATGCTGTGAAAAAAATCAAACTAAAAAGTTAAAATATTTTTTAAAAAACGTGAGGCGCTTAATATATAAATTACTTATAAGACACAAAACGCCTCACGCTTTTTAAACATTATTTTTAACTTTTTAGTTTGATATTTTTTAAAAGCATATTTTTTTTAGTTTTCTAAACTATATTTATATACTAATCGCCTTATTAATAATATCTATAAACAATAAGTATAAACGAAAAATCATAAGGAAAAGGATGGTACAAATTGTTAATGTCACGCAGACCGCGCAAGGGCGGAGTGTTTGCCCCGCTGCAATTAAAACGCCATCAACGGAAACACATGGTGATCACCCCGTGACCATCACCACCCATATCTAATACCACACACACTTACATTCCTCATACTTTAATTTAAGAACTTTTCACAAATATAATAAGACCTCTACGCAAGTCTATAGTGTTACGAAATTAAATCTCTTGCAACATTGGACGGATATTAAAATTAAAATTGTATATAAAGTTTGGAACGGCTCAAAGAAAGGCATTTATTGATGTGGCAGATAAGCAAATACGGAGCAACTGTCGGTAGCCATTGTTTTAACATGTGAAAATATGTTTCATTCCGTTGGAGATATTAAAATGGCCGGTTTGTGTAATTAGAGTTTAATTAGTTATGAGATTTTCGTACATTGCCTTGACGGCTGGAGTTTTTTTTTATACAGTGTTATCTGCGAGGTATATTATTTATCTATGATTATGTATGTTTTGTTTTACATTGCGAATGTTTTTAAAAGCCGTAACCTCAATTGTTAACTTTGTGATTCGATATCATTAAAATGACCCGTGTATGTATTGTTCTTAATGGGTTGCTTTTAGTAAGCTGAGAGTATTTCATGCGTAAGTACCTACTTAGCGAGTGTTTTCCTTCAAAATGGTTGAGCTGACTTCGTGAAGAGGCGCCGTCAGTAGGGACTGGACATCTCGTAGCTGATCCTATTATTATTATTTTTTTAATATAAAAGAACAATTTATCATTAATAGTTTAGGTAATCATTTTAATTAATATAATTTAAAGTAGGGTCCGCTATACTCCGTACGTTACCTAATATTTGGAATGGGCAACTAGGTTCATATTTACTACCTACCGCGTCATTAATGATTTATAAATGCCTAAATGGATTGAGTTTAAGTACCTATGTGGATCTGTGGATCATAACATGTCATACAGAACCATGTTGCTTCTTTTATTGACAGAGGTGTTATTACAAAGAAGTGGGTTTTTAGTAATTTCTCAATCACGTAGGTAAATGTTTGGTTTCCAAAATAAATTATATAAGCAGGTATATTTGCAAATTGTCTTAAACATCCTTGAAGTTTCGATATTTTGAATCGTCAGAGTGATCAATGTTGGAATTAAGATCCATCTTGAGGGTACGAATCTTAAATGGTTTAAATATTTTTAATTCAAAAATTTAAGTACATATACATAATTATCATATAGATAATGTTCTCACTGTTGGGAGTCAGGCCCTCTCTTTTGTTAAAAGGACTATCTATAATAAACCACGCGGTGCGAATAAGTAGACATCCTGTCTTCAGAGTTTTTGGTTTAAGGACATGCCGGTTACCTCATAGCGTTTTCCTTCACCATTTTGAGAGCAATGGTGATGAAAATAATTTACACACAGTAAAGCGCCTTCATTCAAACCCACGAACAACATTACGTTATTAATTTTCGTGCCATTTCAATGTATCCCATTACGCTTTTTTACACAATTAAGTATAATTTTCTTATCACTATATAAAAGCAACCACTAAGTATATACGTTACATGAAAGTCATTACCAGCATTGTTATTTAAACATATGGCGTCTAAAGCTTTGTAAGTAACCAATGAGGGTAGCAATAAACTGTTAATTGCTCGGAAGGGGAATGCGCGGTGAAGCTCACCAATGAATGAGCATTAGGGTCGAGTATATAACGCAGTATATAAGTTTTCAATGAATGTTAGTCTGTTCGTTGGGAATATAGTGTTGAGTAGATAATGGGTTTCATTTTGAGGAAGCTTTACATAACTTTACTTAGGTACCGATTTAATTACTTAGATGTAATCATTGACAAGTTGTTAGTGCCTACGTAAATCGGAGTGCTAACAATGTTCAATTAAAACATTAAAATAAAAATATAATAATATTATTTTTTTCTTTACAAACAATGGCATCTCCTTTTATAAAGGCTTAACTTTTCCACATATAATTTTCATTGAATAAAATCGAAAAACCACAATAATTTCTCCAATAAAATTATCTGGCGGTTTATTTATATTGCCAAAAAAGATGGAGACAACCTCGAACATCTGATGGTTACTGGGAAGGTGGATGGACAACGTCCTAGAGGTCACAGTCCAATAAGGTGGACTGACCAAATTCGTTCCTCTCTGGACACCGGCCTGCATGATGCTATACTCGCGGCCAGCGATCGTAACAGATGGCGAAAGGAGAAAATAATTCGACAGGGACATCACGACCATCAGTACCTAATTAGGAGAACGATTTGAGGAGGAGGAAGATTGTTTACATAGATCAGTATTGTCACTTTTAAAATTCCAAAATATTACTTACTATTAAGTTTTGTCTTTTCATAACTTGAAGTTAAAACGGGCGGCAGGCGGGCGGCGGCATACAAAGTCAAAGGATTTTAAATTATACTACCTAATTGTTTACCGTGGCCTATGAGCGCCTCGCCATAGGCTATTATGTCGCCATGACAACGCTGACCATAGACTAAAATATCTATAACGATGTTTTAATTTTTAAGTATTTAATTAATTTGCAGAATCGATTTTCTCTTTTTGTTTGTTTGTTTAATTCGTGATCAAATGAGAAATAAGGAGATCCGCAGAAGGACGGGAGTAACCGACGCCCGACATGAGCCGGGCACATTGCCCGTAGGACCGATGATGCCCGATGGGATCGACGGGTTCTGAAGTGGCGACCACGCACCGGAAGACGCAGCGTGGGTAGGCCCCCAACAAGGTGGACCGACGACCTGGTGAAGTCCCGGGAAACCGTCGTCGTGGAAATCCTTGGGGCAGGCCTATGTCCAGCAGTGGCCGTTTTCGACTGAAATGACGATGATGTTATTTATTAATTAATATTTTTACAGGATAAAATGATGTCAATTACGCCAGTTTACTTTGGATACTTATCGGTACAATTCAATATCTCATTACCCAATTTCAATACCGTAACATTTGCAATAACGGTATTTAGCTGCAAACGGTTATGAAGAACGGTTTTGGAGCCGCCAATGGCAACCGTTTAGAAAAAAAAACACTATACCTACCTATTGAAATGATTCCCATTGGTCACCTAAACATTCCTTCACCAGTTGTATTCTGTGTGTGTTCCAAGCACTACCGCTGACGGTGACACGGAAGCCCGCTACTGTGCGCGTCTTTTGTGCCTCTCCCCGCTCCCCAATTGGTACTTACCACACTTGTTACGCGAGACGTCTTCAAAGGCTCGCCGCGCTATTGTCACCTGTCTACACCGGCTATAAGAGTGAGGTGTGACGTAGTTTTTGTAGCAATCTAGTTAACGTTGGTTCACTTTACTTTTATCTAATTATCAAGGAGATGTGTCGACATGTAGTCAATAGTAAAAGTAAATCAAATCAACAGGAGGTTACACTTGATCGGGAATCTAATTAATGATGTGACCATAGATTTTGTATGTACGAACGACAGCAGGTCAAGCTACCCGAAACTGTCAAGTACATAGGTTTTAGATTTTCGGTTGAGTGGTAATATTTGGCAGTTTAGGGAAGCTTGAGCTGCCGTCATCCGTACATAGGAGTATAATACACACATATTGAATTAAATATACTTATACGTAGCTGCGGACTTAGAACTTATTTCCCCTCCCCGCGATCTATTCGTCTAGAGTTTACCAAAGTCATCTCAGCGTTAATCCCAGTCGCATCCAAAGCTTTTTAGTTCTGAAGTCTGGGGTTCGCTTTACCAGTCTAACTGCTGATTTTGGCTAAACTTCTATATTTTCTGTGTATCGACTGCCATCTGACCTCCACAACCCGAAGGTGATATCGAAGTATTGCAGTTAGACCAGTTGTTGGACTTTTGAGGGCTCCAACAACCCGTAACAACTGCCATTAGATATTCGTATGGCAAACGGAACCGTGCTTTCCGAGGCACGACCAGACCAGTGCAAATATTCATATTCATCCATACAAATATTTGTACTGGCCAACGCAACGGCCGCGTTCGCTACCGCTACGCCACGGAGGCTATAATAAATAGAATATTATACAGTATGTTAAATAACAGAGGGCGTTCCCTTAAACTCGTTAATATATATCATTAATAGATTAAAATAAAAATATCAGCATAGAAAAATAAGCATAAAAAAATCCGAATAAAAAAAAATTCTAATTGGAAATAAATTTGAAACCTCCTGTTTTAAATCAAAATAGTAGTCGTCATGTATAAATAAATTGCGACGTTGCCGTCTTTCATGTTCGCGTGTACAGTGTGTTTCTTTTACATGTCAATTTAATTTTTTTATTGAATATTTTCTTATTGGAAAAAATTTTAAAACATTTTGTTTTCGAATGGAAATATTTTTTTAGCATGTATGTATGCTATACTATTTCGGGTTAACGGGAACGCCCTCTGTTAGTTAACATACTGTATAATATTTTATCTTCTGTCCTTTTCATAAATAATTAGAAAGAAAAAGTTGCACTGAGCTAAAATTTAGTTTAGTTTGTGAACAAGGGAATCCGCGCCACTGTCAAAAAAAAAATGAAAATGAAAACATTAGAAAAAAACGTTTCTTTATTTTGTCTTATGTTTACAATTTATTTTTATTCATTCAGAGAAAAGAGAGAATTCAAAAGATAGTCGTTAAATTATAAAGCAATGTATCCAGTAGGTATTAATTATGAAACCATTGTTATACAATTATACGTCAACTAATTATAGTTTTAAAACTTACTACGGAGGTCGTTATTACTTAAGTAATTAATAAATAATAACAATTAAATTTTATATTCCTTTCAATGTATTGGAAACAACTTATTATTGAGAAAATGAGGTCTTGGAAATATTTGTTTTGATTTGAAGATCATTAAGTACGATTTCATGGTTATTTTAGAAAAATATGTATTTGGCTTCACATACGACTTTTGTAACATACTTACATTTTGTTTATTGAATAGGTATTCTGTCAGTGAATAAAGTATAAACTGACGGTAATGTATAAAAACAAGTACACAAGTGTACAAGTACAGCACCTGTTCTTTAGTCGTCATCTTTTAGACAAGATACCTACTTTGATAAATTCTAGCCTGACGGCCTCCGTAGCGTAGCGGTAGCGAACGCGGCCGCTGCGCAAGGAGGCAGGGGTTCGATCCCCGCGCAGTATAAATATTTGTATGCATGAATATGAATATTTGCACTGGTCTGGTCGTGCCTCGGAAAGCACGGTTCCGTTTGCCATATGAATATCTAATGGCAGTTGTTACGGGTTGTTGGAGCCCTCAAAAGTCCAACAATTGGTCTAACTGGAAAACTTCGAATATCGCCTTCGGATTGTGGAGGTCAGAAGGCAGTCGCTTCATGGAAAATATCGAAGTTTAGCCAAAGTCCCCAGTTAGACTGGTGAAGCGGACCCCAGACTCCAAGGCTGAAAGGCTGCGGATGCGACTGATTAACGCTGAGATGATCATGATTATTATTATCCGTACTAATATTATAAATGCGAAAGTAACTGTCTGTCTGTCTGTCTGTTACGGTTTCCTGCCTAAACCTCTCAACCGATTTTGATGAAATTTGGCACAGACAATCTTTAGACCCTGAGAAAGAACATAGGCTACCTTTTATCCTGGAAAAATTGGATGTTCCCGAGGGAAATCTAAAAAGCGCGATATAACCGAACTCCACGCTGGCGAAGCCGCGGGCGGAAGGCTAGTATTATAAATGCGAAAGTAACTCTGTCTGTCTGTCTGTTACGCTTTCCCACTTAAACCTCTCAACCGATTTTGATGAAATTTGGCACAGACAATCTTTTGACCCTGAGAAAGAACATAGGCCACTTTTTATCCTGGAAAAATTTGATGCTCCCGAGGGAAATCTAAAAAGCGCCATATAACCGAACTCCACGCGGGCGAATAATATATTTCGTATAATATATTTATCTTCTGTCCGTTTCTTAATGAGATTGACAGAATAAGACGCACTGTACTTAAATTTAGTTCAAGGGAATGGAGACAAGTTTCAGTTACTTTTCCTAACTGGAAGTTAACCCCAACAAGCGACCCGATTTAAATGTACCTATGCAGATTTCACATACTTAGAGTTTCTACCTGTCTGACCTTGACAACCTAAATATTGAAATAATGAAAAAATATAAAAACTGATAGTTTTGGGATTTTGGCGGGAAAGTCAAGCTGAGTGTCACGCTCATTTTTCATTAGACTTTTAAAATTATTTATATTTCTTTTTACTAAATAAAAGTGCGTGACTTATGTAGTAAAAAGTGCATTCCGTAAATCACTACATATTATAAAAGTCGCTTTTACTTTCCCTATGTCGCTTTGTATGATTCAATCTTTAAAAGTACGCAATGGATTTTGATAGGTTTTTTTTAATAGATATAGTGATTCAAGAGGAAGGTTTTTATGTATATAACATGCATAATATACAGTATGTTAACTAACAGAGGGCGTTCCCGTTAACCCGAAATAGTATAGCAAACATACATGCTAAAAAAAATATTTCCATTCGAAAACAAAATGTTTTAAAATTTTTTCCAATATGAAGATATTCAATAAAAATTTTAAATTGACATGTAAAAGAAACACACTGTACACGCGAACATGAAAGACGGCAACGTCGCAATTTATTTATACATGACGACTACTATTTTGATTTAAAACAGGAGGTTTCAAATTTATTTCCAATTAGAATTTTTTTTTATGCGGATTTTTTTTATGCTTATTTTTCTATGCTGATAATTTTATTTTAATCTATTAATGATATATATTAACGAGTTTAAGGGAACGCCCTCTGTTATTTAACATACTGTATAAGAGGAACACTGATAATTTTTGAGGTTTCTAACACATGTTGCAAAATGAACCCATTTTTGAGCTTACATTGCAAACGCTGGCTGAACCCTATGAGATAGATCAAAATAATGTACTACACTCTACAGTATTGTAGACCTTAAAAATGTCTACAAAAAAGTCTGTGACACCATATCGACGCTTGAATGGCAATCATATCTAAGCGACAAAAATTCCTAAATTGAGTTATATACATCATTCGAACCGCCAGATTTTTCTGCATCGTTTGATTGCCTTTCAAGCGTCGATATGTTTACCTACAATTTTTTTTTCATTATGACTACTTTTTTATGTTTGAAAAGTTAATTAAAATGTCAGTCGAAATCAGAGCCCACTATTTGTTCCTTATTATTAATCGTCATCCTAATAAATTACGTCTGTCTTTTTTAGTAGCAGTAGATCTCTTTTTGAATTATTGGAATTGGTTGTTTCATTCAGGAGATATCACGCTTTATTCAAAACTAAACACCAAAAAAAATCCGCATGCCGCTCGCGCATCTGTCGGCCGCCTGCTACTTGAGTGTTTCTTTGCTTAAACCGCGGAGTGAGTGGGCCCGAGCGGGGGACCGTTATTTCCAACAAGCTTGCTACCCCGGTAGACTTTCGTTCTGTTTGAAGGTGGTGGAACTGGCTATCCATGGACAATAAGGTCGATATATCTTGCAGAGTCAGATATTGGCTGATGGGCGGCACAGTAGACATTATTTTTATTGTAGGGCCACCATTTCTTGAGGAAGGCTTAGGTACCTATATCATTTGTCCACGCGCGAAGCCGGGGCAGATCGCTAGTAATTCATAAAGAACAGTGAAATATCGCAGCATAGTGGCCACATCATGACTTTGCCTCAAACCTCCTCCTCGTAAGACGGTTCACGCGGCCGTCTTTTTCGACATGAATAGGTAATTCATTACGTGACATTAGCTAAATGCACAAACCATGCGAAGCCAAAAAACAAAGAAAGAAAAAGAAGACTGATAGTCAACTTTCGGGTCCCTAACGATTGACTGTCAAAGATCCACGACTGACAGCCGGGACCAAATTTCTTAGCCACAACCCGCTCTTGATTTAATTTCCAACTGTAACATAATATTAGTTAACTTATTTACCTACATAAGTAACGATTATATATCAGTTTCCTTACGAAGACATCATGTACTTATAGAGTGGAATGGACATCGACGAGTAAACTGTAATCGTGAGTTTTAGCACATACGTATGGACGACATCAGGTCAAGCTATCCGAAACTGTCACGTATTCCCAATCCACCTTACTTTAGAGATAAAGTTGAAACTCTACTAAAGGAACTGACAGATTGTAGTAGCTTGATGTCCTGTCATATGTACCTAACCGACGAAAAATTTCAACACTAGCGTACCATCATATTAGCAGTAATCCCAGTCGCATCCGAAGCTTTTTCAGCTTTAGAGTCTGGAGTCCACTTTACCAGTCTAACTTCCTGATTTTGGCTAAACTTAGATATTTTTCGTGAAGCGATTGCCGTCTGACCTTCACAACCCGAAGGCAATATCGAAGCATTGCAGTTAGACCAATTATTGGACTTTTAAGGGCTTCAACAACCCGTAACGACTGCCATTAGATGTTCGTATGGCAACCGCGACCAACGGCTTAACGTGCTTTCCGAGGTACGACCAGACCAGTGCAAATGTTCATATTGTTACGGGCTAGGGGTATTAAAACGCCGGTTAAGGGTTACGGAGTTTATTGGCAACGAAGGTACAGTCGATCGTAGGCAGTGACAAATAGAACGTAACTGATGTCGCACTGAAGTCTTCCCTTAGCGTTCACGAAGTATGTGTCATAAACACACAATAACACTACAAATGTTACTTCACGTAGTACTCAAAGTTCTCGTTACAGTTATCGCAGTAGGTATTCTCAATTATCGCTTCTTATCTGTCGCTATTTTCGTATCGATAGTCTCTACGCCGGCGTCACGGCGCTATATATAGGTCAGCTGATCGAACATTCCAGATTCCTCTAGACGTAATAATAATAGCGCATAACTTCGAAGACATTCAGTAAGTACCTACGGTAATTCTCGGAAACGGGTTTCTGTAAATTTCGATGTCGACACTTTGTTGACAAAATTGTTGAGACCTGTACCATTCGATAGGCCATCCTAAGTCTAGCAATGCGTTTTTATATTGCACCTAGAAAATGTCTAGATCTGGGGATATAGGGCTTAAAAGTGACACACTGCATGTCACGCGATAATGAACCTTATGCCATCGACATTAGGTCCATTCGTAACAATATTCATGCATACAAATATTTGCCCTACGCGCGGATCGAACGCGCGCCTCCTTGCGCAGCGGCCTCGTTCTCTACCGCTACGCCACGGAGGCTGCCAAATTTCTACACTAGCGTACATTTATAAAAAAAAAAACTGCTTTTTCATAGAAAAGTGCAAAACCGTTCAAAATCTATGGAACAGCCGACAAATTATTCCCTATCCCTAAATCATGTTACTGTGATCATTTATTCAATATATTATTTTATTTATTATTATTATTGGCGTTATTTATTCATTTATATGTATACCTAAGAACATTAAATGATACCTACTTACAAATCTTATCTTAATGATACTCAATTGAGCCAACTATTGGTACTATACTCATCACGTTGTGTTATATAAATGCACTAAGAGGGCTTGAATATTAAAATGATTTCATAACAGACCAAAAAATGGTAACAAACAAGTTTACAAAGCCACAATACAAAAAGTATCTCATAAATCATAATCCCACATTAATCCCAAATCACACCATTGAATCCTCGTCAAATATCACCACGAAGCTCAAAAAAATAATTTATGACCACAAAAACTCATAAACAATGTAAAGCAATGTGTCAAAATACCCCAGTATAATACGATCAACGCCTAAGGAAGGTCGAAGTGTTCATAATAACTCAAAGAAACCCACTTATAATTCAAACTAACAATAGATGTCACCAGCGGTCGGGATAAAAAATACTATGAACTTCTGAAGCAGTTAATAGGGGCCATACACAAAAGCACAGCGGTGTTACAACCTTTGAATGAAGTCGATCCACTAATTCATATTTATATGGTGTGTCCACTCTTAAAGGGTTTGCGTTATCTATATTCTTTTCTTAAGTTTTCGTAATCATGTCACCGCGCAACATTGTATATCACGATAATGGTATGACGAAAGGTAATTAATAAAAAAAGAACAGAAAGGTATTCATGAATTATATTCCCCCGTGTGGTACCCCGTTAATGTCGTGGTGGCCTAGTGGTTAAAACACCAGCCTCTCAAGTATGAGTGCGCGGGTTCGAATCCAGGTCAGGCACCAAGTAACTTTTCTAAAGTTATATGTACTTTCTAAGTATATCTTGGACACCAATGACTGAAGGTGAAGGAAAACATCTTGAGGAAACCTAGACTTTATAAGTCTGAAATCGCCAACCCGCATTGAGCAAGCGTGGTGATTACGCTCAATCCTTCTCTGTATGAGAGGAGACCTGTGCCCAGCAGTGGGACGATAAAAGGTTGATGATGATGATGATGATGTGTGGTACCGGGTTTAGAATACTACCAACCCATGTCCTCCCGTGGGTGCCGTAAAAGGCGACTAAGGGAAGTCTCACCAGGGAAGCGGGCAGCAGTTCTTTATCTTGTGAAATAACAAATTACTGCTTTCCCCAACCCGCCTGCCAAGCGTGGGGATTATGGCAATGCCCCCCAATGGAATGAAAGCCTTGGGGGAGGCCTTTGTCCAGCAGTGGACGTCTATAGACTGAGAAGAAGAAGAATGAATTATACACGTATTTGATTATAAGAATTGACTATAATAAACTAATCCTCCAGACCGAATTTTGGCCATTGCGGCCAATGTCTAAGAAGACTAGCTTAAGAAGAAGGGAGATATTATAGTGCACAATTGTGTACAGCCACAAGGGAACTCTTTCTTCCCTCACTCTTATAGCCTGATAGGACGCCAATCCAACACGACCACAAACTTCCTTAAAAATTTTCTTTCCTAATGAAACCCAGGATCCCCCTCCTCAACTCAGCAAAAACGCTTGCGATCACCAAATCAACGGATCAGTCATAGGTACACACTGGTAGGTCATACACTTGTGTATAAAAAGATTCACTATCTAAATGCTTCATTAGGTAAGTTACGAGCGTCTTCTCCAAATCAGTGAGTCATTTAAAAAAAATACACTTAGCCATTCATTATCATCAACAAATGATGTTTTCATTGCTCTACAAGTTTCGTGATCATCAATAAAGTTTTTTATCCTGTCAAAATATCTCGCTGTTAAATAGGATCGTGCAATTGGCTCTTGTGGCCAAACAAAATCATGCGCAGACGCTTGTGGAGAGGTGTAACAAAAGCTCAATCATATTTACATTTAGTCATTGGCTATTAATCAACACAAGTTATGCTGCACTTCAATAGGGACCTCGAGACAATCAGTGATAAACTGATAAAGAAATGGTTCTAATGTAAATAAATGGTCATCGATATGTTAGTGTCTGCACGGCACGGCGGCGCTTGGATACTGTGAAGTAGGCTTTTTAGAATATACATTTTAAAGCGGCTAATAAAATAGAAACTTAGAAGCTTTCGCAAAAAATTTGAAGGCTAAAATTTGAATGCTCCAAAGAACTCATTTATTTAATTATTTTAATAATAACTTATAAGCCTTCTCAAAAAATCTGAAGCCTAGAATGTGAATACTCTAACAACTCAATTTCTTAATAATTTTGATGGTAATGATACCTTCACTGCAATCCATTAAAGTAAGCTCCAATTTCTATGAAAATATTAGATAAGTGAAAATTAATAAACTGATCCGGAAACTTTTGATTCGTGACCAAAGACAAAGGAAATTAAATTTCTACGTTTCAGAATTTTCCTTAGCAATAAATAAACCAGTGAAATATTACAAAAGTTACTTCCACACTATCGCCATCATAATGTGTCTGTAGATGAGCGCGCGCGCAATAACAAGTGAAGCTAACAAGCGGTCGATACAAACCGTCTCACTGAAGCTAATCCTAAATTATAACACCTAACTAATCATTCGCACTTTACTATGCTCCAACTTTATCTGCGAGGTACTAAGAAGATCTATTACTTAACTATTCATAATGATTTGTTAACTGCCAGTGATATTTCTTAGTCTATTTTGAGAATCTTAAGTTGTAAGAGGCGTAAATATTCTACAAGTTTTTTTTTCTCAATCTTTGAACAATATTGTGAGTTGTGAGAGGCTAAATGACTGTCACTGCTGTCATTTATGGATTTTATGCAGGCGTTACGGGTCATCTGACGCCCGAAATTGTGATAGCCAATTTTAAGAAGTAGGTACATATATCGTATGGCCCAGTAACTGAGTTGTAGAGGTCTGAAATTCAGTTGCTTTACGAAAAAAAAATATATGTTAATCAGCTGCATCCGGATGGACTACAAGCCGACTTCAACATAGTTTGGAAAACACCAGGTAAATGATGATTTAAACAATATCATTATAGCCAGGTCACCATTATAGCCTGGTCATGTGACTACTCGGCATATGTATCCCGCAGGGCCGAAAACCGTTGGGTGGAAACGAGTCCTCGAGTGGAGACCGCGCGTCTCGGCAAGCGTAGCGTAGGACGCTCTTGGGCGAGATGGAGCGACGACATCAGGATCAGGCTCAGGATCGAGCTTGTTTGCGTACCATGGAAGAGGCCTACGTCCAGCAGTGGACGAGTAGAGGCTGATGATAATGATGATGATGATGATGATTATAGCCAGGCATCCAGAATACAGAAGACAAATAAGATTGTAGGATTCAGTATCGACCCAATCCGCCTTTTGCTATTAATTATATTTTAGGCTCCAACCGCTCAGAATAATTAGTCATTGAGATTCTCAATAAGACTCCATTCGACAAGCTTCCGAAACGAAAAATGTCACATTTTAGATTACCTGATTTTAAATCACTTCGATACTATTGATTGAACTTCGACCCGGCACGGAAGTAGGTATACAGAATGTTTGTTATGCTAATTCCCACATTCGCTAAGAGGTTTCACTATTAGGTAGACGGGCTGTAGCTGAGAAACATGATAATGACGAAGAAAAATATCAAAAGCGGCAATGAAAGCCAACGACACGAGCGAAGAATTAAGTTTGACAGTAAATAGAGGTGTAATTCAGCGATGTTCGTGCGCACGAGTTGCTGTATCGACAGGATAATAGAGGTGATCGCGATCGGCCCCACCACCGCCATCTAGTGCCGATCGCTTCACAACTTTATTAATCGTCTCGATTACCGATAACGCAGCACTAAGTGTTGTTGACAATTTAAAGTTATAAAAGTATCGAAATGTGGTTTGCCTTTTGTGCATAATACTACGTTACGTGTCCTTCTACAGCCTCCTTCTACAGAATGTTATATATCCTCCCAATCCTCCAATCCCCCTCTAATAATCCAAGGTCAAGGTGACTGCCAGGAAACTTGGCGTTATCGCAAAGGTCCGGTGGTACTTCACACCAAGGCAGCTTCTAATGTTGTACAAAGCACAGGTCTTTTCGTGTATGGAGTACTGTAGCCACATTTGGGCTGGTGCTGCAAAATGTCACCTGGCTACTTTGAATTCAGTGGAGAGGCGTGCGAAGAGGCTGATTCGCGACCCAGATTTAACTGAAAACGATCTCTAAAGCCTAGAGCACAACTGTAGGTTGCATTTTGATGAGTGTGCGAGGGTATTGCATGATTTAATTCCCCCATCTCCATTCCACCATCTGACAACCCGTCGTACGGCGAGTTTCCACCCTTATGTTGTTAACACCACTACGATCCGGACGAAGTGTTTCGCCTCCTCTTTTATACCGCGTACATCGATGGAATGGAACAATTTGCCAGTGGCGGTGTTTCCGTCGGACTACAATTTGAGTGTCTTCAAGGCTAGAGTGAATAGGCTCTTAATAAACTAGTGCGCTTTACCATCAACTATTGCGTCACTACTAACCATCAGGCGGGATTTCGGTCAAGCACTAGTGTTACGGACGACATCGCGTTGATTGTGTAAAATATGTGAAATGTCGATAAGTAGTTTGTATAGCTAGAATAAGTATTAAAATGTAAACTCTGATTTAATTGGTAAATAAAACATATTGTGATTGGCTGTAAAGAGGTGCGACAAGGACTAGAGAGAGATAAAAACATCGCGTGATCAAAGCCGAATCAGGATTGGCTGATCAAAAAGCTCCATGTCGCGCCCCTAGCACAACTTGTACCCAGGTAAAAATGTACTTAAGAAGGTGGGTTGCTCACAAAAATCGTAGCCGGATTGTCACGCGCGCATCTATTGTTTACGCTCACGTCGCTAAAGTTATTACCGAACACCTACACACTATAAAAAAAAAAAAGTGAAAGTGCATCATCAGTGCAGTGAAGTGGGAAGCAGTCGCACGGACCCTCTCACCTGCACCCGGCGTTTCTAACGCCAGGGTCGCGACAACCGCGCGTTCCCAGCGGGATGCCCCAGCCGGGGATTCCGCCCAAACCCCCTCCCCGTGAACAACACCATAGCGGGGGGGAAGAAAATGCCAGAACCAGGAGAACCACGGTGGCACACCTGGCCTCACCCGCGTCGCCGTCACCCAAGACGCCAGCGACCAAGCTCCGGTCATCAGGAGCACCGCAGACCACAGCCCAGACTACAAAGTACCCGACGCCATCAAGTGCGGGTACTTCGAAAAATGCAGCCCATCCGCAGAGTGGGCCTGTGAAGCGGACGCCACCGCCCTCACCGAGGTCCTACGCATCCCCCCTCGCCCCTCGGAGTTCAGCGCCGGCGTCGCCGTCGTCGAGATCGCTGGTCTCGCCCGGGACGAGCGAGTCAGAGGCGTCGTCGGACGGTAGCAGCGACGACGACGAAAACGACACCACATACCGAGAGGTAACAAAAACTATCATTCCCCGGACAACCCGAGCAAGCCTCGAACGCCGAGCACCCAGCGCGTCGCTACCGGACCTGTCCATGGCCGGAAGCATAGAGGTAAGCACTTTGTTACCTAAAGTCGCCCCCCCTGCCCGCGCAGCTCAACGCGCAGCTCAACGCCGACAGCGCAGCCCGGACGAGCAGGAAGAAGCGCCGAAGCGACGTTGCAAAGGTGAGTCGCCCCCCAAGACCTTCTCGGAAGCGACGCGCAATCCTGTAGGAGCAACAGGCGCCGCAGCCCCCCCTCCCTCAGCCCCTCCTGGCCGAGCGGAGGAAAAAAATAATCCGACGGTAGACGCAAAATCTACCGACGGAACGGAAAAAACGGCGTCGAAAAAAAAGTTGCGCTACCCTCCACTGGTGGTGGAGAAACTCCCGCAGTGGGCGCACCACTTTCGCGTCCTAAAAGGAAAACTAGGTGTGCCAGACCGTTCGGGGAGGGGGTGAAGTTCACCCCACAAACGGACACCGAGTACCGTCTGATACAAAAGTATCTGACGGTACTCGAAAAAGAGGAAAACATCCCCTGGTTTTCCTACTCCCTACCAGCGGAGCGGAGCCACAAGGTGGCCATAAGGGGGCTGCCTGCGGACACGGCGCCGGCAGATATAGAGGAGGACCTACGCGCGCTGGGGTTCCAGCCGGAGTATGTTCGCGTCATCAAGGCGCGACAAGGACGACCCGGCTGTATATTCCACGCCGTGCTGAAGAAGACTCCGAATCTTCTGCCGGGCATCTATGAGGTAAGGGAGATCCTCTGCATGCCCGGTGTTAGGATCGAGGCGTGGCGTGGCAAGAGGGGGCCTGCACAATGCCACAGATGTCAGCAGTTCAGGCACTCCTCTGAACAGTGCCACAGACCGCTCGCTTGCGTCAGGTGCGGCGGGAGTCACGTGGCCAGAGAGTGCCCGCGGCCAAGGGAGGAGCCCGCCACCTGCATCAACTGCGGGGGGGCGCACCCCGCAAACCACACCAAATGCCCCGTAATGCGCAAGGAGGTGCGCAACAAGCGAGCGGGCACGGTCGCCATCACCGGTAACACGCGCCGGTCAAACACGGCCGCAGAGAGGCCGTTACAGCCGACGCCGCTAGGGGAAACCCAGTCGGCGACCCTGATGGCGGCCGCCAACGACCCACCAGCGCGCAACGCGGCCACCACCTCCTCAGGACGGAGGAGGAAAGGACGCGGCGGCAAGAGGGGAAAGGTCAACACGACCAACGCCGCTGCCAACCCCGCCACTGTCAATGTGACAGTGAACGTACCACCACAGAAGGGGGCGGGGCCTAAACAGGCTAGAATCGACGACCTCTCCCACCCGCCGACCAAAAACACCTCGCAAAATACGGTGAGTCGGATGGTCCGCGGCCCCGCGCCGAGCAGCTCCGCTCAGGAGAGGCGTAGTCGGCCGCCGCCACCAAAACAACAAACCGCCATGTCGGCGGGCGCACCCGGGGAAAGACACCCCGGGTCCACAATAATAGAGGCCGCTCTCCGGGTCCTCCAGGACATCCTGCTGGCGCTCAGCAGGGGTCAGGACCCGGTGCCAGTTGTTCTCACCGGCATAACAGACCTGATCATGTTGAACAGACATGTCTAAGCCGGTGAGAATACTCCACTGGAATGCCCGCGGCCTCAGGGAGAAGGTCGTGCTCCTCCGTCCTCTCCTACAGGAACAGGACATCGACGTGGCGCTCATCAGCGAGACGCTCCTGAGACCTGGGGACACGGTCAAGTTCCCAGGTTATCACGTCTACCAAAAGGATGGGCAATACAATGAAACCAATAGCCAGCGACACCGGATTTCCCAAGGCCTGGTGGTGCTGGTGAAGCGAAGAGTCGTCCACCAGGAGCTACCGCCCCCAACACTCAGCAGCATCTCAGCGCTGGGTGTGCAGCTGCATGTCGCCGGTAGGCACGTGTGTATGTACGCAGCATACAAGCAGCCTCAGAAACCACTCAACACTAGCGACATACACACGCTGCTAGCCTCACCACATCCCACCATCATCGCCGGCGACCTTAATTGTAAGCACCCGGCGTGGAACAGCGGAACCATCAACCAGGGGGGCCGACGACTCTTCGCCGACGCGGAGG
Source organism: Sesamia nonagrioides (assembly GCA_017933935.1). Lineage (NCBI taxonomy): Eukaryota > Metazoa > Arthropoda > Insecta > Lepidoptera > Noctuidae > Sesamia > Sesamia nonagrioides. The sequence goes on from JADWQK010002430.1 coordinate 283,137, forward strand.
CCAAAGGGTACGACGTGTCCGGACCGGAGACGCCGACCCGCTACCCAGACAACATAGCACACACACCCGATGTGCTGGACATCGTCGTACACAAGGGCCTCACCTGCCAGATCGCGCAGGAGGTGCTGGACGACGAGCTGAAGTCCGACCACCAGCCAGTGCTCGTCCGCCTGACTGACCACACCACCAGAGTTGCCCATCCGGCGCCACGTCGACACACGGATTGGGACAAATTCAGGAAGGTAATGGAGGCCACCACGCCCACTCGGCCCGTCGCCGACGCCTTGGACGTGAACGAGTTGGCTGAGGGACTCACCGCCTGCATGAAGAGCGCCTTGGAAGCGGCGACATGCACATCCACCGCGTCACAGGGGCGCTACCAGAAGCTCCCCGCTCACATCGCCAACATGATCGCCGACAAGAGGCGTCTGCGCAGGCGGTGGCAACAAACAAGATGCCCCACCATCAAGAACCAGCTCAACCGTGTCACGGACAAGGTTAAGGCCGAGCTACACGCGCACGCATCGGAGAGCTGGGAGTACATTATAGACTCGGCAGACGGCGACTGGGCGTCGGTACACCGGCTGTGCCGACGCCTAAAGAATACCCCAGCCCCGGTGCGCCCGCTACGCAACAGCGACGGGGCGCTACGCTACACGGCGGCCGACCGGGCCGAAATATTCGCCGAGCACCTGGAGCGTCAGTTCACGCCGAACCCGACAGACGCCCAGGAACATGTCGCAGCAGTGGAGCAACACCTTGGAGAGTACTTCAAGACGCCGGTAGCTCCAGACGAAGACCCCATAGTTTTCTCCCCGGGCCAAGTACTGGGGGCAATAAGGAACACCAAGCCCAGAAAGGCACCCGGTGCGGACGGAATTACAAACACCGCCCTCCGACACCTGCCACCGAAATCGGTGGCGGCAATAGCGCGCCTATATAACGGCATACTCCGCACCGGAACCTTCCCCAGCTGCTGGAAGCAGGGGAAGGTGATCATGTTGCCCAAGCCCGGGAAGAACGTCTCAAAGCCGGAAAGCTACCGGCCGATCACGCTCCTCCCCACAACCTCCAAGGTGTTTGAGGCGCTACTGCTGCAACACCTGCTGCCGCACACCACGCCCCGCCCGGAACAATTTGGCTTCCGGGCGGAACACAGTACGACGCTCCAGTTGTCGAGGGTACTGCACACACTCACCGCGGCCATGAATAAGAGGGAGTACGCCGCTGCAGTATTCCTCGACATGGAAAAGGCTTTCGACCGGGTCTGGCACGCCGGCCTTATTTACAAGCTGACCAAGACCACCGCGCCTCGTCGCTTGATACAGGTGGTCTCCTCCTTCCTGCAAGACAGATCATTCAAGGTTTCGGTGGAGAACGTGTCATCGAGCGCGCGCCCCATCGGAGCGGGCGTGCCGCAGGGAAGCTGCGTCTCGCCTGCGTTGTACTCGGTATACACCGACGACATCCCCGCCACGCACACTGCAACCCTCGCGCTGTACGCAGATGACGCCGCGTACATCACCACGTCGCTGTCGGCTGACCACGCGGCCATCAAAATGCAGCGCGTTCTGGACGACCTCCCCGACTGGCTCAGCAAGTGGAGACTGTCGGTGAACGCAGGTAAGACGCAGGCTATAATCGTCACGGCACGAGGCGGACGTCATCCACCGAACCTTCAGCTCATGGGGACCGAGGTCGAGTGGACCAAGACCGCCAAATACCTGGGGGTCACACTCGACAGCCGGCTCACCATGGGCCCGCACGTCTGCGACACCGTCGCGCGGGTTAAGGTAAGCCGAAACCTATTGCGCCCGGTGCTCTCGTCACGCCTCTCCACGCGAGTCAAGCTGGGGATCTACAAAACCTACGTGCGGCCGCAGCTCACTTACGCTGCCCCGGCTTGGCTCGCCCTCACGGCCGAGACGCACAGGAAGAAGCTCCGGACGCAGCAGAACATCACGCTGCGTCAAATCGTCAAAGCTCCCCGGTACGTGAGGAACTCGGTAATCAGCAGGGACCTGCGAGTCGAGAGCATCGACGACTTCGCTATCCGCCTAGCGAAGGGGATGTTCTCGCGTGCCAGCAACTCCGAGCTCCAGCACATCCAAGACATCGCGCCCTGGCACGCGAGGCCTCCCGACAAGAAGAGATACCCGCGCGACCTCATAGCAGACGTCGCGCTACCGGACTTGACACCCGGGTAGGTCACAAACACAAATACACGTGACCTACTCAGACAAGGATAGACACTATTCACTCGCAACACGACGCCGCCGTGCGCATTTGCGGACTGTATTTATATAGGCGCTATGCGCACGACGAACACACATGCACTACTCCACATGCAGGTACACACTCAGAATACCACACGAGCGGTGAATACACACCTACAAACCGCTCGTAACACACACTACCCCCCGCACCCTCGCAGCCTACCGTACATAGCTGGTTGAGCTGTTAGGGGGTCGGGGTAATCACCCGCTGTAGCAGAGCGCCAACCAAAGCCGACGCCCGGCCGCTGATCGACTCTTGCTGGGCCTTCACGGGGGCAACCCGTGATCCAACCTGGTAGGGGTCTGATCGCACGGGCGTCGTGAAACACTTCAGGCGCTCCTACAGCCACACACAACAAAGCACACCGTCCACCGCCGGAGGGAAGGCACACCCTCGCGGCGTCGACTTAGGTGTGCGAAGAATGAAGAGTAGCACCCCTAGGGTGCACCCCAAGGACGGGTCTCCATTTTTGGAGGCCGAGAGACCGAACCCACGGTCATGGGGCCATCAAGGAGCCCCCAAACCGTCTCCTCGCGCCCCCAACTCGGGGTCGCAGAGAGGACCACGAGCAAAAATCGTAGTCAAAAGTGATCAGTGATCGGAATAGTCTCCTAAACAAGAAGGATAACCAGTGAGCAAGCCACCTATGGAGATATTGAGAAGGTTTTAATAAAGATCGAAGAGTACGAAGGTGTTTCATTGAAGAGCACCACAACCCACGAAAATTAATACAGTCCACAACATCGTCTGGTCCTTCGAGAGCCGGATAACATCGTCTGGTCCTTCAGAAGCCGGATTACGTCGTTGAATCCTACGAAACCGGGTCGCCTGATACGTCAAGGTGCCACAAGAGGCTCAGCCATGGTCGTGACACGTAGCCAGATCGACGCAGCAGAGACGGCGGGACGGCGCCGGGAGTTGGAAATCATCGAGCAAGAACGGGCAAGGAGACTGTCATTGGATCCTCCAGCGTCACCTCAAGTGGAGGGACGCGCTACCACAGCGGACGTCGTGACCGCAGGGCCATCGTCAGAACGCAGACAGATGGTATCACCGCCGCGGTCAGTGAGATCAACGACGAGTGCGACGACGCGGATTAAGCTAGCGGAGCTAGAAGCAGCTGAAAGGCTAGCAGCAATTAGAAGAAAAGAATTAGAAATAGAGGCGGATCTAGTAAGGAAAAGATTAGCCGCCGAGACGTCAATAATCCAGGACGAACAGGAGAGCGTCCACGAAGATGCGGAAGGACACCCACACCCACACCAGAAAGTGGATCAGTGGTTGCGCAACAACCCCAACGACCTACGGGGGGAGGAAGGTAGAGGCACAGATGCGAGAGAAGATAGAAAACAGATGCCACGTGGTCGGTCACCGACGCCAACGAAAGCCAGAAACAGCATCGAACAATTGGCTGCGACGCTGGAAAAGATGGCGAGACCAAGACTACGACACACGGATCTACCCGTTTTCTCCGGCGCAGTCAGCGAGTGGTTACCCTTCAAGGCATCGTACTACGACACGACCAGCATGTACAACGTGTCACCGGCAGAGAACCTCCAGCGGCTTAGAAGTTGCCTCAGGAACGAAGCACGAGACGTCGTAGTGGCCTTACTACATACGGCCACCGACCCAGACGTCATAATGAAGACTCTGGAACAATGCTTCGGGCGACCAGAAGTTATAATAGATAAGACGCTAGAAGATTTGAAGAGGATGCCAAAACCCAGTGCTAGTGCTAGTGACTTGAACAGTTTTGCGATTAAGATCCAGAACACAGTGTGTGTGTTAAAGACAATCGATCGCAAGGGGTACTTATATAATCCCTTGCTGACCCGTGAAGTGTTGGACAAATTGAGTCCCCACCTACGATCGCGGTGGTGTGACTTCGCGAGTGATAACGAAGGTTCACCGGAACCTGAGTTAGTGATGTTATCTCGCTTTCTAATGCGTGAAGCGGATAGGGCGTTACGGTACACATACGCCCCACCGACAAGTGCCACGGCCGTGAAGAAGGAAATAAGACCGGCCGTGACCCTGAATAGAAAGCGTAACGCAGTGTATGCTACGGAAGACGCCGACGAAGACCAGTGTCCCAGCTGTAAACAGTGTCACGTGCTAACCAAGTGCCCGCAGTTCAGAGCGATGACCATCGATCAGCGCTGGGAGATGGTGAAGCAGCACAAGCTGTGCTTCAAGTGCGCACAGAAGAAGCACAGGCGCGCCACGTGCAAGGCAAGGTCATGCGGAGTTAATCAGTGCCGCCGACCACACCATGCTACACTGCACAGGGAACCCAGAGAGTCGCCCGACATAAAACAAGCGACTGAGCAGCATGTTACAGAAGAACCGACAGAAGAAGCAGTCATGTCGGTGGCTACCCGACCAGCCGCCGGCCCGAGAACAGTGCTTTTGAAGATGTGTCCTGTCGTCGTCACCGGTCCACGGGGGGAGGTGAGAACGCACGCGCTCCTGGATGAAGGGGCCACCATTACCCTCATTGACGCGGACCTGGCCGCGAAGATCGGAGCGGAGGGAACGACGCAGCCACTACACATCTGTGGTGTAAACATGTCATCACAGGTGCAGGATAGCAAGCTCGTCACTGTGAAAGTGAGTGGTGTCAGCCAGACCAGCGCACCACACAAGCTCAGGGCCAGAACCGTGAAGGACTTGAAGCTTCACCAGCAGTCTATACCAGAGACCCTGCTGGAGTACGAGCACTTACGTGACCTACCGACCGAAGAGGTGTGTTACGAACCGACACGACCTGGCATCCTAGTGGGCACAGATCACTGGGAATGCATCGTATCTAGAAGACTCCGAGTCGGCGCTCCCGACCAACCGGCCGCATCCCTAACGCGGCTCGGCTGGGTGATCCACGGAACCGCACCACGGAGCGTCATCGTGAGTGAAGACAACGTACTACACGTGTACGAAACTGACAAGCAGCAACACGAATGTCAGCGACTTCATGACCAAGTAGAAGCCCACTTTAAGATCGAAGCGCTAGGCGTAGCGCGAGAACCGCGCGTAAGTGAAGCCAACCAGCGCGCGGTAGCAATCGTGGAAGGCACCACAAAGAAGATCGACGGGGGCTACGAAGTCGGACTACCATGGCGACGCGACGATATAAATATGCCGCCAAGCTACGGGGCAGCGCTTCGCCGACTGAAGAAACTTGAAATGAAAATGGACGCAAATTCAGACTTTGCCGAGCAGTACAGTGCACAAATGGACAACTTATTCCATAAGGGATACGCGGTGCCATGTGACGGCACCGAGAGTAAGAGCGCTGTCTGCTGGTACCTGCCTCACTTTGCCGTGCAGAACCCAAACAAGCCCGGCAAGCAGAGGCTGGTATTCGACGCGGCTGCAAAGAGCTATGGCGTGAGTCTAAATGACGGACTCCTAGAAGGGCCAGATCTGCTGTTATCGCTACCCGGGATTATATTCCGCTTCCGGGAGAAAGCCATAGCGGTAACAGCAGACATTTAAGAAATGTTCCTGCGCATTAAAATCCGACCAGAGGACCAGCCGGCACAACAGTTCCTGTGGAGAGGCAGCGATCGGACGGGACCTCCACGGCACTACAAGATGACCAGCATGATCTTTGGTGCCGCCAGCTCCCCGTATATGGCGCATCATGTACGGAACCACAACGCAGACATGCACGGACAAGAATACCCGCTGGCGCTGGATGCAATCAAGAACAGTCACTACATGGACGACTTGGTGGTCAGTTATGATGACCAGGAAGAAGCCCTGCAAGCCATTGAACAAATAAGACAGGTGCACGCAGTCGCTGGATTCACGCTGCGTGGATGGAGCACCAACAACGAGACGGTGCTACGCGACATACCGCAAGAGCTGCGCGCCACGACACCCACACAACTGGGGGGTGAGATGCCCGCGAACAAAATATTGGGGCTGTACTGGGACGCAGAACGAGACGAGCTCGGCTTTAACACCACAATGAGCCGAGTACCCGTTCCAGTACGAGATAGAAGACGTGCTCCGACGAAAAGAGAAGCACTCAGCGCAGTTATGTCCATATATGATCCCTTAGGGCTGTTGAGCCATTACACAATAAGGGCCAAGATTATACTGCAGAGTTTGTGGCGACTGCAGTTATCGTGGGACGAGCCGATACCAGAGCAAGAGAACGAGCACTTCGCTGCGTGGCTCGCCCAACTCACGGACGTCGCACAGCTCCGACTACCCAGGAGCTACACAGTGAAGAGACACGAGGACGTGGAGTTACACGTGCTATGCGACGCCAGCGAGCAAGCCTACGCAACAGTGGCTTACTGGAGGGTGGTGAACCATGACGGCACCGTGAACGTGGTGCTGAGCTCCGCCAAGGCTAAGGTGGCACCACGGAAGGCGCAGACCATCCCAAGACTGGAACTGCAAGCGGCGGTTCTAGGAGCCAGGCTCGCTGACACGATAAAGAAGGAACACCGGCTAGAGGTCAGCAAGACAACATACTGGACGGACTCCTCTACCGTTGTACACTGGGTGAAACACGACACCCGGCGATACACACCGTTCGTCGCGCATCGACTGGGGGAGATCGCCGAGCTCACCTCGAAAGAAGAGTGGCGCTGGCTGCCAACAGGGCACAACGTCGCGGACGACGCCACCCGGCTGACCGATACACCGATCGACGAAAATAATCGGTGGTTCCAGGGGCCTAGCTTCCTGTACCTGCCACAGGAGCAATGGCCTGGGACAACTACGCCTTGTGAAGACGAGGAACTTGAAGTCCTCCACATAACGAAGAAAGAGGGAGAAAGCTGGCTACCCGACCCTGCCCGCTTCTCCAAGTACGAGACACTGGTGCGAGCGGCGGCAAGAGTGCTGGCCTTCATTGATATGTGCCGTCGCGCAGCAGTAAGAGTCGAGCACCGACATGTGATACGAGCCGAGAGGGAGCTCCTGCGACGAGCGCAGCAGGAAAGTTTCGGAGAAGACATGAAGAAGATACAGTCCTCTCGTCCCCTCTCGAAGACGAGCCGTCTATACGGGTTGGACCCCGTATTAGAGGACGGACTCTTGAGAGTGCGAGGTCGCATTGAAGCAGCGACAGCACCCGGTGAAATAAAGCGACCGATTATACTGGACGGTCGACACAGGATTACCAAGCTCTTAGTGCTAAGAGAGCACTGCGCCGCGGGCCATGCAAACCGTGAGCGCGTCACCAATGACCTACGGCAGCGGTATTGGGTAATACACCTGCGGCCCACGGTACGTGCTATTGAACGAAGCTGCGCGTACTGCAAGAGGAGGAAAGGGACGCCGCAAGTACCCGCTACAGGAGACCTACCGCGCGCCCGCCTGGACCCGTTCCATCGCCCGTTCACAAACTGCGGGGTGGATTACTTCGGGCCGATGACAGTCAAGATAGGGCGTCGGCGCGAGAAGAGATGGGGGGCCCTATTTACCTGCCTCACGTCACGCGCCATACACCTGGAACTAGTCTCATCCCTGTCGACGGACTCCGCCATAATGGCAATGAGAAGAATGGCAGCACGTAGGGGTTGGCCGGCCGTGATGTACTCCGACAACGCGACCAACTTCCGGGGAGCCGATCAGGAGCTCCGAGCCGCCTACGTCGAATGGTTGCCTGCATTAGGCGACGAAGGCCTACGACATCGTATGAAGTGGAACTTCATACCCCCAGGCGCACCCAATCAGGGCGGTGCGTGGGAGAGAATGGTGCGTTCCGTCAAAACGGCGCTGGCAGCAACATTGAAGGAGAAGGCGCCTGCAGAGGAAGTACTAAGCACGCTCCTCACAGAGGCAGAGTTCGCCGTGAACGCACGACCCCTGACGCACGTGAGTGTGGACCCTCGAGACCCAGAGGCCCTGACTCCAAATCATTTCTTGTTGGGGTCCTCGGACGGTATGCCCACAACGGGGCCCTGCAGCCAGGACGATAGAAGGACCTGGAGAGCAAGCCAAGCGCTCGCCGATCATTTCTGGCGGCGTTGGCTGCGGGAATACTTGCCGACCTTGGCGCCACGGGGCGAACCGAAGAACAGCGCGCGGCCACTGCAGGTCGGCGACGTGGTTTTAATAGTGGACAGCACGCTACCCCGGAACACATGGCCAATGGGGATTGTAGAGCGCACGTATCCTGCAGCAGATGGCAGCACCCGCGTAGTGGAGGTGCGGACCAAGACGGGACTCTTCCGGCGACCAGCGAGTAAGCTCGTCGTCCTCGTGAAAGAAGAAGAGGCTTCGCGAGCTACGCCGGGGGGAGAACTGTTACGGACGACATCGCGTTGATTGTGTAAAATATGTGAAATGTCGATAAGTAGTTTGTATAGCTAGAATAAGTATTAAAATGTAAACTCTGATTTAATTGGTAAATAAAACATATTGTGATTGGCTGTAAAGAGGTGCGACAAGGACTAGAGAGAGATAAAAACATCGCGTGATTAAAGCCGAATCAGGATTGGCTGATCAAAAAGCTCCATGTCGCGCCCCTAGCACAACTTGTACCCAGGTAAAAATGTACTTAAGAAGGTGGGTTGCTCACAAAAATCGTAGTCAAAAGTGATCAGTGATCGGAATAGTCTCCTAAACAAGAAGGATAACCAGTGAGCAAGCCACCTATGGAGATATTGAGAAGGTTTTAATAAAGATCGAAGAGTACGAAGGTGTTTCATTGAAGAGCACCACAACCCACGAAAATTAATACAGTCCACAACAACTAGTTTATAATTTATAAAAAAAAAAATAGTCAAATATAATATAATAATAATAAAAACTTTATTGTTCAGAAAAAAACATTACAATATTTAAATAGCACTAGCCTCCACACTAGGATTCCCTGTGTCGTGGAGACCAGTCTCCTTCGTCTAACAACATCTTAATCACATCGAGCAAAATTGTCGACTACAGCCAACTCTAAGTTGTGTTGAAGGCTCACTCATCGAGTTCAAAAGCCAAGCGGTGATCTGTTACCGCGCCCGTAATGCTGTGGTTACCCAACCATTGCTACAATTTCTGAGCGAGTAATACACCTTAGGTCTAGCCTAGTCAAACACTACGTGAACTTCTTATCTAGGTTAAATATTGGAGGCTGGACATTGAGATATTATGTAAAAGCTGTGGTTGTTTAACTTATACCTAAAAGGTACTTCGAAAATTATTGTCTGTGTATTGTGATATTTATAGATGTATACCTAATATGCTCAATCCATAGTAATATTATAAATGCGAAAGTAACTCTGTCTGTCTGTCTGTTACGCTTTCCCGCTTAAACCTCTAACCAAGGAAGACCCTGAGAAAGGACATAGGCTACCTTTTATCCCAGAAAAATTTGATATTCCCGAGATAAATCTAAAAAGCGAACTCCACGCGGGCGAAGTCGCGGTCGGAAAGCTATTAGTATTTCATATTTATTTTTTATCTATTCATCAACTTTACTTCTGAGACTGTTCCCATTTTTTGCTATAACCTACGACCAAAAATTCGAAGATATGTGATATTTACTAACCAGTACTGGGCTCGAGTGGTAGCTTACCCCTCCCTGTAATCGTGGCGATATTTGTGTCAGCAGTAGGACCATTTTAGGATAAATATGCTTATGTTGTCCATTATGCTATGCAATTACAATTACTGAAAAGCATTCTCCTTAATTGGAGTTCGAAACCAAGAGCAATCTATGCCCCTGAATCATTCGCATAGCATTTTCGTATTTGGTGACAACTGGTACGTGCAAAAAGTGTAGCTTATAACTGCACAGCGCCTCGATAATCCTTATTATTAGGTTCAAAATGTTCAAAGGATAATAAAGTACAATGAGAGCGCGTTAGGGTTGCCGCGGGTGATAAACTCGCCGCCAAAGAACCACTAATAAGTGCCTGTAGGACAAAATAACAAACACATTAGACACCATCAGGGCTATGGGCCCTTCGAATTGAGTAGCCTATAGAAGTGATAGACGTACCAAGTCGTTCCAAAATGTTTCTTGAAATCAAACGGTTTATGTACTTATCAAACGAATAAAATTAATGTTGATTTGACGGCACGGTTGACGCAGGTGTTAAGCGATTGACTACTGCGCTGCGTGTCTTAGATTGATTTCCCGACAGAACTAATATTTGTATGACCTACAAGTAGTAGCTCCGAGCCTCCGGGTCTGGCTGTTTGTGTACATATGTATATGATACTAAAATATAACATCAAAAAATCCTCCGCACAGCAGTCGATTGGTACCCAAAAGGCTGACGTTGGACCGCAATGCTTAGCCTCTGGCCAATGTGAAAGCCAGCTCTTGGGTCACAGAAAGAGTCAACCAACAAAAAAGGCCACGTTTCCACTGACGCGAAACTGGACGGAAAGGAGCTTAACGGTGCCTGAATTGACCAATTACTATGCTGCATATCTCCGCTCCGCTTCAATCGAAACAGCACGAGCGGGGTGGAGCAAAGCTGAGCAGATATTCAAAATAAAAATACAGCGAGGCGATGCTGTGCGGAGGACAACGAGCATTGGGGTGCAGAGCGGAGGACAGCGGAGCGGTGCGGAGCGGGGTGGTGCATAACTAACATTGCCTCAGTTATCATCGTGACGTCATTAGGTGCATACGTATCAAAACGGATGAGAAATACAAAAGAAAACACTGACCACTTTTCACCGCTCTTCACCGCTCAGCTCCGCGTGTGTGGAAACGTGGCCTAAACATTTTCTTAAAGACACCATATACTGTATGCATTTAGATCCCATAACCCGAAGGTTTTAACCCCCAATGGCTCGAAAATATTACTAGTCTACATTTAAGGCCTCCCTCCTGCGCTCCCTAATTGTTATCGGAAAAAGTAGGATTCTGAAAACCTTGTTCCAATTTAGTAGATTTCTAGTTCTATACAAGAAAACGCAAATCGTCAGCTTGCGGCTAGCGTTTCATTCGAGCGATGATTTCGCACCCATCCAGCCTCGCCTGCTAATCCATTATCTAAAACAAAACCTTATGTACATGCAAATAAAGAACACATTTCTGAACAATGTTAATTAATTACCGAAACTACATTCAAGCAAAATTCAACTTTATTTCACAAGTTTTAGAAGACAGTTTTGGTTGGAGGAGCAGAACTCTAGTTTGTATCCTGTGGGTGAGTATTATCCCGAGATCAATCAAAATCGCGCGCGAAATGTTCCTTTGTTGGTCTCAAGCTTACAAATCGCACTCTTTACCCGACTACGGCAAAGCAAAAGGAGGGTTATGATTTTGACAGGCTATGTATGCATGTATGTATGTATGTATGTATGTATGTATGTATGTATGTATGTATGTATGTTCATCTGTTCCCTCGTAACTTCTAAACTACTTATTCGAATTCGATAAATGACATATCATTAGAAGCGTCTAAATTGTCTGCTGGGTTATAGGCTATATGGAGTTTCACAAAATCTAACGTGGCGCCCTCTAGCGGACAAAATATACAGAGTAAAAAAAAAAGTTAAGATAAATATGCCGTGTTTGGTATCATTTGAAAAGGCTTAACTTGTACATTTTGAATATATATATATTACTAGCATTTGCTTGTGACTTTACCTGTATTCATCGGCTGATTGCATATAATTCACATCTTTTCGTTCATAGATAGCTTTTTTACTACTTATCAGAATAAGACCACTGCAGAACCATTAGAAGGGCCTTGATATTCTGTTGGTTATGAGCTTTAGAGCTTGTCACCAAATTTAGTATTACGCCCTCTAGCGGACAAAAAGTTCTATGTTAATACAAAATTAAAATAATATAAAATTAATTAGAAGGTTGTACTCTAGATAAAAAAGTTACAGATCTAGGAAAGTCATTGTTTGCTAAAGGACAGGCCTATGTCGCTCTCAGTAGAGTTAAAACCATAGAGGGATTATTTTTAAGTGCCTTGGATCATAATAAATTACTTAAAAATCCACATGACAGTCGATCGTTAGCAGAATTAGATAGATTAAGAAATCTTCCCAGGTCCTCTTAATATAAGTTTTTTTTTTTAAATAATTATAAACTAGCGCTTGACTGCAATCCCGCCTGATGGTAAGCAGTGACGCAATCCTTGATGCCTGCGCACTAGTTTATTAAGCCTATTCACTTAAAAAACTTAGGAATAGCAAGGATGACGGCAGTTGAGCCAGGTGATGCAATGTTAAATCCAAGACCAACACTACCAACCATGCTGCGCCAGAGGGAGATTGATCTGGAGACTCTCCACGACCAAACTCCCGACACAACAACATTTGGCGCATCGTACTCGCCACACAACGCAACACAAAGTGCTCAGACGCGTCCTCTGTACGGCTTCACCAGACATCATGCTGGAACACGACGAATCGCTAGGCGGCAAGACTTTGTCTGGTGGGTGGTAACTTCTGCTGGCAGCCGATGTTATGGCCTACCACCATTAGAAAAACATCCAATCTATTTATACTAACGGCCTCATCCACTAATTCATGACCCATTCGGTGCCATCGACGCAAATGTGCGTCGCTACTACGAAAAACCGGGAGCTTTATGCGGGAAAACCGTTGCTATACGCGCTACGCTCCAAGCGCTACGAAATAGTAAAATAGGACATCTCTACATATTACTATACGCCGATACATAAGTCAAAAGAGATGTCGTATGTTAACTACCTAGTTTTTAGTTCGTCAATTTAACTTTTATTAATATTACGCGCCACAAATACACTTTAACACCAAAATAGTACAAATAATAAAAAGTAAAAAAAACTAAAACCCAACTACGACAAAAAACGACGCTGAAAAAGTATAAAACAAGATTTTCAGAATACTGAACTGAACAAAGTTGCTAATATAGTTGCAAGTAGGTAGTATTTAGAGATAAATTTTCATGTTTGGAAAGGCGTAGTCACACGTTACATATACCTACCGTAGCACTTTCATAACGTGTGACTGCGGTTTTCCAAACATGAAAATTTATCTCTAAATAATGAATATTGCATACTTCAGAATAGTATCGTAAGACATTATTGTCAATTTACAACGAAGGCATCTTGGTAGAGTCTACTGTGTCCATTTACTTGCAACTATATTAGCAACTTTGTTCAGTTCAGTATTCTGAAAATCTTGTTTTATACTTTTTCAGCGTCGTTTTTTGTCGTAGTTGGGTTTTAGTTTTTTAAGTTTTTATTATTACTGTAATTCGTTTGACCATAATGATTTGCACCTTGGCGCTAACTTTTGTTCTTCACAAATGGCTGATAAGCACTTTATTTGGAAGGCAAAATGAGTACGGCGCGATACGAAATGACTAGTGACGATTTATAAAACTTTTTGGTATGTTTTTGAACATAAACGTTAAATATCTGTAAATGTAAAGCTGCAAGTATTTTATTGTCTGTTCTTTCTTTCTTTTTGACCTTTATACCTACATATTTTAGAGGGATGCTATCAATTGTAGATTCAGGTCAAATCAACATTTAACTTTCATAGGTCTTCTTCCTCTTCTTCAGCCTATAGATGTCCACTGCTGGACAAAGGCCTCCCCCAAGGCTTTCCACGCTGACTGGTCTTGTGCTGCCCGCATCCATCGGCTTCCCGCGACTTTCACCAGGTCATCGGTCCACCTTGTTGGGGGCCTCCCTACGCTGCGTCTTCCAGTACGTGTGTATTCATAGGTCATCATCATCATCAACAACCTTTTTATCGTCCCTCGTCTCCTCTCATACAGAGAAGGATTGAGCGTAATCACCACGCTTGCTTAATGCGGGTTGGCGATTTCAGACTTAAAATCCAGGTTTCCTCAAGATAAACTCACCTTCAGTCATTGGTGTCCAAGATATACTTAGAAAGTACATATGACTTTAGAAAAGTAACATTAGTACTTGCCTGACCTGGAATCGAACCCGCGCACTCATACTTGAGAGGCTGGTGTTTCAACCACTAGGCCACCATGACTACATAGGTCCACGGGTACATATTCATAGGTCATTTGCTTGGAACTCCTATCATTCATAAACACATCTTTCCCTCCTGATTCTCACCTCAACAACCAGCAACATGGAAATAGGTATCGGCTAAAATAAAGCTACCAATCCCTTAACATAAATATAATCCATAAAACTCCGTAATTCCCAAGCAAATTGCTAGCCTCAGACGCGAATGTTTTATTCGATCCAGCTACTTATCCTCCCATTTGCATATCGATCATTTATCACAATCCCTCCAAGAATTGAATGATGTTTATAGCCTTAATAAGGCGGTATTACAACAAAAAGTCTAAATGTATGTAAGTGAAATTAAGTGAATTGCCCGGTTAGTGCGAGCAACGCGATATAATGTGACTTCGCCTCTAGTTATAATGTATCAAACATTGTGTCTGACGGCATTAACCACCGCTTACCTTTTAATAACAAGTCGTTAAAGGACTGTGCAGAGTAGTTTATGCACAGAGGCAACGCGAGAACGATGTCGAGTTTGCACATACTTGCGTGAATTAGGGATTTATTACTGTTAGTAATAATTTTAGCATTGTTATAGGGCTCCGCTCTTTATGGCTGGAAATATGATCGTTTGTTGTTTTACTGTATTTCATTAATTGCTGACCGCTTATTATGAATGACACAGACAGGTCGTTAAAAAACCATACCTATATAGTATAGTATAACAAGAAAGCACTAGGAAATGGTGATGGGTGGGCGTTTTGGGGGAATATATTATTTTGAATGTAGACAGCCTCTGTGGCGTAGCGGTAGCGGACGCGGCCGCTGCGCAAGGTGGCGCGGGTTCGATCTCCGCACAGTGCAAATATTTGTATGCATGAATATGAATATTTGCACTGGTCTGGTCGTGCCTCGAAAAGCACGTTAAGCCGTTGGTCCCTGTTGCCATACGAACATCTAGTGGCAGTCGTTAAAGGGTTTTTGGAGCCCTCAAAAAGTCCAACAATTGGTCAGCTGCAATGCTTCGATGTCGCCTTCGGGTTGTGGAGGTCAGACGGCAGTCGCTTCACGGAAAATGTCGAAATTTAGCCATATCAGCAGTTAGACTGGTAAAAGCGGACCTCAGACTCCAAAGCTGAAAAAGCTTCGGATGCGACTGGGATAAACGCTGAGATGATGATGATGATATTATTTTTGTATATGTTATTTTCTTCGCACAGTGTTAATTCTCGGCCTTAGTTAAAATCAATGACATCTGATTTTGGGCTGGAAATAGTTGCTAAATTTAAAAAAAAACTGAAACTTAATCGTAAATAGAATACACGCATAAAAACTTAAAAGCGGTTTATAACATTTTGATAGCAATTAGATACATATTTCTGTATCTCTCTCTAACCTTTCCCAAAAAAAATCATCCGTAACATGCATCAAGCCGGCGTTTAAACAAGACGTTTAACCGCAGTTTGATCTGTTCCACAAAGCGCTCTACCGAACCCCCAGCGACGTTGCTCCTCCATAATGATTGATGGCTCCCGAATCCCGCGCCGGCGGCGATCCCGGGATTTATGCGCGCGACTCCCAGCTCCGACGTTTGCATCCGCTGTGCGGGACGAGGCCGCGTGGCACATCACTATGCGACACGTACGATGTACATACATTACTAAGTACGTACTCAGATTAGTAAATGAGAAAGATGAGATTAACATGGAAGAATGTAGGAATGAGGATGATTATGGTAATAGTCGATCGCGAATCGCTGGTAACTTGATACTGTTTCTATGTTCATAGATATAACATGCATTGGCCATTGGCATGCAAATAGTTAAAATGTTAATTAAATCATCAAAGTTAGCTAGCTAGGTGTGTAAGAAATTAAAAGTAAAAGTGTGGCCTAGAGCTTTTTAATCCGGTGATACAGACGTTATGAAAATACTTACCTGGGATTCTGAAGTTGACATATGTATGTCTTTACCTACGTACAGCAGCAAATTTGTATTAATTTTTCTCGGTGGTAGGCCATAACATCGGCTGCCGGCAGAAGTTCACCAGGCCACCCACCAGACAAAGTCTTGCCGCCAAGCGATTCGTCGTGTTCCGGCATGATGTCTGGTGAAGCCGTACGGAGGGCGGGTCTGAGCAGTTGTGTTGCGATGTGTGGCGGGTACGATGCGCCAAATGTTGTTGTGTCGTGTTGGTCTTGGGTTTAACATTGCATTACCTCACTCAACTGCCGTCATCCTTCCTATTCCTTAGTTTTTTAAGTGAATAGGCTTAATAAACTAGTGCGCTTTACCATCAACGATTGCATCACTGTTTACCATCAGGCGGGATTGCAGTCAAGAACTAGTTTATAACTATAAAAAAAAATGTTAATGGGCTTCTTGTGCGCTTTGATGTATATATATTGTAAGTACAACAAGTAATTATATAAATAAATATCTAAGTCTTCCTTATAATTTTTATTACGACAATTTACTCTATACACTTTTTAACCAAACACTGGCCACCAATTACACCCATCAATGTGCTAATACGTACCCGTCCACATGTTAACTAAAATAAGGATATCCTTTCAATAAATCACACACTCAGTAATAAATTCCTCGCCCATACATTACAGCGATAATCTAAGCCTTCGCAAGTGCAGTTATTACGATAAGATTTATTGCACTCACGGCGATTATATCCCAAAAACTGTGATATTTGGACCCTTTTGTTTAACAGCCGCCAGCCAAACAATGAACAGGTGAAACGGTCACCGGCGGAACACATCGCGGTACAAATCAACCTTTCTTTACACTTTTTGTGAGGTTTTTTGTGAACCATAGGTAAGTAAATGGTGTCCAGATAAAGGTCGAACTAACACCAGCAGTAATTAGAGGCGATTAATAATCGGCTATCTTGATCACGGACTCGAATACCATAATAATTGAACGTATTCTGTTAGAATTCCGACTATCTTCTGTGATTGTACCTATAAATTAAGTACTGTACACTAATTTTCGGGAATTCGATGTACCGCTTACGTATAATAATAATCGAATAAAACTGTGCGATCAATCATTTGCTCACAGTGAGGTGCATTTTAAGTTACGTGTCAATTTATAAACGATAACATTGCGTTTGTTCCGACGCACACAACGCTACAGAGATCGGAATCGTCGATATGACTTCTATGTTCGAAATCAATTTGTTGGAATAAAGGCATGGTTCATGTCATAAGTGGTTTTTATCTACGATCGAGTTGCGTCGGCGGCGTTTCGCACATGCGCCGTGAAGGAGCGCGGGAATGCGACGGCCGCGCCGCAGCTTCTCCGAACTGCATCGCTGACCATACCTTTATTACATCGTCTTAACATATCGAGAGATGTGCCCCATAGTGTAATGCAGAACGTGTCATTATCGATTCAATTTAATTAAATAAATCATCATAACTTTCCTCATCTCCACTGTTGCCGGATCGGTTGTTTTCATACAGTCGATACAAGTGTTTATGAGATTTCGCATTTTGAATGGAAGAAAGTTCATATTCAAAAGAGCTAAAAATAAAATATTGCATACATTAAAAATGTCGACTGTCGATGATTTTATATAAAGAAACTCATGGACATCGATATTCGTCGTGGTAAACATTGTTCGTTCTGAAGGTAGAGTGACGGGACGGTGGCGGCCCCTTGCGGCGCTCAATTGATGCATCGCTTGCTCACCCACTGATTCAGGTTTGTAGCAATAATGTAGCTCTTAATACGTGCCCGCGACATGATTTAACTTATATCAGGTTTTTTTTCTCCTACTATTCAATTCATCGTGAACGAAGAAACCGAATATTTATGTGGGTATAATATTTGATATGCAGCAAAAACAGAGTATGGTTTTAATAA
Source organism: Sesamia nonagrioides (assembly GCA_017933935.1). Taxonomy (NCBI): domain Eukaryota; kingdom Metazoa; phylum Arthropoda; class Insecta; order Lepidoptera; family Noctuidae; genus Sesamia; species Sesamia nonagrioides. The sequence continues at coordinate 301,210 of JADWQK010002430.1, forward strand.
TAAATGAGAGCAACTCCCAATTTTGACTATGGGAAATTTCGTAAATGGTGCAGAGATATGCAGTAAGAATGTCGCTACAGAGTTTTAGAAGCGTGGTGAGATAAAATAAGACTGTATATTTTGTTAACTTAGCTGTTATCTTTTTACAGAGGCACCTAGCAACGACACTAATCGGCTATAGGTATTTGTTCTTTATTCTTGAAGAAGACAACTGAGGCTGACCATAAGATTGAAGCCGATAACCTGATTTTTCAAGCTACTTAGATCACCATCATCATCCGTCGATAGCAGTACATTGCTGGACCTAGACCTTTTACAATTGAACACTATCAATTCGATTTTCTTAGTAATTCTTATACAAGTGCTTTGGTGAACTATACGCATGACATGGATTCGTCATCATCATCATCAACTTTTTTATCGTCCCACTGCTGGGCACAGGTCTCCTCTCATACAGAGAAGGGTTGAGCATAATCACCACGCTTGCTCAATGCGGGTTGGCGATTTCAGACTTAAAGTCCAGGTTTCCTCAAGATGTTTTCCTTCACCTTCAGTTATTGGTGTCCAAGATATCTTGGACACCAATACTTCTTTAATACTACTTTTCTAAATATAACTTTAGAAAAGTAGTATTAAAGAAGTATTGGTGTATTGTATTGTATTGTATTGTTACATTGGTTACACTTGCCTGACCTGGAATCAAACCCGCGCACTCATACTTGACATGGATTGCGATAGCCCAATAGTATGGGGTTTCCAATTATTTACTCCGAATTAGTCCTCATAAAACGGCATGTGGTAACGTAAACTTGTAAAGTAGTTCACTGCTAGGCCTGCTACATCATAAAAGTCCCCGAAAACAGTTAATGAGACCTCATTATAGGTTAAAAGGCGACAATTTTACAGCCATTATAAATAAACAAGTTTATTTATAGATGTTTTGTCTTCTGAGCAGTGTTAGATATATCCCTTGCATGTGTCAAGATCTATTACTTAATTGATACAATAAAACACTCTAGAAATAATTAGGAATAAAATAACACCCAAAATTTCTTAAATTCATTAACCATAAAACTTTTGAGGGATTTTTTCCGGGCTATTAAGCAAGCAAGCCATGTGCCAAAATGCTTTGAATGGCGCTGCGTAATTTGGTAAAAGTTTTTAGTAACAGCCACGCGACACCGTTTATAAGGTATGCGGTTTTATTGTGGTTTCCGAAACTTCGTAAAAAAGATACCTTACGCTTTTCACCCTTTTGATGTCAACTTTGCAAATCTATTAGGGCTTTGTTTCATTGTCACCTGTTCCTTCCAATGTGTCGTTTGTCATGTGCTTTGAAATTTAAAAGAAAGTTTTAAGCAGCCTGCAAGCTGTGCTTTAAAAAAAAAACAGTCTTGGCGCGTTTTCGTCATTAATCAGAACCATTTTTAAATGATTCTAGTGAGGCTATGATGTTGCAGCAGGTAATGAAGGAAATATGTAACGTTGGCCAGGTTATCAGACTCCATTAAAAGTCCACTTCGTGAATGTTCACCGTTGTATTCAACACGCGATCCGCGCTTCACGGAAACCTCAGGTAGGCAAGCGCCGCCGATGCAAAAGCTAAACTTTGCGTTCGGTGTATAAACAAAGAAGCTCGCTACAAGAAATCACAACTAAAGGAGAATCATGTCGTACTACAGAATCGAGTTTTTTCTTTCTCGCCCAGCATTTTAACTTGCGCTGAATTAAATAAATTGTTACGTGCGATTACACACACGTATTTGCTTCAAAGGAATTCGGATGCCTTAAGACAGAGCTATGAGTTTTTTTCTGTGGCCGCAGCGGCGGTAGGTAAGCCAGCGAACCATCGGTAGCTGACTCCGACCGATATTTCATGCGCAAGTTAGTTCAAACAAATCGTACGGTGTCCCATCGCATCACGTCATTATTTTTACGTCAACGGTCACGATCGAGATGAATAAACTCGTTACAACGAACCATGGACAATTGTATTGTTTGGGCAATCATGTTTTTTGTCCTACCTCCGTATGGCAATAACACATGATGCGTTTAACCATTGAGTAAAAAACTGTTTTGTAGATTTAATTTTTTATTACTTAAACCTCCATTCTTTTTGTACTGTAACAACATGATTAAATAATACAATACATTGAATAATCGTTTTAATATAATTACTAAGTAATAAGGAGTACACCGTGGCTTCCGACGATTAAAACAATTTCGTTCGAGTTTCGCTTTATTCTTTTTGTAAGAGGCCAACACGATATCACGTTTCCATAAAATCACCGAAGCGACTATTATTGTGTGTTCGTTCTTTGTTTCAAGTCCATACCATGCCCTTACTTGATATTAAACTTTAGGGTTGAATCAATAAAGGCTTATATTGTTTTGTTCAAGGTTATGGTTAGATCATTTCGCCTCGTCTGCTCGAAGATGCCCAGTAGCCTAGGTAACTCGATAAGGTGGATATCGCTCTGCCTCCGCTCAAGTATTTCGTACGATTAAGATGAAATTTGCTTTTGTTTTAGTTATTTTCAATTTTTGGGCATGTAGATGTTCATATTGTACAATGAACTTTTGAAATGAATTTGTTCTTGTTAGTTTATTTCGGGTTCTGTGCTGAGCAGTGACATGACATGAAAAAAGTTGTGCGGATAATGCGGGCAAAGTTAAAATACTTGACCTTTGAATGGAACGGCGAATTTAAATAAGTCTGACGTTTTTCGGTTGAAAAAAAGCAATCCAAAAGTTATTATAAGAACTACCAGCCTATAATGTTCCCGCTGCTGAAATACATGCCTCCTGTCTTCGAGAGAGAATGGGGTATAATCTAAGTACCACGCGTACCCAGTGAGGGTTGGTTGGAATAAAATTAAAAGCTCTCCGAGATCACAGAGCAAATAATGTTCTTTGATCATATGCTCTCTGATTATTTGTACTAAGAAAAAATCGATGGTCAACACCAACACAAAATTTTCAAACAAACATCAGCTCAAACTCTGAATACGAATTTTTTCTATTGTACACACCTACTCACCCTGAAAAACTGCAAATACCTAAATCGAATCACATAAAATAAAGATTTTCTTTCTTTTTACATCGCGTCTCTCCAAGAGCGAAGTGTTTACTTTTCGGTGCTTTGCTACTGAATTCCCAATTCTCGTTGAAGCATATATCATACGTGTCGACCATAATTATTATGGATATGTTGAAACAAGAAAATAGACCATCTGGCAATTTGTAACGGTCTGCCAGAAAAAAAGGCAAACCTTTTTCCGTTGAATTCAGTAGCTTTTACGCCTCACTGAGTTTGTTGTTGACTGTTGTTATCTAATGTACCTGTTTGTTGAAATTTTGTTTACACGTTGTTGTAACACTTTATCGCTGAAGCATTTCTTTTACTTAATTATGTTAGTGTCAAATACATTCTAATTATGCCCGTGCCTTTATAGTTTTTTACGTTTTTATTATACAGAAGGTTTGCTCTACCAGGCAATAGTAGTATGTGTTCAAGTCTTGTTAAATAAATATTATTCACAATAAAATTAGGACTACGATATTTTTATGGAAAGGTTATGCTTTCAAACTCACACCCACACTTTCTTTATCTCATTTCACATTAAAATATAATGAAATGAGATAAAGAAATATAATCTAAATCGGTCGGCGTCATAATGAGTCGTCCATTTGTCGAGCTCATACTTAATAAAAATTTAAGACTTAGGTACACGGTTTTCTAATGGATTTTCCGAACTGGATTTTCGGAACAAAGTGAAATATTAACACAGTGGAAGCACCAGCTTTCAAATACAAAAAAAAATGTCATTCAAGTCCATGATATGAAAGGTCCATACATGAAATAATTAAGTATCAAACCAACACACACTCACTCAGCGGACATTCTTCGGAAAAGGAAGTTTCTCTGTAAAGCATGGAAGCTAAATCCAATGGGAGATAAAACTAAATCACAGCAGTAGCAATTACCCGTGAACAATACAACCCAATCCGAACAATCAAAACGATTAAACGTTTTTGATATACTCCCAATCTTAATCATAAAAAAAATACATAGAGCAACTTTAAAAATAGTCTCTGGTCCCACCTACGGCGTTCGTATATTCCCACTGCACGTCACTCGTCCACGTAACCAAATACAGGATGATATTATAGGACGCTTTATCGGAGCATTTATTTTAATTCGATCTGTCAGAGATGAGACAAAAAATGCTCGGCTCGGGCAGGCATCGCTACTGGGCGCGCCGGCGACTCGTAACGTGATCACGGCATACGAATTCCAACTGTTTTGATTGTGAGAAAATTGGATCAAAGTCTTATATGCAGGTAAGTAAGTATAGTTTTCTTTAGATACTTCTACGGTACTTAAACCATCATCATCATCGTCATCTCAGCGTTAATCCCAGTTGCATCCTAAGCTTTTTTCAGTTTTGGAGTCTGAGGTCCGCTTTACCAGGCTGATTTTGGCTAAACTTCGATATTTTCCGTGAACCGGCTGCCGTCTAACCTCCACAACCCGAAGGCGATATCGAAGCATTGCATTTAGATCAATTGTTGGACTTTTGAGGGCTCCAACAACCCGTAATGACTGCCATTAGATGTTAGTATGGCAACCAGGACCAACGGCTTAACTTGCTTTCCGAGGCACGACCAGACCAGTGCAAATATTCATATTCATGCATACAAATATTAAAACTGGTTCAATAAGCTTCATCTTCAGTTTTCTTAAATTAAAGTAACTAGCTGAAATCCTAAGTCCTCTGACCTCTAGACAACTGTAAACTTGTAAACTGTTGTACAATATTGTGAGGTTTCACAATAGAATCTGTACAGACATCTCGTTTGAAATGTCGAAACGAGATGTCATTATAAATCTTTATAAATTTTCTGATACTCGAAGCGTATGTAACGTTAGCAATACTGAATCATGACGTCATATAGGTAGTGTTTGCAAAGTGTAGACTGCTGCGCCTGGGCTCAAGTTTCGCGGTCAAGCGAAGGCGCGCGCGACCGCGCAATTTCGTCGATATTATGACACCCAGTATGAGAATGGAAGAAGAAAGTAAAGTCATAATTGATGTGATCATTATGGATACGTTAATCATTGCGTAAGTATATTGTTTCCTTTAATGTGTATGTATATTGATACATTATATATAATTCGTCTATAATGTTCGTACTCCTGGGACACAGCCCTGTGGCCCAGAAGTGGGAACCTGCGTGTGACCTCTTTGCCTCTAGGACAACTGTTCGGCCTTTTCCTTCACAATGTTTTCCTTTACCGTTTCATTGAGAGCAGTATTAATGAAATTATTTACACAAATTAAAGCGCCTAATGAGGTTCCAACCTAAATGAGGTTCGAACCTACGACCTACAACTTGTAGTAAGTCGCGGCTGACACCACTAGGTCATCACTGCTCTCTGTACATCTCATGTGCTCATCTGCTTTCTGCGCGTACTTTGGAATCATCATCATCATCAGCCTCCACTCGTCCACTGCTGGACATAGGCCTCTTCCATGGCAGGCCAACAAGCTCGATCCTGAGCAGTTCTCTGCCAGCCACTACCAACCAGCCACCATTTTGATGTCGTCGCTCCATCTCGCCCAAGAGCGTCCTACGCTACGTTTGCCGAGACGCGGTCTCCACTTGAGCTGGTCATATATTCCGCAGGACTGACAACCGTTGGGCTAAACATGGGAATACCTACACATTATTTATTTTAGGTAAGTAATTAAATGGTCCATCAGAGTTCTTCGTAAATCATACACTATTTTATATCTACGAATGTACGCATTATGTTAACAGCTTATTACAAGCGTGCACTATTCTTTCTATTATAAAAGGAACCCGAATGCTACTGACTGTCTTAGGAACAATAAAAACATGCCCGTAGCTACCCATTATTAAGCGATACGCCTGTATAATTTATAAAATTGTCAAAAATTATATTCCGGTAGTCGCTGGCCAGTTATAATATTTTTTGTGCGTTACACCCCCGAAACACAAACCGAAAAAAAACGTTGGAGCACGCGACACGCGATCTTTGGCGTCCGACGAAAAAAATACTACATCGATAATCAAATCTCTGCGAGTTCGTTGGATATTAAACGGCTATAAATTATCCTAATAGCTACAAACTATTATTCCAGGAGAGGTATTCAGTAAGCACCTACCTAGAACCTTTGTCCAGTTTTTTTTTTTAAGGATTGGCATGAATATAGGGTAGCGTACTAAGTGGTTGACCACTAAAGATGGGTCCAGATATTTAGCAGATAATTATGTCTTAGAATAAACGTTTAAGTAAACGGTTTTTGACTATTATCTATGTAATAGATAATAAAATGTCTAGGTTAAGAGCTTATTGGTTCCGCTTTTGTTCGTTTGAGTAATAGGTAGGTACTTAGGTTGCAAATTAAGTACTGGAATAAAAAACTTTAATTTGTAAAACGTGACAACCTTTTAAATGGTTATGTCAGAGAATAATATTGACAGGACCCATCCAATTTCTGGTTGGTAGACTTGCCAGTCAAGTTGGAGAAGGTATTTTCAGATGACCGATTTCCTACGAGGCGGCTTGCGTCTTGGCCGGATCCCCGCCCTGGGACCTAGGGGCGAAAGTACTCGCGTCATTGTACCGATGGCGCGAGGAAGAGCAGACACGGGGCTCCAGTCCGGCGCAGCGGCAGATCGAGCTGCGCCGAGAGGAGCTCCGTCAGGTCCTGGTGGCGGACTGGTGGCAGAGGCTTATGCGCCCTACTCTAGTCTACTATTACACGCTACTGTCGAGGCGATCCGGCCAGTACTCGACGACTGGCTCGGGAGAAGGCACAGCTCCCTATCGTTCAGGGTGACGCAGGTACTGTCGGGGCACGGCTGCTTCGGCAAGTACCTGCGTCGTAGGCACGGAGCCGGACGCTCGGTGCCACCACTGCGCCCAATGCGGGGAGGACACGGCGCAGCACACGCTCTCCGAGTGTGTAGCTTGGGAGGAGCAGCGCGGTGTCCTCACAAATGAAGTAGGAGGCGACCTGACGCTGCCGGCAGTAGTGCGGAGGATGGTCGGTAGCGCAGTGTCGTGGGACGCGGTGGTGTCCTTCTGCGAGGACGTGATGTCGCAGAAGGAAGCTGCGGAACGGGAGAGGGAGATCTCAACTCCCTTCCCGGGCCGCAGAAGACGCACCGGGCGCCGAAGAAGGGCGGGTAACGCCCTCTTCCGCCGGGCGGAAGGACGAAGGGGCGAAGGACTTGGACAAGTCCCCACCCCCTATTCGATGGTCCCCGAAGCGGAGGCGCGCGCGAGTGTCGGCGCGCGCCTCTGAGGCGATGCACGGGGTAGTATAACACCCCACTACCCAAATTATTATTATCTTTATATATATAATTCTACTGTACGTGTGTATGTCATTGAACTCCTCCTAAACGGCTTAACCGATTTCAATGATTTTTTCTGTATGCGTTTGAGGGGCGCCCTGGATCGTTTAGATTCACAAATCAGCCCGGCAGATGGCGCTGATTGCTTGAAAAAGCATGTGATCTCGGAAACGGCCCTAACGATTTCGCTAAAATTTGATATGTGGGGGTTTTCGGGGACGAGAAATCGATCTAGCTCAGTCTTATGTCTGCGGAAGCGCATGTTTTCGAGTTTTCTCTTTCGCAATATTTCACGCATAATATGGGCGCTAATTTCGCGCGGTTTGACATTGCGGCTGTGGCGTGGTTGATAGAGGTATGGTGCTACTCGCGATGGCTGGTGTTCCTCGGTTCAAACCCGGGCAATCACAAGTTTTTTTTTTTTGTTTTAGACAAGTTTATAGTTTTTTTTTTAATTTTTGTAGTTACTTAAAAAGAAAATTGTACATAAGAACTAAAAGGGGAAAAAATAAAAAAAATGTTTTCATTTTTTTTATTTAACTAAAATTGTCCCACTTATGAACTAAAAGAGAAAAAAATAAATAGAAATAAATAAATATTTAAGATTTTTTATTTAACTTTAAGAGACTGAAACAAGAGCTCTAGGGGTAGAGAGAGGTATGATATCTTTGTTACAAATGTAGATGACAATGCTTTCCATGGGTATATTTCTAAATCTGCTGTACCTGTGTACGTCACTGAATTCCTCCTAAAGGGCTGGTCCGATTTGAATGAAGTCTATGTATATAAATGAAAGTCGTGTTAGTTACTCTATTTATAATTCCAGAACCGCTTAACCAGTATGGCTCAAAATTGGTAGGAAGATAGATAAGAACTGGGTGAAGGACATATCACATAGGATACTTTTTATCCCGTTCCCGTTGTTCTTGTCGTTCCCGTGTGACGTGACATGGAATAACAAAACAACTCAGTCAAAATATAAGTTAGCGGTTCATTTGTTAAAAATGGTACAAACACACTGCTGCACTACTCAGCATATTAAAATTTAAAGCAAGGAATATAAATACCCTCTGCCGGTTTAATTTTTTTAATAAAAGCCCCAAAGCAAACTTCAACTTCAAAATTTCTAATATTGTATTGCTGTGCCATTTACCACTTCACTACATACTATAAAACAAAGTTACTTTCTCTTTCCCTATGTCCCTTTGTATGATTAAATCTTTAAAACTACGAAACAGATTTTGATGAGGTTTCTTTTAATAGATAGAGTAATTAAAAAGAAACGTTTATATGTATAATAACATCCATTAAATTGTGTCCATATCCAATCCATAAAATCGCAGTACAGCGGACAGAGCTCCGGCGGGATCTCATGGCGACATGGAAAGTGTGATTGTCGCAATCCAGCACAGAGCACGCCACAATAGCGGCGGTAAGTCCTCTCTTTGAGGAGTAGCTAGAGAGGCGCCACGGCGTCCTCACCTTCCGACTGACGTAGGCCCTCACCGGACACGGCTGTTTCGGGAGGTTCCTGTTCCGTATAAGGCGAGAGGAAACGCCAGGGTGACCACTGTTTGCATCGCCCTGAAGACACGGTGGAGCATACGGTGGAGGTCTGCCCGGCTTGGGTAGAGCACAGTCGTGTCCTCGTGGCGGCGATCGGCGGCGATCTCTCGCGTCCGACCCTGGTCCGGGCCATAGTCCGGAGCAAGAGTGCATGATGGCAAGCTTTCACCTCCTTCTGTGAAGCAGTGATGCTGGCAAAGGAGGAGGCGTAGCGCGTGAGGGAGCGGAAATCCTACTCTCACGCCTCAAACCGCCGCAGGAAGCGCCCTGGTCGGGTGGCAACATCGGACTCCCGACCGCCGTAGGCGCGGGCCTGCGGGCGGCGAGCGATAGGCAGCTCGCCTCCTGGTAAGAACCAGGCCCGAGTTGACGGCGCGATGTGTTTCACACGCGCCTCAAAGAGATGTCAGCACACCTTGACGGGGTCCACGAGGACTGGTCCACAAGGTTGCGGGTTGGTTAAAAAAGAAACCATGGCACTGGCCGTTGCACAGGCAAGTGAAGGAACACGGGTGGGTTTTAGTCTAGGTAAAAGTCTGACCCGCCCTTCCGCTGCGCCCAGAGCGGGAGAGGTCATTTGAAGATTTCCCATCCAAAATAAAAAAAAAAAAGAACTGAAGAAGAGCAAGAAATTGCACTTGAAGAGCGCAGCCTTAGTATGGCTCGACTTCGTGCTTCTCACTCACCAGAGCAAAGGGAGGCAGCCCATGAAACGGCTCAGTTGGCAATGCGAAATCGTCGAGCAAACCTCAGAGATCAAGCGCTAGATAATAATTTACGAAGCACAAGAAGAAATTCGTCAAATACTGATTTGAATCGGGCAGCGTTTCTATACGCATATAATATAGCGCAATGACGTTCGCATTGGGCCAATGGATGTTGTTTCCGAGTATTGTAGCCATAGATGTAGGATTTTTTTGCTACGCAATTGTAGCACATTAAAGATTTCCGGAGAACCGTCAGGATTGTGCTCCCAAACAAAGAATCATTGAATAATAATATTTATTTATTTAAAATTATCCTAATTTAAAAAGTAGTCATGTGATATTGCCTTTAAGGCGGAACGAAGTTCGCCGGGTCAGCTAGTTAATTATATTATTTTCCCGTGCAGGAGACGAGGCCCGGACGGACCAGGCCAGCACGAGAGTCTGGGGCGGTGGAAGAATTTAGACTACCGCGGCTCCACGCGCGCTCGTGATAGAAGAGACACCGGTTTTAGTCAGTAAAAGTCTGACAGACCCCGTCGCTCACCCCAGGGCGGCGGACATCCTATGAGGATTTCCACCCCGAAAAAAAAGAAGGTATTTTCAGACGACAGCCCATCAAGCTACTATAATCTGTCAGATTTCTCTTTTAGATTTTCTACTTCATATCTAAAGCATTAAGGCTCAAGGTTAATTGGGATTTTTTGACAGTTTCGGGTAGCTTGACCTGCACCTTAATTGCGAAACACACTTACCTAGTATCAAATTGAATCATTTTGAAACCAATTGGTAATACATTGCTGCATTAAATAAAAAAAATGTGTCGGCTCAACAACGAAATAACGCAATGAAAGTTGTTGAACTGTCAAAATGAATCCCATTGCTACTAATAGTGTGTTACGCAATTACCCTGCTGCTGCTGTCGTCCCTACCTTATTATTTTGGTAACTCAAGCCAACCTACTCCACGCCGTGGCTAAATAAGAACAGTCGCACAGGTTGATCAGTTTGATGAAGCTACGCTTGCCGCGGTTGGTCGGTGGATGGGTGACCATATTTACATACCGAGACCTCTCAGTGCCTCGTAAAGCACGTTAAGCTGTTGGTTCCGGCTGTCGTTCACAGATCGTTGACAGTGTTACGGGTCGTGAGAAGTTTGAAAGTCTGACCACCAGTCTTCTTCTTCTTCTTCTTCAGCCTATAGACGTCCACTGCTGGACAAAGGCCTCCCCCAAGGCTTTCCACGATGACCGGTCTTGTGCTGCCAGCATCCATCGGTTTCCCGCGACCTTCATCGGGTCATCGGTCCACCTTGTTGGGGGCCTCCCTACACTGCGTCTTCCAGTACGCGGCCGCCACTCCAGAACCTTATTGCCGCATCGGCCATCGGTTCTACGAGCAATGTGCCCTGCCCACTGCCACTTAGTTTTAGCGACTGGAAGAGCTATGTCGGTGACTTAGGTTCTTCTGAGGATCTCCTCATTTCTGATTCAATCACGCAGAGAAACTCCGTGCATAGTTCTTTCCATTGCCCTTTGTGTGACTCTGAGCCATCGTATGAGGCCCATTGTGAGTGAACACGTGTCAGTTCCACCAGTCCCACCAGTACCACCAGTTTTACCAAGGGTAAAAGGTTGTGAAGGTCAGATAGGCAGTCGTTCCACGTAAAATATTGGTATTCAGCTGTATCCGGTTAGACTACCCCAGGATAGTTGGGGAAAGCCAAGGCTACCTAAGCCTAGGCTACTAGGCTTAGGTAGGTACCTACTACCCCAAAATAAAATGAGCCCATTATTAAGCCTTGTGGCATACCCAACCCATTATAGTTTTAATCTTGAAAATGTAATATTGTCTACACCAATCCTGCTGTCTGTGTGTCTTGCTATCTTTTGAGATCTTATTTTTTTTAAACGTTATAAATTTGACCGCGATCTTGCCTGATGGTGAGCAGTGATGCAATTATTGATGGTATGGCGCGCTAGTATATTAATAGCCTATTCGCTCTAGATACCTAAATTATTGCAATCAGATGGAAAGACCGGCTCAATTAATACTAACTAGTGTTCGTCAATGAGTCTCATTCATAATCTAAACCATATTGTGGCCGAACCAATCAAAAACTTTAGACAGTTCACAGGAGATACTTACATTATGCATCAGCAAAAAAAAGGTATAGAATAAAATCATATTGCAAACCTTACTAGCGATATCTCTTAAACACTCTATCATGAACTAACTACATATCCGCGCCTAATACAGCGCCATCTACTATAAAACATGTGAACTGTTTTCCTGTAGTCAAAACTGATTTCATGCGTTTTCTATGTGTTACAATAGATGGCAGTGTGATCGATTACTGCAACTGGCTTCCTAATTAAATTAGGTATTGTTCCACAGATGTCTCTTTGACTCTTATACTATGTATATCTGATAGATGGAGTTAGCATCGGTTTAAGTTACATAATGCCGCTAAACGCTAATAATTTCCCTTGTTCAGAAACTGAACTAAAAAGTCAGTGCATCATTTTTTTTTAAATTTCATTTAGAAAAGGACAGAAGATAAGAAATATTATTTTATTTCTGTAAAATTGAGAAACAAATAAGTAAATGAATTTGAAAACGCGTTTAAAAACCCACGACTAAAATAGGTCAATTTACATCAAGCGCTCACTAATTGAAGAGGACTAAACTAATATTAATGTTCTATCCTTTTCAAATAGACAGAAAATGCTGAACAGTCCCGAGGGCCTTTTTTATAAAAAAAAAAACGACAAAGACCTAAAGATAAACCTAAGCCTAAACCTAGTACCTATACAAAGACATTAAATTACATATTTATAATTGTACCTATCTTAAATCTCTTTGTACCTGTATGACCTTTAACTCTGGCGGCTAACTCCATAATCTCTTGCTTTATTGTTACTGGGTAGGTATTTCAAATGTAATTCAATTTTGCGAGACATATTAGGGAACACGCCAGGAAATAAGAAGTTCAAAGAGTTGTCTTTGTAACGTTATTTTTATTTTTAAGGACAAATTGACACTGACTCTAGCCTAACCCAAGAGAAAGAAGACAGGAAATTGGTTACGGTGTAAGCAATAAATAAACACGTAAAGCCTTTCCCTTTTTATTTACGACATTACAAGGCAAGGGTAGGTTGGGAAAC
>JADWQK010000575.1:0-88526 GCA_017933935.1 Sesamia nonagrioides
AAAAAAAAAAAAACTTAAAACTAGAAAATAAAGTTTAGGAAAATAGTTCAAAACTACTTTATTCTAACTTAGAAGAAAAATGTTTTTCATTAAGGTAGGTACTCACTTATATTATAGTACGTTTTCACGACTAAAAGGCTTCGGAGTCTTTTTTTAAATAATTTTAACGGAAGCTCTTTCCAGCTCTTTCGTAACTTATTATAAATAAGTGGAGGCAGAGCTAGCTCTTGACCTAACAATGTATACATCTGAAACGACTCGGATTTGCCTTCACAAACACAGCTACTTCTAGTATATACAGACAACATAATGTCAATATCTTATATTTTTTAAAGTATGGTTTACAACTATCAGTGGGTTTTATTTTAATCATCGCTCGAATGCATCTTTTTTTGCGCCTTGAGGGCAGTTTCTTTTTCAGTAGAGTTTCCCCAAAATATGATCCCATACCTTAAATGAGATTCTGCTATGCCATAATATGCCGTAAGAAGAGCGTCTTTGTTAACTATAAGTGATAATGTGTTTATGCTGAATTACTCGTTTTCTTACAATGTTTTCTTATAATAGCAATGTGGGATTTAAAATTTAATTTTTGATCGATTTCAAGACCCAAAAATACTTAAAACTTACAACTTCTTCTATTGTATCATTATTGTAGTGGATGCTTAAATTAATAGTAGAGGTCTGTTGTCTAAAATGGATAACTTTACTTTTACTTAAATTTATTTTTAAATTATTCGCGTCTAGCCAGGTTACCATCTGTTGTAAACTATTGTTTATGTCAGTCTCATAATTATCTATACATAATGATCTATTTTGGCAAGTTTCGTAATCTACTAACAAAATGGCGTCATTATGACTTTCCAGTGGTCAATCACTAATACTCGACTCCATATTATTAAAAGTTAAAATTGAGTAGAAGGTTTTAGAAAATCATTTCTACTAACGGGTTTTATAACAATGGCGATACGGAAATGTCATTCTATCACCATTCCATTAGTGTCCATTACGCGACCACTGACCGATTATTTATTGATAGATCACTATGAATTTAGCAGATTACGAACTTGACTATGGAATCGTGCTGGGATGACAAATTTATAAAACTATTGCCTCTGCTCGTATACCAAGACAGAATTGAAATGCTTTTTGTACTATGACCAAATACAAAAAAAAGCAGTATAGTTCAACCCTCTGCCCCGCTATAAGAGCTGGTGGTTAACCCTTAAGGGGTCTACTATAACCGTTGAGAAAACCTGTATAGCTCCATCTTTGTCTGGTATTGGAACCATGATGCTTTTGTAGGGACGTGCGGAATGCCTACGCAGGCAAATGGTCCGGCGGGCTAGTCGAACACCGACGTGCCACGCCAGTCATTCCCGTAGACCCAGTATGGTCGTACACTTGTAATCTATCTGATAGTTCGGATAATACTGTATAGGGTAAAGTGAAAGTAAACTACAGTTTCAGTGCAAGTCTAGTTTTATTTATATCCAGAGAGTAAACCCCTAAAGTTTTAACACATCATATTAACCCCCCCCCACAGCTTTAAAACCAAGCTAGTTAGCTTAAAATAGCTCTTATAACCTCAGTTCATTTTGTAACAAGACCTCACCCTTTTTCAAGACACAGCTGACATATAGACGTCGCAAAAGTGGTATACTAACTATTTAAAGGCAGATGTCACGCACAGAGTACATTATATCTATAGGATGTCACGTAAGAAGAAAAACAAACGTCAGAATCTCGCTATGTAAACGAAAATTACCGTAAAATTATAGATTAACGATGACTGCAAAAACCTTAGCTATGATTTTGATCCTTTTATACAACATAAGAATTTGTCAAAGTAGGCGGTATGACAATTTCACTCTATACACGACCATACCGACGGACGCAGAACACTTGAAGTTTCTACAAAACCTGGAAAAACAACAATATATCGACATGATCTTCTGGAAAAAGCCTTACAAATTGTTCGAAGATGTCCAGTTCATAGTTAGTCCTGCTGACAATGAACTCTTTATTGAAAGAACCAATCACTTTAAGTTGAAAACTGAAGTAATGTTGAATAACGTTGGAAAGTAAGGGATATTTCTCAGTTATTTTACCTCTGATAACTCAAGGGCAACCTTGTCTGTCTTAAGTTCCGTCTTTGAGGAGTGGCTAGAGAGGCGTCATGCTGCCCTCATCTTCCGCCTGACGCAGGTCCTCACCGGACACGGTTGTTTCGGGAGGTTCCTGTTCCGTATAAGGAGGGAGGAAACGCCAGGGTGTCGCCATTGTGTGGTTCGTCCTGAGGACACTGTGGAGCATACGGTGGAGGTCTGCCCGGCTTGGGTAGACCACCGCCGTATCCTCGTAGCGGCGATCGGCGGCGATCTCTCCCGTCCGACCCTGGTCCAGGCCATGGTCCGGAGCGAGAGTGCATGGCAAGCCGTCACCTCCTTCTGCAAAGCAGTGATGCTGGCATAGGAGGAGGAGGAGCGCGTGAGGCAGCGGGAATCCTAGCGCCCTAACTCCACTATCCGCCGCATTAGTTTTGGTTTAGGATGTGTCAGTCTATTATGTAACGCAATAATGCAGCACAACGGCGTCGTGATGACATTCCAATGCTCAGCATCGCACCGCAACAGCCCACCCAGCTTCGCTATTTATGATTTGTGCCAATTTCAAGTAAAAGGTAGACTTTTTTCTGAAGTAATCAAGAGTTTCTTTTTTGGCTTCGCACGGTTTGTGCATTTAGCTAACGTCACGTAAAAATTATTGATGTCGAAAAAGACGGCCACGTGGACTGTTTACGAGGGAGGTTTGAGGCAAAGTCATGATGAGACCACTATGCTGCGATATCTCAATGTTATTTATGAATTATTTACTGAATGCACTTTTTGCTACATTAATCACGCACTTTTATTTAGTAAACAACAGTATAAATAATTTAAGAAATAATTAAAGAAATAATTTGGTCTAACTGCAATGCTTAGATATCGCCTTCCGGTTGTGGAGGTCAGACAGCAGTCGCTTCACGGAAAATATCGAAGTTTAGCCAAAATCAGCAGTTAGACTGGTACAGCGGATCCCAGACTAGCAAAAAGCTGAAAAAAGCTGCGGATGCGACTGGGATTAACGCTGAGATGATGATGAGTATAAATAATTTAAGAAGTCCAATGAAAAATGAGCGTGACACTCAGCTTAACTTTCCCGCCAAAAACTGCTCTAGGAGGTTGGAGTTACAGCTGTACAGAATGAATTAACTATCCTTTTTTCAAAAAAGAACTTCCCTTTTTCATAATATTCGCCTTACCTTACCTTGTGCAGCGTGCGTTACATCACAAGATGTCGTCTTAACACTCTGTGTGTTACCACTTCACTGTGACAAAGATTTTTTAATCAAATTAACGCCTTAATTCCTAAATTTTAGAGCATTTGATCGCCAAGTGATTAAACCATACTTACGAGAAAACACTGATACTTTTAACTGGAAACACTATCACTCGCTATCGGACATAAATCAATGGCTTGCAGACATATCTACTCAATATCCTAATGTCAATTTGTTATCAATCGGAAAATCAGCCGAAGGGAGAGACATATACGCTGTCTCTTTCACAAAACCTAAAAACAAGCATACAGTGATAGTGGAAGGTGGAATCCACGGAAACGAGTGGATTGGAATAGAATTCGTGACATATCTTGTGAATCAATTAATTGTTCAAAATGACACCAGAAACTGGCAATTTCGTGAAATGGCAAAAAAATATGACTGGTTTCTAATACCTGTTATCAATCCCGATGGCTTCGCTTATAGTCAAGCAACGGTAAGGAATATTAATGTGTTTTTAAGGGATTCTGCATGCATATGTTTGAATCAGCGACGTAGTTGATCGACATTGAATAATAGAAAGCAGTAGTGACTAAGGTGGTAGCGGCCGTGATTACTAATTGTGGGTTGCTGTTTCAAACAGGAGAGAGAGAGAGAGGCAGGCTTTAGTAAGCCTATGTTATCTTCTTCTTCTTCGCCTTCAGCCTATAGAGGTCCACTGTTGGACAAAGTTTTCCCCCAAGGCTTTCCACAATGACCGGTCTTGTGCTGCCCGCATCCATCGGGTTTCAGCGACCTTCACCAGGTCATCGATCCACCTTGTTGGGGGCCTCCCTATGCTGCGTCTTCCGGTACGTGGCCGCCACTGTAGAATCTTACTGCCCAACCGACCAACGGTTCTACGAGCAATGTGCCCTGCCCACTGCCATTTAAGTTTAGCGACTCGAAGAGCTATGTCGGTGTCTTTGGTTCTTTTGCGGATCTCCTCATTTCTGATTTGATCACGCAGAGAAACTCCGAGCATCTTAGTACCGAGCAAAGGCATCCCCTAAATACTTCCAGGTATTTCTTTCTAGAGTCAGCTCGAATCAACCTTGGCGGTTCGCGACCAGGTGTTCCCACCACTTTTCTCTGGTCTAGCCTTGGCGACCAATAAACCCAAAACGGTGAAAGAAAACGTCATGAGGAAACCGGCAAGGTTTAAAAGCAAGAAATTCGAAGACATGTGTGATCTGACCAACCTACTCTGGGGCCACGTGATGGATTACAGTCCACTGAGAGGAGGCTTGTGTCTTAGCAGTGGAGATGTTACATGATCTGTGCGAGTCACAATAGATACTTTTTCTTTATTAAGTTTTCTTTATCTTAATTACAGGATATTTTTTTCTGATAAGAAAAGGTCTTCTGAAAATAGTTTATGTCTAGTACTATAATAACGGGTTTGTGTTCAAGGATCGACTATGGAGAAAAAATCGGAGGGTCTCGACCGATGCAAACGGCGTTGACTTAAATAGAAATTTTGATTACAGTTTTGGGAGTAAGTATTTTTTTTTGAGAACATAGATTACAATCTTACAGTCAGAAATACAAATACAGTAGGAACAAATCGATGAAAGTTTTTGAATTTAATTTAAGTAATGAAGTGTATGAAGTGTAGTCACGGTGGCCTAGTGGTTAAAACACCAGCCTCTCAAGTATCAGTGTGCGGGTTTAATTCCAGGTCAGACAAGTACTAATGTAAATTTTCTAAAGTTATATGTACTTTCTAAGTATATCTTGGACACCAATGACTGATTACAAGGTGAAGGAAAACATCTTGAGGAAACCTAGACTTTAAGTTTGAAATCACCAACCCGCATTGAGAAAGCGTAGTAATTACGCTCAATCCTTCTCTGCATGAAAGGAGACCTGTGCTTAGTAGTGGGACGATAAAAAGGTGATGATGAATGAAGTATTTGTTTTATAGATTATTTTGTACGCATGGTCGGTATCAGCGTGATGGCTTGGGCATCAAGAAGTCCTGAATTCAATCCGATTGAGCATACCTAGAATGAGCTAGGGAAGCTAGACAGAAGCCGCAGATCGCCACCTTTCACCCTCAGGGTACTAAAATAGGCAGGAAATTGAAGAGTGAAAGACGGCTTCGAAATCTCATATCCAGTATAACAAACTATTTTGAAGCTGTAGTCAGATCCCGAGGAGGCAATAGCAGTTATTAAAAATTTAATAACACGTAAAATATAAATGTTAAAAGAGTTTTGACACTAAGCTGAAAATAGTTTTTTTTTCTTTTATTCAATGATTTTTCAAGAAGCTGATAAAATTTGCTCCATTTTTTTATATAATATAAAGTGCTTATGTAGTTTGTCTGTTCAGTATAGTTGGGGAATGGCTAGATGATGCAAATGCTGAGAATGATGATGCTGATGATGTATTTAAATAAAGATAATTCTTACTTTTTAGAATACGGTACAACTAATGACCCTAAGGACGATGTATATTGTGGACCTCATCCTTTTTCCGAGCCAGAAACGAAAGTACTGGCGGACTTTGTCACGCAAAAGAAACATAATCTTCGATTTTACTTTTCCTTTCACGCTTATGGCCAGAAACTCATCATACCGTTCGCTGATAGGATAAAGCACCTTGAGAACTATAGTGAGATGGTAAGTGAAGATTTTAATGACACTCCTCCTGTGTACGGACGACAGCAGGTCAAGCTACCCGATTTTTTTTTATTTATTTTTTTATTATTATTTATAAACCAGCGCTTGACCGCAATCCCGCCTGATGGTAAGCAGCGATGCGATCGTTGATGGTAAGGCGTGCTAGTTTATTAAGAGCCTATTCACTCTAGCCTTGAAGACACTCAAATTGTAGTCCTACGGAAACACCGCCGCCGGCAAGTTGTTCCAGTCCTCAAGGGACTGGAACAACTTGCCGGCGGCGGCGTACGCGGTATAAAGGAGGAGGCGAAACGCTTCGTCCGGATCGTAGTAGTGTTAACAACGTAGGGGTGGAAACTCGCCGTACGACGGGTCGTCCGATGGTGGAACGGAGATGGGGGAATTAAATCATGCAATTGTCAGATATTCCCAATCAACCTTGAGCCTTAATGTTTTGGAGATAAAGTTGAAAATCGAATAAATAAATCTGGCAGATTGTAGTAGCTTGATGTGCTGTCGTCTGTACAGTCACGAGTACTTCTTTATTTTTACACCTGTAACGGCAGTGCAATTAAAATAATAGCAGAGTAATTAAATTTCTCGGTGGTAGGCCATAATATCGACTGCCGGTAGAAGGTACCACCCACCCGACGTCTTAGTTGCTTAAAGTCTTGCTGCCAAGCGATTCGTTGCGTTCCGGCACGATGTCTGGTGAAGCCGTACAAAGGACGGGTCTGAGCAGTTGTATTGCGATGTGTGCCGGGTACGATGTGCCAAATATTGTTGTGTCGGGAGTTTGGTCGTGAAGGGTCTCCAGATTAATTTCCTTCTGGCGCAACATCGTTGGTCG
This sequence comes from Sesamia nonagrioides, assembly GCA_017933935.1. NCBI lineage: Eukaryota > Metazoa > Arthropoda > Insecta > Lepidoptera > Noctuidae > Sesamia > Sesamia nonagrioides. Next base: position 6,839 of record JADWQK010000575.1, read on the forward strand.
TCTTATTAGGTTTAATATTGCATCAACTCTCTCAACTGACGTCTTCCTTCGTATTCACTAAGATTTTTAAGTGAATAGGCTTAATAAACTAGCGCGCTTTACCATCAAGGATTGTGTCACTGCTTACCATCAGGCGAGATTGCAGTCAAGCACTTATTCATAATTATTAAAAAAAACAACAGCTTGTACCCGTGTACGGTCTTGTCTTATTTTAATTGTCACGAACATAGTATTTTCCTATAGATTTGGTAATAATGGTATTTCAACGTTGCATTTGCTATTGCACGATAAAATTACAGTTGAAAGTTGTTAAGTGTTGACATATTCATGTTCGCCTTGACTGCACAACCCGTTAACAATTTACTTGGAAAATTACTAAGCGGACGTTCATTTTTGAAATAAAGTTCTTTACCATAGCTTACTGTAGGAGTAAACTGGTAGAAATCGTAAAATGGAAAGAAAAGGGACCTAAAGAGTGCTAGGGGACATAGTGATCTAGCGGTCTCTTGCCAAAAACAAGCCACCTAGAGAAAGTTCACAAAATTTTCGAGGGTCCTAAAGCCTTGATGTTAGGACAAAATAAAAAATTAAGAGGGCGGCTGTGACCTTGGACCCTAGCGCATAGGCAAGTGAAGGAAAAAGGGTAGGTTTTAGTCAAGTAAAATTCTGAGACGCGCTTTCGCTTCACACAGAGCAAAAGATGTCATTACATGGTTTGCTACAAAAAAATCCAAAAAAAAATTGGTGTGTAAAAACAATGACGAGGTCAAAATGAAAATCCAATATGGCGGTTGCAGAAATTTAAATTTTTGTTCTGATTTGGATTTTTTATTTGATTTTTGTCCTTTAGCGAGGGTCTCGACGAGACCCTTCGTAAGAATCCGAAACAAATCAAGGGACATTTACATACATTACTTATGTTTATCACTAAAAATCTTTTTTTTTTTTTCAGGAAAATTACGGTAAACAGGCAATATTGAGAATGTATAGAATGTACGGTATAAAATACAGTGTTGGCACTACCTTCGATACTTTAGGTGAGTGGAAAAAGTAGCTTTATTATTATTGTTGCAGAGATTATAATTGAATTTTTACTAGAGTCCGCACCACAAAAGACATTTTAACGGAGTGGAATAATGACCTCTACTGTTATTTGGTGTTGGCTGCCGGCAGAAGTTACCACCCACCAGACAAAGTCTTGCCGCCATGTCTGGTGAAGCCGCACAGAGGACATTATTATGATTTCCTTTATTTCACCATATTTACATATTCATTTACAATTCAATATAAAAAATACATAAAAACGAGCCGTGTCCAGAAGTACTGCTTTCATTACTTATTATTATTGTTTCTTTTTGTACAGGTATGCGTATTTCCGGAAACAGTGCCAGTTGGGTGAAGAAAACTTTTGGCGTTAGGTAATTCATTCTTTATGTACCGCTTATTTTTTTTCTTGTTACTAGGAGTAGCTAGTACTTGGAGTAGTAGTAATGGGCTTTAGTAGCGCAAAAGTCTGACAATTAGCCTCAGACTCTGGACCATTAAATGTGCATAACAGACATGCAGGACCATGTAGTGGACATATGCCTCTGCACGTTTTGACACAGTCAGTTGCTGGGTTGGTGAAAATAAGTGAGACTTCGTTGCCCACAAAAACACGTTTTGGCAAAACTTTGATATTTTCCGTGAAACAACTGCCGTCTGACCTTCACAACCCGAAGGCGATATCGGAGCATTTCAGATAGACAGTTTGACTTTTGATGGCTCCAACAACCCGCTACGACTGCCATTAGATGTTCGTATGGTAACAGGTACCAACGGCTTAACGTGCTTTCCGAGGCACGACGAGACCAGTGCAAGTATTCATATTCATGCATACAAATATTTGCACTGCGCCTCCTTGCGCAGCCGCTGCCTTCGCTACGCCACGTAGGCTGTCATTCCCTGTTCCTAATAATATCTATAAAGATTGCAATTGTTATTATGATATTTAATTATTAATTTATAGTAAGCTAAAACGGTACAAAACCAATTACATTAACTAACATAGAGACAAAAAATTACATTAATTAACTTAAAACTACTACTAAAACTAACATGGAATAGTGGACTCTCTCCCATACTTTCTTTCACAGAAGCCCAAACATACACGCATAAGCTTCTTCCATACATCCGCAAACACATCACATTCAGGGTTGGCCATCAAAAGGGCATTCAGCACTTTTAGGGTACAACAAACCGGGGATTCAGCTCTGGCTACCGTTTTTGCGGGGAGTTGCGCAAAAAGATTGTACCTGCGGCTTTGACGATGGCCGACATATTTGTCAGGCACAAATAGTCGGCAGAAAAGACCATGGAGCTCTGGGCAGTCTATATGTCCCCGTAATGTCTCACAAGATACGGTAAGCTGGTCAAAGCCTCTTCTCACTTCCAAAGAGTTAAATCCCAACATCCCTAAGAGATAGTTGGTGGAGTACATAAAGGGAAAAAAATGGTATACCCTTTGGAAGAAGTATATAAGGAAAATTTTCTGTACCTTTTCCAGCATTAGTGTTTGGGTTGCGTTATAGGGGTGCCAGATACAGGCACTAGATTTGAGTTTGCTTCGAACAAGAGAGGTATACAACAACTTAACGACATTAGGTTTACTAAAGTCACGACCATTTCGCAAAATTGTATATGTTACGCAGACACTGCAATGTAACCATCTCTGTTCCTAGATACGTCTTCACGTTCCTGCTTCGTGACAACGGGTCTTACGGCCACGCGCTCCCACCTTCCCAGATCATACCCACATGTGAGGAAACTTTAGCTGGTCTCACTGAGCTGATGGTCGCTAAACCTAAACCAGTCAAACTAAACCTCTTCGTAAATAGAGCCAAAGAATTAAGTGCTGTTATTTTTATCTTATTTTATAATGCTTTTGTTATTTTACTTTTAAAATAATTATTGCATTAAATAAGTTTTTTTTTTCTGTATGTATTATTGTTTCTTTTTATTTATTTAGGGTCAAAACTAACCCTATTTTTTGCGTAGATTGTGTTGTAAACCACGCCTTCAACCAATCTAATATAATTTCTGTAGGTACTAAATATTAATATTCTACAAAAATCTTAATTTTTCAGCTAGGGTGAAGTTGTCGGTGCTCCATTCCGCGTGCCCTTTTTTTGTTGGGATGGGAAATCATCACACGACTTCTTCTGCTCTGGGCGGAGTGGAAGGGCGTGTTAGACTTTTACTGACTAAAACCCACCCGTATTTCTTCACTTGCCTGTGCGACGGCCAGGGCCATGGTTTGTTGTTTAACCAACCCGCAACCCTGACCCAGGAGGCATCGGTCTTCGTGGACCCCGTCACGATGTGCTGACATGCGCGTGAAACACGACGCGCCGTCGACTCGGGCTTACCGGGCGGCGAGCTGATTCCGCGTGCCTTTGGAACGCAAGACTCGAACATTAGGTTTATAATTATTCAAAAGTCGATTTTTTTACTAATATCTAGTAATCATAGGATAGATAAAGCGGGCTGTCTTTGTCATACGACTAAAATTCCACGGTGTATACCTACTCGTATATTCAATACTTAATAATCATCCTAGGCAACAGAGTATTCATTGGAGTAGGTGTATAACAAGAGATTACATGCAGTGGTATCATGTACAATACAATGACCTTTATTACACAAGTACCTTGGAGTAAACGAAGTGACAGCTGTTTTTGTGCCAATTCAAAACGCTCCCGCTTGAGCGTCTAACCCGTGAGCGGCAAATGAGCGTTGTTTTTTTTTTTTGTTGTATACTCTGGTGATCTATGTCTCAATAGTGGAATGAGACTGAAGAGCGAACTCTAGTGGTGCTTTCTCCATACAAACTTATTCCCCTGTTTTGTTCGTGGATAATGCTTTTCGAGCAATTTTTTTTTTCTACAATTTTACACCGTGATTAAGTGCCCTTCTATCATTTGATTTTTTCTGAAACTTAATTAATAAAAGAAATACGATACTTCAAAATCGCCAAAAATAACCCATTTTTACCGTGATGTTCAGATGACTATTAGACAACCGTGATAAGTTTTTGACAAAAAAGAAAATAATAGAAGCATAGGTATATTTTGATATAAAAATGATTGAGATCTGTTGTGTTTTGAAAATGAAAACAGCGGAATACAAAACGTCTTATGGTCAACGTTTTTGTAGGTAAAATCAGCCTGAGGCTCAACTGTCCTTTTCGCACTTTACCGGGAGAGGTTGGCAGCAGCGCGACGGCAATAGTTTCTTCAAATACCTATTTTTCCAAATTCTTCGGCACAAGACTAACTTAAGAACTTGTACTTAAGAGGGCACCTCTTAAGTTAGTACAAAGTAATGTGTATTTTTTTTTAATGACCGAGACAGCTGTGCTTCTGGGGAGTTTATTCCGCCACTTCTTCTTCCCAGCGAAAGCTCTAGGCAGTGTCGATGGGTGAGCGTTTTGGGGGGCTGTCTTATGTAATATTGAGGTTCAAAAAGTGCTGAGCCTAATGTGAATAAATGACTTTTGATTTTTATTTTGATTTGAGTTTATTGAAACATTTCTATTATGAGAACATGTCCATGTAGTAAAATTTTCTATCATAAATAGTTCTACGGACGTTCACGTTACCAAAAGTGCCAAAATGGGGGAAGTCAAATGCATCGACATATGGGGCATAGGCATAGGGACACGCCTTAGATATGAGAATTGTGACACTCCGAAAGAAAGAGAGGAAACGAAGTTTCGGTCTATCTTTATCTCTCTCAAAATCCTCAATGATTTATGAGGAAAATTAGACCGAAAGCATAGGCCACCTCTCTCTCTCTTTTCAAACCAAATAATTACTACAGATTATAATCGTAGGTATGTCGTGGTGGTCTAGTGGTTAAAACACCAGCCTCTCAAGTATGAGTGCGCGGGTTCGATTCCAGGTCAGGCAAGTACCAATGTAACTTTTCTAAAGTTATATGTACTTTCTAAGTATATTGTTACGAATGGACCTTATGTCGATGGCATAAGGTTCAATATCGCGTGACATGCAGTGTGTCACTTTTAAGTCCTATTCCTCCAGATCTAGACATTTTCTAGGTACAATAATAAAACGCATTACTAAACTTAGGACGGCCTATCGAATGGTACAGGTCTCAACAGTTTTGTCAACAAAGTGTCGACATCGAAATTTCTAGAAACCCGTTTCCGGGAATTACCGTAGGTACTCCCGAGTGACCTCGAAGTTATGTGCTATTATTATTACGCCTAGAGGATTCTGGAATGTTCGATCAGCTGGCCTATATAAGCGCCGCGACGCCGACGCAGAGTCAGTCTACACTCGACTAGCGATACGAAAACAGCGACAGTTAAGAAGCGATCTTCGAGAATACCTACTGCGACAACTGCAACAAGAACTGTGAGTACTACGTGGAGTAACATCTGTACTGTTATTGTGTGTTTACAACACGGACTTCGTGGACGTAAGAGAAGACTTCGGTACGACATCAGCTACGTTCTACTTGTCACTGCCTACAATCGACTGTACCTTCGTTGCCAATAAACTTCGTAACCCTTAACCGGCGTTTAAGTACCCCTAGCCCGTAACAATTGGTGTCAGAAGCGGCATGCCGGTCACGCCAAGGGAAGACGAAAGAGTTCGCACGCGACGACAAGCAGCGATGGATTTGGCGCGTCAAGAGGAAGTATCACTTGGTGTCCCTGCACCCGTAGAAGATGCGGCCGACGTAACACCGACGAATGTGAGTGCGCCTACTACCACCACCACTGCCGGAGCCAGCGGACCCGATTTTTCGGCGTTACTGGCTCACTTGACGGCGCAAATAAAGCTGAGTATAGAACAATCCCAGGCAGCAACCCAGGCTCAAATAAAACAATCCCAGGTGGAAACCCAAGCAAAAATAGATGAAGCCCAGGCAAAATCCCAGCAACTAGTATTAGAACTAAATAAACAGTGGAAAGAAACCAAAGAAGAGGTTAATGAGCTTAAAATAAAAACAGCACAACAAGATGCCCGTATGGACCAGCAAGACATGCGTATAGACAAACAAGATGCGCGTATGGAGAAACTAGACAATACCATCATGGAGTGTGAGAAAGAAATACAGTTTCTCCATAAAACGGTGCAGAAAGGAGGCATTAAAGGTGTGGTACCTGTACCCAGTGCTTTGCCGACCTTCAAGGTACCTCATTTTGACGGAACAACATCATGGGTGGCCTTCCGTCTTCAATTTGAAAAGGTCGCAAAAAGCAACAATTGGGACGACGATCAAGCTGTAACCGCCCTTACGCTTGCTCTGCGTGGTGAGGCGGTACAAATCCTCGAAAATATTTCCGGCGACTGCAATACCCTAGCCTGTCTGTTAGAAGCGTTGGAGTCTAGATATGGAGAGAAACACCTGGAACATGTCTACAGGGCTCAACTCCGCGACCGCACACAGAAAAGCAGTGAGGGTTTGCAACAATGGGCATCGGAAATAGAACGTATTGTTCGGAGGGCGTATGCTTCAACACCGGGAGTAATTGATGCTAGTACGGTGCAAGCTTTTACTGATGGAATTCGAGATGCGGAAGTCAGGGCTGCGGTTCGTCTGGGGCACCATCAGACTCTGAAGGCAGCCTTGACACACGCTCTGGAGGTGGAAGCAGTACGCCAAGACGGCCGACCACACCACCGTATTCGTGAGGTAACCGCACAAATGAAAGCCCGACAAGGGCCAACATGCTATGAGTGCGGTGAAAAAGGGCATATTCGAATCAATTGTCCCAGGAAGGCTAAGGGAAGAAGCACTTCTGGGACACAGGTGGAAGCCGAGGATTTAAACTAGGAACAGCCAGGGCTATGGGGCGAGTACTGGCTGGTCGACATGTAGCCCCATTATAACAGTATCACAAGTGGGTGACGGAAACAGTCTCATTATAGAAGGAGAACTGAATGGTAAATCCTGCAGTTTCACATTGGATACTGGTGCATCAAGAACCATTGCACGACCGGAGCTATTTCCTCGGACCATAGTATGGAAAAGAGGATCTTCACAATGCCGATTACAAAGCGCCACTGGCCAACCAGTACTCGTCCTTGGTGAAACGAATGTGACCTTAAAAATGGGTGATAAGACATTTACGCACCCTGTTTTAGTAGCGAATATTACAGATGATTGCATAATAGGACTGGACTTTTTGAAGAAACAGCAGTGCGTCCTTAATGTAGCAAAAGGAGTATTGAAAGAAAGAAAAGAAAGAAAAATTCTTCAAGAAGAAGAAGAAGTATTTCTTCAAGGCGGAAAACAAGGGTCAGTGTACTGTTTAAGGAGAACGGTATTACCACCAAGATCAGAAACCTTAGTAGATATTAGACTATCACCAATAGGATGCCTTAAACGTTGCATTATAATAGAAGATTCTGGAGATTACCCAGACTGGATAACAGCAAGGACACTGATGATGATTTCCGATAAACCAAAAGTGCGCATTATCAACGTTAGTAACAAAGAAATAAATCTTGAAAAGAATTGCATCGTGGGTGTGTGCAACCATGTAGCATCGTTGAGAAAAGCAGAGGCGCACGAAAACGAACGTGATAAGAAGTGGCAGGAACATGTATCGACACTACCCAACAATTGTAAGGGCAATTTAAACAAGTTCGAAAGTCACAAAGTTAAGCAACTGTTGTATAAATTCCATGACATTTTCTCTAAGACCGACAGTGACGTGGGAACGACCGGGCTCGTCAAACACCATATAGATACGGGCGATACACAGCCGATAAGACAGAGACCACGTCGTATCCCCTTTGCAAGAGAACAGGAAGTGTCGGAAATTTTAAGAGATATGGAGAAAAATCGGATTATCGAAGCGTCTACCAGCCCTTGATCATCTCCAGTTGTCCTAGTCAAGAAAAAGGATGGCAGTACAAGGTTTTGCGTTGACTACAGGATGTTGAATGATGCCACAAAAAAGGATAGTTATCCTCTGCCACGTGTATGTGACACTTTGGACTTGCTAAGTGGCATGAAATGGTTCTCCACAGTTGACCTCAAAAGTGGATACTGGCAACTGGAAATCTGTCAGCAGGATAAGGAAAAGACCGCTTTCACCACTGGCCCTGGAAACGGTCTCTGGCAATTCAATGTCATGCCTTTTGGACTGTGCAATGCTCCAGCTACATTCGAGTGCCTACTGGAGCGCATCTTGGTGGGGTTGCTTGGTGATGCATGCCTGGTTTGTTTGGATGACATCATCATTATGGGACGAAACTTCGCAGAGCACCTAAGCAATTTGGAGAAAGTGTTCCAGAAACTGCGTGAAGGGAATTTAAAACTCAGTCCTAGTAAATGTACACTATTCCAGAAAGAGGTTGGATACTTAGGACACATTATTTCGGCGCAAGGAAATCGAACAGACCCTGAAAAAATAAAAGCAGTGTCGAAGTGGCCTACCCCTCGTAATAAAACTGAGGTACGCTCTTTCTTGGGTCTGTGTGCATATTACCGTCGGTTTGTGAAGAACTTCTCCGAGTTAGCGAAACCGCTGCATCGTTTAACAGAGGAAAAGTGTCTATTTGAATGGAACTCTGACTGCGAACAGGCATTTGCTCTACTGAAAACTCACTTGTGTGAGGCTCCTGTATTAGGTTACCCTAGTAGCGAAGGCCGATTTTTGGTAGGCACAGATGCCAGCAATGTTGGTATCGGAGGAGTTCTCTCTCAAACACAAGGAGATAGGCAGGTCGTTATCTCATATTTCAGCAAATGCCTTTCCAAGCCAGAAAGAAATTACTGTGTTACCCGTCGAGAACTTCTAGCCGTTGTTTAAACCTTACAACACTTCAAGAAATATTTGATTGGGAGACAGTTTACACTTCGTACCGATCACGCTGCCTTACAGTGGCTCCTTCAGTTCAAAGACCCGGAAGGACAAGTAGAAAGGTGGATAGAGCAGCTGCAAGAATTTGACTTTGTCACTGAACATCGAAAGGGCAAGTCACACAATAATGCTGATGCTTTATCTAGACGACCTTGTGAAGAATCTTGCCGACATTGTGCCAAACAGGAAAAGAAAGAGAACGTAAGGATTATCCAGGTGAACGCTTTGGACGAAGACTGGGATAATCAATCATTGGAAGATGCACTAACTGGAACACCTCCCGATACTCCTATCCTAGCTGTCGACTATGTGGCCGACCTGCGGCGTAAATTAGATGGAATACATGAGCTAGTGAGAGAGAATGGTCTGAAAACCAGTGAGAAGATGAAGATCCGATACGACCGCAAAGCTAACGTGCCCGGATTTGAAGAGGGAACTTTAGTATGGTTACATAATCCCATTAGAAGGAAAGGAAAGAGTCCAAAGTTCCAAGCCAAATGGGAGGGTCCGTACACGATAGTAACCAGAATAAACGATGTCACCTACCGGATTAAGAAAGGACCTAGAGGGAAGCTGAAGGTCGTACACGTTGACCGCCTAGCTCGCTATTATGGATCAAATCATGCTCGGGACGAGCATGACTAAGAAGGAGGCAATGTTACGAATGGGCCTTATGTCGATGGCATAAGGTTCAATATCGCGTGACAAGCAGTGTGTCACTTTTAAGTCCTATTTCGGCAGATCTAGACATTTTCTAGGTACAATAATAAAACGCATTGCTATACTTAGGACGGCCTATCGAATGGTACAGGTCTCAACAGTTTTGTCAACAAAGTGTCGACATCGAAATTTCTAGAAACCCGTTTCCGGGAATTATCGTAGGTACTTACTTGGCCGGTGACCTCGAAGTTATGCAGTATTATTATTACGCCTAGAGGATTCTGGAATGTTCAATCAGCTGGCCTATATATAGGCGGCGCGACGCCGGCGGACAGTCAGTCTACACTCGACTAGCGATACGAAAACAGCGACAGTTAAGAAGCAATCTTAAAGAAGACCTACTGCGACAATTATAACGAGAACTGTAAGTACTACGTGAAGAAACATCTGTAGCGTTATTGTGTGTTTACAACACGGACTTCGTGGACGTAAGAGAAGACTTCGGTACGACATCAGCTACGTTCTACTTGTCATTGCCTACAATCGACTGTACCTTCGTTGCCAATAAACTTCGTAACCCTTAACCGGCGTTTAAGTACCCCTAGCCCGTAACAATATCTTGATTTTAAAGAGTGTCCTTGGAGTTTCTTGCCCGTTCTTCACCATAGAGATCTACATATTTAATGGGCTTTAACTTACTAACAATCGAATAATCTTGACAATTCAAAAGTTTCTATAAATGGTTTAATTGAAATGAAAATAGCTTTCACCTTTGAAAATATTTTTGAACTGGCAATAGCTTCATTTAAAAAAAAACTTGATCTGTTTAGCTATAAATATTGTTTCCATAGCTATTTATATCATTCCAAAAGATATATCGTAGGTATCAAATGTGACCCATTTCTATAACCTGATATTTCTTACTCCCGGTGATGGAAAACAGCTGTCAGAAGAATAGAGTACGTCGGTTAGATGTAAAAAAGAAAAAACGAGTTTCGAATTTGTGAACAGTGTTTACAAATTCAAAATTCGAAAATTTTCTTAATTTTTTTTTTATCTATGGTGATATTGCATGATCTTCGATGTCGTACGGAAGCGCATTAAATGGTGGATGGTTTCATTGAAGTAGTCCCTTAAAAAATCATGAAGCCTGAAAATCTATATAAGGCTTCCTGAATTAGCAACAGCTGAACCACTATTTTCAGACTTAATACTACTATTAATACACAATAGCAGTTACTGCACATATTGTTCATTGTAGGGACTCAAATTGATATCGCAGGCGCGGCTAATTTTCATTGACCAGCTGTGGTCGGTTAAATAGGTGAATTTGTAATGGATTTACGATCGTATCGTTTGGGTTTAGCCTCATTAAACATGGTATATTTAGCTGTCCTTCCGTATTGTGATTTGATTTATGCCTTTGTATAGAATAGATAATACTGATTACATTATTCAAGTCAATAATCATACAATTCTATTTTGTTATATTGATACGACAATAAGTAACAAAACACACAAATCGAATGTTTCAAAGATATTCGACATGATTTATAAGTTGAGTTCGAACTAAATAGAAAACCTGATACCTATGTTTTGTGTAAGTTTTTGATATGAAATGAAATAGTTTATTATTTATTTTTATTTTATTTATTTAGGTTAACCAACAATTGTTTACACTGTACATTATTGTGATTTGATGACTAGAGTAACACTTACAAGTGCAACAATTAATTACAGGTTAACTCCACATGCAAAAAAAACGGTTTACATTACATATTAATTAAAACTTAACTGATATTAAAATTGAAAAACACACTTAAAAAAATAATTAAATAACAATAGGCGGGAAGTTGAACAATAGGTAACATAAAAAAAATCATTTGCATAGAAATTCTGATTAAATATTAATTAATTAACAATTATATTAATTATTTAGATAAATTTTCGAATTATGTTTTAAGATCATTAAAATTAATTAAAATTAATAAAATATTGAAAATAGATGTGACAACTAAAACTGAACATAAAATTAAATCGCATATAAAATGAATTATGCAAGTAGGATCACTGATCACTTTTTACACGTCATATTTTTTAAACTAGATGGAGCCGGCATTTCCTAACTGACTACCTCTGAGAAGAAAAGCCGAAACAAACTCAGGGATCGTCTTTTTTCAAGTCCAGACATTAAAAATTAAAATTTTAAGAATTAAAAAAACAGTATATGATCAAAATCAAATGTGACATACGAGGAAGTTTAAACCAAGTACGTGAGTTCATCTCGAAAAAATGGTTTACTAACAATCGTTTATCGTAGTTTAGAAGTTAACGTTTATTTAGTTGTAATGTGTTTGCAAAATAAGATTGGTTTTCACTAATTGTGGGTATTATACTAATATTATCTATTGTTTGGGGGCTGGAATATAATTTTATCACATACTAGCAGTGCTTCTATGTTTACATCACATGTGTCTCGATTCCGTGGAAATATGGGGGCAGAAAGTATGTATCTACTTATTAAAATCCGTTTAGCTGTTTTTGCGTGATTGAGTAACAAACATATACATTAATTCACATCTTTCACGTTTATAATATTAATAGGATAGGTTATTAATAGGATTTAATATAAGAAAGAGCCCTTCGATGGCTTATTTTGTTCCGTATTATAAAACCTTACCAGTAGCCAGTAGGCACTGGTACTGGCACTTTCAGAATAAACTTTTTGGCAGTTCTAGATCTACTTTTCTAATAGTTTATTGTACTACTATCCATCATGTCACATTATATAGTTATACACAACATTCGATCGTAAACGTTAACGTCAGCTTTGAGGATTGTTGTAAAAGTTGCTAATATGACTCATGTGACCTAATTTTGATGTGACATCATCAACCTGTGTGTGTAATGAAGTACCTAATATTCATTTCAATGTCTGACTAATGCTATTAAATGGATTGATTCATTTCTTTTTGTAGGAAGCTCCTTACCCACTTTAAACGGTGGCAAAGAGAGCGTAATTATTAGGTCTTACAATTTGTAATCTATCTATACTAATATATAAAGCTGAAGAGTTTGTTTGTTTGAACGCGATAATCTCAGGAACTGCTGGTCCGATTTGAAAATTTTTTGCATTGTATAGCCTACGCGCTAATCTCAGGAACTACTGGTCCGAATTGAAAAATTCTTGCATTGTATATTATATAGCCCATTAATCCAGGAAGGCTTTAGGCTATACAATATGTAAAGAAAACCCTGTCCGATCCGTGAAGGTATTGTTAGGTATCGTTAACTGATTCTAATAATGCCTACAAAGCCGGGCTAAACTTAAAAAAAAATCCCCCAAAAAAAATAAATATTATTTCGAAAAAGCGAGGTAACTTAATGCATGTGCTGTAGGCAACCCGATAGCCCCGCCCCCCTTCACCCGCGCATGTATGCGCGGGTGAAGGGGGGCGGGGCATGCGGCACGTGATCGCATCGCTATTCGCTCCGTCACAAATGGTGTTGTCAGTTTTTTAAAAATTACCCAATTTCGGGGAAATTGGAATTAATACCCGGGAAAAAAAGATTATTTCAAAATTCATTATTATTGTTACTGTGATGATTATGTAAAATTTTATATTATATTTGGTCAAGTGTTTACCTAACCTTTATTATCCTTAAGGGTCGGACAGGGTTTTCTTTACATATTGTATAACATCACGCTGCGACCAATAGGAGCGGAGCATAACTAACTCCACGCGAACGAAATAGCTGGCAGTGGATTATATTTTTTTAAGCGTTGCCCTACACTCGGAATTACACCTGTATCGTGGATGCGTTTACAAACATTTAAATTCACATACACATACAGCCAGACCTGGAACAACTACGTAGGTAATAAAAATTTTTGTTTCGTGAGGGAATCGAACCCGCGTCACGTAGCGGCGTAGTGCAACAGTCAATCGCTTAACCGCTGCGCCTACCGTGTCGTCAATAGGTATATTGGACGAGTCGTGTATATAATTGGTGTCATCGAAGAAGCTAGTTTTAGTTCACTGCGAATTGTACCATATATTCCTATTTACACGTATACATGTACCTATACAATATGTAAAGAAAACCCTGTCCGACCCATAAGGATAATAAATGTTAGGTAAACACATGAACAAATATTATATAAAATTTTACGTACTTAATCAATAACAATACTAATGAATTTTGAAATAATCTTCTTTTCCCGCGAATTAATTCCAACTTCATCGAAATTTGGTAATTTTAAAAAAAGTGACAACACTGATTTACGGTATTATTATTTAAGCGATGCGACCACGTGCCGCGTGTTCTGCCCCCCGTCGCCCGCGTATGGATTGCCTACCGCACATGTATTAAATTACTTCTTTTTGCGAAATAATATTTATTTTTAGGGGTTTTTTTAAGTTTAACCCGACTTTGTGAGCTTTAGTAGAATCAGTTATCGATACCACAGATTACAGAATACTACGTTCGATACCTAACAATACCTTCACGGATCGGACAGGGTTTTCTTCAGGTACATATTGTATACATTTGTAACTTTTTCTACAAGTATCTATTATATTCTATTGATGTTGAAAATGTGGTTCCTTTTGGTATGGTTGTTAGGTACATGTTTAATCTTGGTCCATTCTTTGACGTATTATAATGTATTATCGCCATATGCATCCATCTGTTTATGCAATTATACGCTTCATATCAAGCGATGCCGTTCATTTAATTTTGTATTAAAATTCCGAGAGTTCTATTTTAGTAGTTAAAGATAACATTATTTCTGTTTGTGTCCAGGCTAAAATGTAAGGATCATTTCATTCGAAGCTACGCTTCGTACATAGAGGTGATTATTTTTTTGCGGGCCTGGAACGCAAAATAGAAGTTTAATTATCTACCTGTAATCTTCTTCATTTTTTTATCTTCTTTTTTCACGACGAGCAACTAATTTCCAGGTATTTAATGCGGTGTTTTACTTTCAGACTTGGCTGTGGATGTCCTTACCACTGACTTGCTACGTTTTGGATCTTTTGTGGCGGATTTGTACTAGAAATAGAGCCAGAGTTGATATACTGGATGTAAGTTTAATAGTTTTAACATAGCTTTGTTTTTAGTATCATCATCATCAGCCCCTACTCGCCCACTGCTGGACATAGGCCTCCTTCATGGCACGCCAACAAGCTCGATCCTGAGCAGTTCTCCGCCAGCCACTACCAGGCACCAGCCACCTTTTTGATGTCGTCGCTCTATTTTTAGTATAACACAATTATTTTTTTTAATAACTTCAGTGCATCAATGTTATGTATACACCTATCTATAATCCTCAATGTTCTAGAATTTCAGAACATTGAGGATTTTTTTTTTTTGTTGGTGGTAGGCCATAACATCGGCTGCCGACAGAAGTTACCACCCACCAGACTAAGTCTTGCCGCCAAGCGATTCGTCGTGTTCTGGCATGATGTCTGGTGAAGCCGTACGGAGGACGGTTCTGAGGAGTTGTGTTGCGATGTGTAGTTTAACATTGCATCACCTCGCTCAATTGCCATCTTCCTTACTATACACTCTGTTTTTATATAGGCTAGAGTGAATAGGCTCTTAATAAACTGGCGCGCTTTACCATCAACGATTGCATCACTGCTTACCCTTGGGCGAGATGGAGCGACGACATCATAAAGGTGGCTGGTAGTGGCTGGCAGAGAACTGCTCAGGATCGAGTTTGTTGGCGTGCCATGAAGGAGGCCTATGTCCAGCAGTGGACGAGTAGAGGCTGATGACGATGATGATGATGATGATGCGGTCAAGCACTAGTTTATAATTTAAAAAAAAAACTCAGAATCTTCGCTCCACGCATCCATTTTATAAATAACGCAGTTACAAGATCTATTTGGAGAGACAATGAACGCTATCCTATAATTTTTAAAATAGCATGAAACTATTTTTGAAACTACATTAGGATTTGTTTGTCCAACCACGACAATGAACAAGGTTAATTAAAGTAGATAAACCTCAAACACACGAGGTTAATACGGTTTTATGTTCACATTTAGCTGAAGATTTTCGCGAAAATGGTTACGTAGGCAGTTTTAATCCAATAACCGATCAAGCTTTGCATAATCCTCTTATTGTGTAACAGTCTATTGGATTTTATAGAATTCATTGCATATTTCAGATTCGTATCATGTTTTAATATCATTATCTCTTTTACTAGGTATGCTTTTATTAGCCATTTCTATTTTATCGTCGTTTGACAATGTAGGATTTCTAATTACGTTTTCCTCTTCGGGTTTTTTAATTTTGCTTGCACAGTAGATTGCATTTTATATTTTATAACAATCCGACTGGCTTCATTTGAATTAATTTGGGGTCAAATCAGCCCGTCTTTTTCGTCTATTATACATTCTTACATTTACATATCATCATCATCATCCCTGCCACATGAAGTCCACTGCTGGACATAGGCCTCCCCCAAGAATTAAAAAAAAGAACGATTGCTCGCGGCCTGAATCCAGCGCTTCCTACGGCTGAATGCAAAATGACAATTTATGAATACGTCATGTCCCGGCAGTAATTTGTAGATTTTTGACAGTTTTTTAAGGAGAGTCAGAAGTCCAAAAGTCTGACAACGAGCCTAACCAGGGAGTGTCGTATTACCCAGTAACTGGATTTTGGAGGTCAGATAGGCTTTATGTAACATATTGGTATTTATCTGACTCTGGTTAGACTGGAAGCTGACTGGGAAAAGGCTAGGCGGATATTGATGATGATATACAAAAATAACGTTCTTTTTTATATAAGCGAAACCCGAAATACGTGTCCAACATTTTTAAGTAAAGAATACATATACAAAACTTTAAAAAGATATCATGAAAAACCATAAAGTTATGAGCTTGTTGTTTTACCTAGTTGTCCCTACAAAAATATGGTCAACGCACCGCTTAGTCGCCTGCGCCTAGAGCGGCGCGGCGCGGTAGGGCCCTCTAGCCTATAATCTACCGTCAACTGCCTTGTGCGCTCGGTAACCACACTGCAACAATATCTGGAAAAATTTAATATGGTGTAAAAATTATTGGAATCCATTCAGTTGCTTATTCTGAACAAACTTAATTCAGGTTTTGTATAAAGAAAAAATAACGTATACAACGTTATTTTTTCCTCCCATACCCACTTGAAAACATTATAAAAGTCAATTATTTTTAAAAGCGTTACAGTGGAGATTTATTGAGCTCTTCTCCATATGAAACGACCATTTGGAGCCATGATTTAGCCATTTAGCTTCTGGTGTTACATAAGTGCCCATGTTGGTTTCATCATTAGCCTATATTGATCCCACTGTCCAATGTCGGTTTATGTGAAATAAAATATTTTGTAATTCCTTTTTTTTTTGCCCAATCATACACACAATTCAACATATATTTGGGCCGCCTCTTTTCTTATAATTATTCACCTCATGTTCATAAAAACTAGTTAGATATACAATATGTAAAGAAAACCCTGTCCGATCCGTGAAGTTATTGTTAGGTATCGATAACTGATTCTACTAATGCCCACAAAGACAGACTAAACTTAAAAAAAAATCCCCGTAAAAAAATAAATATTATTTCGCAAAAAGAGGTAACTTAATACATCTGCGGTAAGCAACCCTTTCCGCGGGCGGCGGGGGGCAGGGCACGCGGCACCTGTGACGTGGTCGCGTCGCTATTCGCTTATAATAATAGCGGTGTTGTCACTTTTTTAAAAATTACCAAATTTCGGGGAGATTGGAATTAATTCCCGGGAAAAAAGGATTATTTCAAAATTCATTAGTATTGTTACTATGATGATTATGTAAAATTTTATATTATATTTGGTCAAGTGTTTACCTAACCTTTATTATCCTTACGGGTCGGACAGGGTTTTCTTTACATATTGTATAATGCTTTCCTAAATATTCACATGCTCCTCTCATGGAATTAAGAATATTTATGAAAATAGTTACTTGTACTACTACGATATATTACTTCACTAAACTATAATATTTTTATTAAAATTATTTTAGCAGTATATTTTTACATGATTTTGGTATTAACTAACTATATTGCCCTAGATTTAATATTGCCAACCTCATTATTTCTTGCTCAACAGCGTGCTAACAGGTTATGGTCCCATGGGTAATTCCGCATTGATGGGATTAGCGATTTGGGATGAATGAGTTAACCACTTCCCCTTGGCTTGTATAATTTTAGATGGGATGTTGTAATATTGTATGAGATGGTAATGGGATTACGAGTTAAGAAGTTTAATTTGTGTTCATAAAGAAATATTGCTCCTTGCTGTACCTAACTGATGTTAGATATTATAAATTTTGTGATGTTCGTTAATCATCATCATATGTGTAGCATATTCCCAACTATGCTGGGGGGTCAGCATCCAGTCTAACCGGTTGCTGCTGATCTCCACAATGTAGGATACAATTCGTAAATGTAGGATTAATTTCTTACAGTCTAAAGAATTAATTAATCCTACATTTTTCGACATGGTTAGGGATTTAATTATGTCCGTTTTTGGATAGCAAAATTGTAGTCATACAAATTTCAGTCGTGGGTCATCAATCGCTAGAATTACTGATAAATATAGTGGCACACTACTTAAAGGACAAACCTATTAACATTATAGGTGCATCACATGGCGGGGCACACGATAAGCTTGACAGTGAGCTGCCCACACGACATGCAGAGTCGCATGGGACAATATGTACTTCTGCAGTGTTTGGACGTCTCTCTCATTGAATGGCACCCCTTCACTATCGTCAAGGTAATAATGCTTAAAACTACAACGACAGGCACATATGACAGCATATCTACTACAATCTGTCAGATTTCTTTATTATATTTTTAAGTTTAAGTACAAAACATTAAGCGCTTAAGGTTGATTGGGAATTTTTAGACAGTTTCGGGTAGCTTGGCCTGCTATCGTCCGTCCACAGATTTATTTTAAAGACTACTCCAAAGGCTAACACAGCAGTCTAAATTAGTATATATGCAGCCGTGCCGATAGTTATAATTATTTTTGGAGTCCCTAAAGGCACCTTTTTAGGGTCATGTATAAATAAAACGACTTTTTTTTTAAATTTATGAATTACCAGCTTCTATGATTCCCTGATTAGATAATTAAAGTATATCTATATATCTGATGACTTCGATAGTTATATATTAACTGTTTAATGACAGCTTTTGTTTATCATTCTTTAACTTAACTAATAGGAGATAACTAAGCTTCAAATGCCAAATAAATATTGTCCAATGATTGATTTAAAGTTCTCTTGACATAACATCGAACAAAAAGCATGAGCATTGAATACCGCTTATTGTCCACATTCACTACAAAAACTATTTTAGACAATGGAGAATATATTTTATTTCCTAATATTATAATGACGGTTTCACGTGTTTCCTCTTTACCTGTCGTGAATATTTATGCTCTAACAAGAAAAACTATATTCGGTTACGTAACTTCTAACTATAGTTAAAAATAAGTATTTTCTGTCATAAGTGCTATAACGTCGTGGGTGGTAGACTTCATATAAGGTAGTTGATCCATTAGCAATCACGTTAAGCGTATTTGCTTAAAGACAATAACTTTTGTAGCATCTCAAAATGCTATTTTGTTATCTTACTTTAGATGACACACTTGACGGTTTCTATGGAAAATTTCGTCTTCATAAGTTATATCATCGCTCTAAAGTTGTCTATGCCTATTGTAGCTTTCTCCTATATTTTAGCTATCTACGTGACCAATTAATGCCATCTCAAGTTATCCTAGCGTCAGATACTTTTGCCAAACCATCTGACGCTGAAGTATGACTCGTCTTCCCATAGTCTTTCGTCTGATAAATATTTGTAACCTTAATATAACTTACACGGTACCTAACCCTTTTGAGTCCATTAAAAGATTGTCTTTAAAAGATATCTCTTAGAGATAAGATCGCCAATTGCACAATAGACAGAGAACAGTAAAACATCTTCATATAAACGAGCCGCTCCCGGTTTGAATGTATGCGTGCGCGCCGAGCGCCGTGTCGGTACGCGATTTCACGCACACGCTGGCATAATATAGGATGGTATAGGATGGCGGCAATACGGGCTGTGCCGCGTGACTGTGAGCACGCGCGTAAATTACATGACCGTTCGCGTTCGTCAATTCTCGCCGGCCACTTACCATAATATTAATTATTACGAGTATCATGACTTCAAAAGGGGGAAAAAAATATTGTAGTGTTTTCGGGTGCCTCAATAATGATTTCGCAAATCCGGACTTATCATTATTCATACTTCCTACTGAACCAGAAATGTAAGTACAACTTAAATCTTATTAGAAAATGTGATATGTATTGTTTGTTTCACAGTTTATTTGCTTTATTAAGAGCGTACCCGAGTCGCATTTTTCCATATAATTGTATTCCCAGATTTACTTCCTGACTACTATGTTTAAAGTTAAGTTTATTTTAAGAAGCCCAGTTTTACTATAAAACAGAGGATTGAGTACGAAATATCGTTTAAGTAAACTTATTTGTCGAGTATAGTGTAATAAGGACAATTTCACAATAATCAATATTGCAAATTACTATTTTTTTTTTCTAGTGTCTTGTGTGTTGTTTGATCCAAATATGGCGTCTTAATCATAATATTAAGTTAATAAAATTATAGTAAAATGTGACCGACTAACGCTTAGGGTTGCGTAGAATTTTATTTATAACATTCTATCAGCAACGCGAGGTGCTCTTAATAGCGAGTAAGCGAGCGGCGCCTTTGTTGCATTTGAGCTAGCTGTTGCTATCCGATTATATAAACAAACATTACACAGTACCCATATAAACAATCATTATAATTGTACCTCAGAAACTAATGAGGCTAAAAAGGTTATGCGGTTTTATTAAAGTAAGGTATCATTTGTTAAATATTCGCTACCCATACATAATCTTAGCTTTACTAATGTCTACTTTTTCATAAGAACTACATATTTATTGTTTACGTTCTCATGTTTTATATCATTTAAGCATTAGTTATTAGCTTGTGAATATTATTGTGTTAGTGTTACATTTAAGTACTCATCACTTACAATCTTCTCTGATAAGAACCAGTTATATCGATTTTCCATATCACACATCACTTAAAATTTATCATTATTTACGAGCTTTAGAATATAATTTAGTGTTACACTTAAGTACCTAGTCTTAAAAATTTTGTCGGTATCAAATTTGTAACTTAATATAATAAATGTTATGTGAATAAAGGCTTTTTATTTTTACTAAATTTATAAATTGGTAAAATATTCAATCATAATATGCTTTTTATTCTATAACTTTAGATCAAAGTGACAACCCTAGGGTTCAACGCAAGAGTAGGCAAATAACTCTGCGGGCGGCCTTAGATAATCTACTGTTCTCTGTCTACTGTGCCAATTGTGTGTCCCTTTGTACCTATATTTTTGACTGTAATTTATATGGTGTTGTATAATAAAGTGTATTGTATCCAATCCATATTTTAGGTTCCTACATCATACCAAAGAAGCTTCGTAGTATGGATAAGAGTAAAGGGAGATTGGACTGAATCTTTTGAGAAATTGTTACTAGAAAGGAGGTTCAATGAACTAAGGTAATCTTCAAAGGTCTTGTAATATGCGACAATTTTTTTTATACCTACCATTCTTTATCATCGTTCATCTATCTCATTATTTATTATTGAAGTTATTATTGTACTTTTTGCTCCTATTATTAAATAACATGGATGTCATGGTGGCCTAGTGGTTAAAACACCAGCCTCTCAAGTATGAGCGCGCGGGTTCGATTCCAGGTCAGGCACTGGCCTGACCTGGAATACCTACCTATCAATGTAACTTACCAATGTAACCGTTGACCTACCAATGTAACTTTTCTAAAGTTATATGTACTTTCTAAGTATATCTCAGACACCAATGACTGAAGGTGAAGGAAAACATCTTGAGGAAACCTGGGCATGATAAGTCTGAAATCGCCAACCCGCATTGAGCAAGCGTGGTGATTACGCTCAATCCTTCTCGGTATGAGAGGAGACCTGTGCTCAGCAGTGGGACGATAAAAAGGTGATGATTAAATAGCATTTTCTTAATTTCTAGTGTACTCGTAGACGGACCGTTCGCAAGTCCTATGGAGGGTGTCTGTCGGAGTAATGTCGCTATCTGCGTGGCTGCAGGAGTCGGGATTACGCCATTTGTCTCTGTGTTGCATGACATGTTGCTGTAAGTGTTCCTCTATTTTATTAAGAAAACATCTGTAAGATAATTGTGTTGAACCCCATTCGAACCAAAAGAGCTCGCTGAGCAGTCCCACAAAGTATTCTATGTATCACTTTTTTTTTGCCTTGTCTAATAAGGGTAATTTTATCCAAGATATATTTTGGAACACTGATATTCCAATTAAGTATCTATGTTTCAGAAACCCACGCAATCGCCTGCCCGGCAGAATCCACCTTCTATGGATAGTAAGACATGAAAAAGAGCTAACATGGCTTGCAGACCTAGCGAACAAAACTATACTACAATTACGAAACGCAAACCGCCCAGACAGACTGCACATAGAGTTTTACGTCACTAACACAAAAAATGAACTTAATAGAAATAAGAATAAAGCTCATATTCCTGTAGCACACATGGTTGTGATTAACGAGAAAGGACTCAATCATGTTTTGAGTAGAGATAGGGATGATGAGAGAGTGACTTTGTTGACTCCGAATCTGAAAAGGAATACTAATGAAGTGAAATCAGGCGGAGATGAAGACAATAATTATGATTTAGCCAAACAGTATCCATTGATTGGATGTAGAGTTCGACGAGGAAGGCCGCATTGGGATCGAGTTTTTGGTTATTGGGTGCATTTATATCCCGAGTAAGTTAACTGTCTTTTATTATAATGGTTTTATATTACCGTGTCTAGTTCCACAGATATTCTGCTAAAAAATGGGATTTGAGACTGCACTTAAGCTTTTAAATATGTTGATGATGGCCCATTTACTGATAAACTTGGAAATGTATCAGTAAATTTAAGAGATCACCATCACCTCTCAATGTCTTGGAAGTTTATTATAGTAAATCTGACTTCGTTGTCGTATCTGGTTCAATATGTACATGTTCTGAATAAATATAATAAATCCTAGGAGTGCCACAAAGTTCAATATTCGGTCCGTTTTTAATTGTAGTTATTATAATTAGATTAATGTAACAAAACGTTATGTATTATTATGCTCAACACAATTTAAAAAAATAATGTATGATTTTTCGTAAAAGTTACGTAATAACAATGCCTGGGTAATAACGTGTTTATGGTTTATATTTCAGGGATCAGCTGGACCTATATTGCTGTGGACCAAAGAAATTAGTGAAATTATTGAGAAGCAACTGTAAAAATGCTTCAAAAACTAGTAAAACTAAGTTTTCGTTTGTACACGAAGGTTTCTCTTGATCAGTGATATTGTAACTACTAATTATTATTAAAATACAATACATTTATTATGAGGGTGTTGTTCTTTCAATTTCCTACCTTGCATCGCAATTTATAAGGCGAAGTTTTTATGGACTGTATTATAATGTACTAGCTTTCCGCCCGCGGCTTCGTCCGCGTGGAATTCGGTTATATCGCGCTTTTTAGATTTCTCTTGGGAATATCACATTTTTCAATAAAAGGTAGCCTTTGGCCTTTCTCAGGGTCTAGATTGTCTATTCCAAA
Source organism: Sesamia nonagrioides (assembly GCA_017933935.1). NCBI lineage: Eukaryota > Metazoa > Arthropoda > Insecta > Lepidoptera > Noctuidae > Sesamia > Sesamia nonagrioides. Next base: position 30,127 of record JADWQK010000575.1, read on the forward strand.
TTTCATCAAAATTGGTTGAGAGGTTTAAGCGGGAAAGCGTAACAGACAGACAGAGTTACTTTCGCATTTATAATATTAGTATGGATACTAGCTTTCCGCCCGCGGCTTCGCCCGCGTGAAGTTCGGTTATATCGCGCTTTTTAGATTTCCCTCGGGAATATCAAATTTTTCCGGTATAAAAGGTAGCCTATGTCCTTTCTCAGGATCTAAAGAATGTCTATGCCAAATTTCATCATAAGAGGTTTAAGTGGAAAAGCGTAACAGAAAGACAGACAGAGTTACGTTACGATTATTATGTATACAATCTGTTTCAGAAATATGAAATAATACTTTCAGTATGTAAAATATATGTATATTGCATACCCATGGCACCGGTGTGAGGTACCTAAGTGCATGGGTTTTCTAATTATTTTGCTTTGTAGTGCGAAAACTTCGCAGTGATAACCCTAGAAATAACTTTAAAATTCAATTTTAAAGACTATAAAACTGAGTCGATTTTTAAGGACAACTAAGTAAGTACCTAGGTACATATTCACGTAAGTGTCTTTATTGACGCGAACCAGTAGGTAATGTATGCTGGTAGATATTTACCAGTCGGCCTCAGCTGTAGCGTAGGTTTAGGGTTGTCGACAAAATGTTTAATAAATATTTTTATTTATTTTGTAGGAAAAAAAAGTCTTAGTATTTCAAATTTATGACTAGGTCAAGTTGAAGTTTATATGGTATACTTCAATATCTGAAAGTATTGTTTCACCTTTCTGAAACACGTTGTATAATTAGGTATAAATATGTTTGGTGTACCAAGTGTAAAGTATATATAAATAATTAAATAATTCGGCCATTGCGCAAAGTTACCTACTTTGGTTTTAAATGTGAACTTCTAAACCGATTATAATATATTTATTCTCAAAACGCATATTGGATAAACTTCCTTCTGGAGACCCAGTTTTTAGATTAAAAAACAGTGTGCTTGAAGTTTTGTTTCCTGCTGGGACTGGGATAGTCATCACTATTAGCGTAAGCTTCTTCGACCTCAGACATTCACCTTCGTTCTCGATAGCAGCTACATGCTACTTTGCAAAGATCGTTCCATCCAAGGAGACGGATTCTCTGCCGCAAAGAGTTATAACCGTAATGAAACTGTTTTTAGGAAGTTATCATTGCGTACCACTCCAGGCTATGCCCCGCTTGTCCCGTTCGATTTTAAAATAACGGAATTAGGAAACCAATTAATGCTGATGTCATTTTAGAGCAGAAGAAATAGACAAGATTTTTTTATTTTCATGTGAGTGACTGTCAGATGTTATGTCAAAATAATGTCTGTTAAATTATTTGTAAAATGATTTTACATTACCAATGAAAATATACATTTCATTTAAGACAACACATTACCAGTACGAAGGAATGACGCCTGGAATATCTGGAGCAAAGGAGAAAATAGTAAAAGAGAAAAAAACAAAGAAACAAAAGACCAAAGTAAGTTAGTCTTTTAAATCTTCTTGGGTATCAACTCTGTCGCAATTGATAATTGGGCAAATGCATCGCCTTACAAATTCATTTAAAGAATTAAAATACAATACTGGTATAGTACTAGGGTTTACTATAACTTCTACTTGAATAGGTATTTATTTACATTTGTATACTGTTGTTTGCAGGCAAAATCAAAAGTTAAACAACTTCTGCGAATCCGCTGCCCTATATGTTTCAACAACTTGGGTAAAGACTCAGTTGTCTCGACGAAGTGCGGCCATGTATTTTGCAGAAATTGTCTGCAGAAGGCGTTGTTACTAAATCCTCTATGTCCTACATGTCGGAGAAAGTTGATAGGTTATCATAGCTATCATACGTTGTACCTAGATGACAATGTATATGACGACTTTATGGACGATGTCACTATAGGTCAATAATATTTTTCGATCAGCGTGTACTTTTGATGTGGTGTGATAAAGCACGATAAACAATTTTTTGTGGCCCTTTTTAGGATAGTTAATATTTTTTGTACAAATGTTTTGTTTTTGTATTTAACAAAGAATGTCTCTACAGTTTTTATTACCTGCACATAAAGTAATTTAAAAGGTCTACTTTTTTTTACTGCAATCCTGCTATGGTAGAATTTAGGTCATGATAAAGGAACTAAGAGGGCCGTTGGGGCGATGCTTTGACAGGTCTTTGCCTGGGATTGGGCGTCTTTTATCTAAGATGACCATGATGATATGATGCGACTCAAATAAACCTGAAGTGATAAAGGAAATGATATGATGCCCGTGCAGTACCGGGCATAGAATAGTACCAACCCATATCCTCCCGTGGGTGTCATGAGAGGTAAGAGAAGAGTTCCCTTAAACTCTCACCAGGGAAGCGTGCAGCAGCGCTTCTCCTGTGGAATATCAAATTACTGCTTTCCCCAACCAGCCTGCCAAGCATGGGGATTATGACAAACCCCAAAAGCACCGAAAACCTTGGGGGAGGCCTTTGTCCAGCAGTGGACCTGTATATAACTTAAAAAGAATCACGAAACATAATAATAATCATTTAAGCTTCTCAGAAATTGCAGTGGTAATCTTTTGTTTCGGTCTTAATATTTATGTTGTGCTAAGGTAATAAATAGGGTGGGCACGCCACAATAGCGGCGGTAAGTCCCCTCTTTGAAGAGTGGCTAGAAAGGCGCCGCGGCGCCCCTCACCTTCCGCCTGACGCAGGTCCTCACCGGACACGGTTGTTTCGGGAGGTTCCTGTTCCGTATGAGGTGGGAGGAAACGCCAGGGTGTCACCATTGTGTGGATCGCCCTGAGGACACGGTGGAGCATATGGTGGAGGTCTGCCCGGCTTGGGTAGAGCACCGCCGTGTCCTCGTAGCGGCGATCGGCGGCGATCTCTCGCATCCGACCCTGGTCCAGGCCATGGTCCGGAGCGAGAATGCATGGCAGGCCGTCACCTCCTTCTGCGAAGCAGTGATGATGGCAAAGGAGGAGGCGGAGCGCGTGAAGCAACGGGAATCCCAGCGCCCTCACGCTACTAGCCGCCGCAGGAGACGCCCTAGTCGGGAGACGACACCAAACTCCCAGCCACCGCAGGCGCGGGCCTGCGGGCGGTGAGCAGTGGGCAGCTCGCCGCTCGGTAAGGACTAGGACCGAGTCGTGCGTCGTGTTTCACGCATGCCTCAAAGAGATGTCAGCACATCGTGACGAGGTCCACGAAGACCGATGCCTCCTGGGCCAGGGTTGCGGGTTGGTCAAAATAACAAGAAACCGTGGCCCTGGCCGTCGCACAGGCACGTGAAGAGACACAGGTGGGTTTTAGTCAGTAAAAGTCTGACACGCATGGACGTTGAATGGTCGATATCGCTCTAGGTCAGTGGTTATAACCTTTTAGGCACGAGGGACCATTATACCAAACTGTCTGGCCAAGGACCACCTAGTTGGTTCATTAGTAATATACGGATCCTAAATATAAATAAATAAAGGGTTATTTGATATATGTTTTAATAAAACGGGAACAGAATAGAATACTCTTTATTATGTACACCATATAGATTACAGAACATAAACGAATAATTTTACGACTAACATTCATTTATTCATTATTTTGCAAAACTCTAAAGTTTTAATGAAATTTTTGTGTTTGCATACTCTTTACTAACTTCGGAATCCTTGGTTCAGTGCTACTCAAAGTTAAACGCATGTCAGCAGTGGCATACAACCGATTTCGATGTTTGTTATTAATAATCAGAAGAGCTGACAACCCTGCTTGCATATGTAGATACGTGGATGAAAATAAAGTTAGGTAACGTATCGCTATGTCTCCAATTTTTGGCAAATACCTAATTGCTTTTTGACTCCAAACGTTTTCAAGTTTAATTCAATTTTAAAATTTTTCAAAGGGAGTAACATATTCTCCTGTATTTCGCCTTTAATCTCTGAACCATGTCCTTTAATAATTTGGTTGAGCGTATCACATGCAGTAAAGTTTTTTCTTTCGACCTAATTGATTTAGAGCTCGATTTTAGCTATAAACGCCCTGATATACGCAAATATGTTAGGTACTGGTGCCCTGTTTGTTTAAATTCCTGACCCTTGCAGTTGAAGGTTCAATTTATATATTTGCATAAAACAAGTCGACCAAATTAACAAAACGTATTTGAAATACAGGCTCACAGAACTGATCAAGTAACTCTTTATTTTTCTTGTTAGTTAAAAATATTTATATTTCCTCTCATAGTTCGGCGTTTGAAAGGAAACATGTCAGAGTTCAGATCAGAACAAAATTTTTTGCACACGCGGACCCTCCCCTGCACTTGTGTGCACCGCGTTTCGCCTTCGGGTTTGAGCCGCCTGCGGTTTGCGTTCTGTGGCCACACGCCTTTTTTTTGTTGAGATGGGAAATCATCAAATGACGTCTCCAGCTCTAGGCGGAGCGGAAGGGCGTGTCAGACTTTTACTGACTAAAACCCACCCGTGTTTCTTCAATTGCCTATGCGCCAGGCTCACGATTTCTTTTTTAACCAACCCGCAACCCTGACCCAGGAGGAACCGGTCTTCGTGGACGTCGTCATGATGAGCTGAAATCTCTTAGAGGCGCGCGTGAAACACAACGCGCCGTCGACACGGGCCTGGTCCTTACCGGGCGGCGAGCTGTCCACTGCTCACCGCCCGCAAGCCCGCCGCGCCTACGGTGGGCGAGGTTCGATGTCGTTTCCCGGCCAGGGCGTGTCCTGCGGCGGCTAGTGGCGCGAGGGCGCTGGAATTCCCGCTGCCTCACGCACTGCGCCTCCTCCTTTGCCAGCAGACCGGGCAGACCTCCACCGCATGCTGCACCGTGGCTTCAGGGCGACTCACACAATGGTGCCACCCTGGCGTGTCCTCCCACCTTATCCAGTACAGGAACCTCCCGAAATAACAGTGTCCTGTGAGAACTTGTCAGACGGAAGGTGAGGGCGCCATGGCGCCTTTCTAGCCACTCCTCAAAGAGGGGACTTACCGCCGCTATATGTGGCGTGCGCAGCACTGGCTTACGACAATCGCACTCTCCATGTCGCCATGAGATCCCGCCGGAACTCTGTCTGCCGTACCGCGATTTATCGCGGCAGCGGAGTTATGCCCCGGCGTTTTGCCTCCTGTCGCCACTCCCACATGTGGGTGAGGGGTGTCCACTCGCCTGATTTCATCACCGTCGTTTCGCGGACCACTTGGAATGCCTCCAGGGACCACCGGTTAAGAACCACTGCTCTAGGTGGTGTAATATATTTTCTACTACCAATAGATAAAAAAATATAATTGATCAAAACTTTTATTTCGCCAGTTCCAAATAACCCCGTGATTTCCAAATAGCCCTACTTTGCGGTACACATCTATACTAATATACAGAGTGGTGCTAACAATACAACAATAAATTAAACATCGTGTACCTCAATACATTCTCAATGTATCCATAAAAAATCATATAAATATATTTATTAGTTTAGTCACAGGAAATCATTTTTCATTTTTCACATTTTCTACATGATGTACACGTTGATATGGAAGCGCTTACAGGTTGATGACCGCCTTATCCACGGCATCCAGTAGTGATGGGATTCGAGTTGCTTTTTACTCGAGTGACTCGAGTAGTTTTTATATTACTCGCACTCGAGTTAAATTTTTACCAACTCGAGTTCACTCGTACTCGAGTGGTTTATATCGAGCCGAGTGAAAATATGAAAAATACGAATTAAGCGGTAATTTTTTGAAAAAATTTAGAAAAAAATACTGTTATTATTTAGTTTTGCAAAAAAGTTACAAAGAGTTTGGTAATTTAACTAACTTGATTTCTCACATGAAAATGAACATCCAATTTAGTACAAGGATGGCAGTGGTGAATGTAGGTAGTTCATCACGTCACAAGCATGTTCTTTGAGTGAAGGTGTGCTTCCACGTCTGCCACTATCAATTCTATTTCAAAGAAACGGTGTCACTTTCTAAGCAAAAAAAAAAAAATCTTTGGCTCTTACTAAAACGCTTTGTCAAGACTTGATACCTCAACAAATGGCGGAAAATAAAGGCTTTATTTAATTTTTGAAATGAATCCAAATCCAATATTGTTTTATTCGTGTTAAAATTTTGGTCACTCGAGTTTTATATTCGGAGTGACTCGAGTCAATAAAAATCGCCCGAGTTTTATCTTCACTCGAGTGGCATTCGAGTGAGAAAGTTACCAGTACCGAGTGACTCGAGTGAAATAAAATCACTCGAGTCCCATCACTAGCATCCAGCGGTACTAAACTATAATAATAATGGCGCCAAAAAGCAAGTCGATACAGGATCGCGCTGTCGCCCGCTGATCGGAGGTCATTGAACCAATATTTTAAAGGATGTTCTATTCCGTTTGCAATTTTATGCGATTTAGTTTGTTTGAATTTTTTTATTTTTGATGCTAGGTTTTTCCATGGTTTAGGATTTTTCCTATGAACCAGCATAGTCCGTGTTTTGATTTATTGTTGTACTAGCTGTTGCCCGCGACTTCGTCCGCGTAGACTTCAGTTTACAGTGCGCGGTGGTTCCCGTTTCCGGGGGAATGCCAAGATAAATGCCTACATTACTGCAAGGTTTCAAACATCCTCACACATTTTCGCGTTTATATTATTAGTAGGATTATAAAGATACATAAGGTCTATAGCAACGTTAATTTTCCCGGGTTTAAAGGTTTAGCAAAGGAAAGAAACATCGAATATGTTACTTCTAATTATTTATATTGCGTTGGTTGGTGTTTTGGATATGCTCAGATAAGGGTTAAAATTATTACGCTTGATAAAATATGAGCACATTTAAGTAAGTACGGTTTTATAAACAACTTTTTTTGTTTTGCTGTCTTTTGCCAAAACATAAAGGTTTTCTGGATTTGATACACGTGAGCATGCCACATAGAGTTGCCCATGAGAAAAACATGTTGTTTCTAAATGATCTCCGGCAACTTTAAGCGTCTGTCGGCTTTGTTATTGTTATAGCAAATGCTGCTTTCAGAAGGAACTGTACTCTTTTAAATTGAAATGGCAAATCAGTCTATGGAATACGGGGAATCAAGACATTTTGTCCTTTTGCCATTCCAGCCATGATTGTAGCCTTTACAATGTTGTGACCCAAATGTGTTATTTGTAACCGAGTACCATTACACAGCTTTGGAGCGTCAAGGTTCCTCATTAATAGGACTGGAAGACCAACTTTTAGTATCAACTTATGGGGTGGCACTCCTGATAATTATAAAGAGTTGAAAAATTCTATAGGGTATGATGTAACTTGTTCAGTGTCCGTAATATTGTCCACTGAGAGGTATTCTATAGGTAGTATTTTCCCTGAACGTTTAACATGATTTGTTATTTATTTTTTAACACCCTTGCTCGTAAAGCTGATGTAATCCCACCGGTTTTAAATATGTAAAGCGGGCCATAACAAACGCGTGTGTTATCAAAGCAAATAGTTAAGTTATAGTCCATACAAATTCCATAACAGCATTATTTGTCATTTCAAATAATTATGGAACTGATCGCCGCCGCGTGGCTCTGGCCAGTGAGCAGCGCGCTGTTCCATATTTGAAATGGCAAATAATAATACTAATGGCGGGAAAGCAACAGTGTGCATTCACAGATTGAGATTATTTAAAATAACTGATGTCCTATTTGAAATAAACAAATTTGTATTTGTTTGTATTTAAATGAGTATTTGTAAAAAAAAAAAACAGTTTATTCGGTAATTTAAAAACTTGACTGCATGCTCTAGCATCTTTGCCAACATTTTCACGCAGCTACGGCAGAAAATAAACCTCGCGCCATTTTTCTCAAATTTTCTTTTCTTTGTACTTGTATTCTGAATATCTTTTTTTCTGTTTCCTCGCAAGTGTGTTAAAAAATGTCGTACGATATACGTGCGTATTGGTTATAACATGCTCGGCTCAATTACACCCTCGCCTTCGGCTCGGGCTGAAATTCCACCTCGCATGTTATAACCATCATTACGCACTAATATCGTAATGTACTATTTTAACACCCTTGCTCGTAAAGCTGATGTAATTCCACCGGTTTTAAATATGTAAAGCAGGCCATAACAAACGCGTGTGTTATCAAAGCAAATAGTTAAGTTATAGTCCATACAAATTGCATAACAGCATCATTTCCCATTTCAAGTAATTATGGAACTGATCGCCGCCGCACGGCTCGCGCTGCGCGCTGTTCCATATTTGAAATGGCAAATAATAATAGTAATGGCGGGAAAGCAACAGTGTGCATTTACAGATTGAGTTCATTTAAAATGAACAAAATATATAATACTTTTTTGTGTTTCCTCGCAAGTGTGTTAAAAAACGTCGTACGATATACGTGCGTATTGGTTATAACATGCTCGGCTCAATTACACCCTCGCCTTCGGCTCGGGCTGAAATTCCGCCTCGCACGTTATAACCATCATTACGCACTAATATCGTAATGTACTATTACTATTTCATTAGTCGGAGCCAAAATTGCAATTTCGCATAGCCTTTCTCGGTTGGCCATATTTGTTTGAAGATCCTGTTAGAATTATTTAATAGGTCATCTGAGCTATCCACAACTTCACAGAACTCACTACTCACTCTAATCATGCCGTTACTGTCAGTGAGCATGCGATCTACTCCGATTTTTAAAAGAATAGCTGCATATTGCATATACGCGGCTTGAGATTCGTGATGAAGTTGCCCTCGCATATTCGTGGTGAGACAATACTTTTTCACGCGAACCCATAATGCAGATGCTTTCAAAGAGGCATTTAGTTCATCTGCGGCGGCATATCCCTAGTAATCACCGGAAGGGTCTGCCTAAAGTCACCAGCTAAAAGTACCACCGTCCCTCCCATGATATCTTGGTTGCCTTTGATGTCCCTCATTGTACGATCTAGGGCTTCAATTGCCGTTTTGTGGAATATCATCACATATATCCCAAATTAACAACTTACACAGCTATAACATTCTCAATATATTTAATATATAATTATTCTCAGGAACTACTGGTCCGATTTGAAAAATTCTTTTTGCGTTGGATAGCTCATTAATCCAGGAAGGCTTTAGGCTATAATATAACATCACGCTGCGAACATATGATTTCATGCATATATGAATATTGAAGTTCCCAAGTTTCCCAAGCTTTGAAGTAGGTACATTTTTGTACTCTGTGAAAAGAGTTGTGTGTGAGAATTGGTGCGCTATTTACTGTAAGTATTGTCATTTTGATTGCCAGTAAGGATCTTGCAATTATGAGGCATTTTTGTTCTTCAATGGCAACTAAGTGTTCTAGACTATTCTGCTAGCTTAAAGTAAAGTGAACCTCTATAATTTGTGAAGTGAACTGTTCTGTGTTCTATTGTGAAAATAATGACTTGGCTTGAAGGTTGCTAGCCGAGCCAGAAACACAAAAAAGATATTCTGCCAGCATCATATTATGGGAAACTGATTTCGTGTATGAGTCATGTATGCAAGGAAATTCTATCTAAACTGGAATGTGAACTTGCATAAGTCTCTTATTAAAAAGAAGACTCTATCACAAGAGCAATAAGGTCGATCGGAAATAAAACTTTATTTGAAGAGAACACGGTCCAAGGGAGAGAGCGTCCCAGTAGCCCTCTGTCTCTTTCTAAACTACGGGTAACAAGTAACAACCCGTATTTATTTTTTGTAATTTTGTTTGAAACTAACAATTTCTATAAGAAAAAAGATGGTGAAAAAGGGTGTCATTAATGTCTGCAATAGTGAGTCATACTCTGGATGGGGAATATCATTCTTTAAGTAAGGTTTTTGCGGTAATCATAAACAAGTTATTTTGTTTGTATGTAGGCTGACCATAAATTTCGGAATAATTAATAAATGTGCACTTATAGTCATTGTGTGCATAATAAGTAAGTGACTTTTATTGGGTATTTACAATGACATTAAATTCTGCTTTCTTGTAGATATTTTATATATTTAAAGGTACAGTTTCGGATATACCTGCTGTCGTCCGTACATCATCAATTTATTCATCCATTTTTAAAATTAAGTAATGTAATTAAAAAGTTCGCATCCATGCCTAAATGTTCATTAAAACTTAGGTAATTTAGGTGAAAAAAAAATTACGTACATTCCTTATAAATTCCATTATAATAGTCACCCTACACAACAAGGACAGAGGGCTACTGTGTAGCTATCTCCCTCGGACCGCGTTTTGATCGATAGTTCACATTCCAGTTTAGATAGATATTCCTTGCATGTACATATGTCACTTAAAATGTCAACGTCATCCAAGCGTCAGCGTCACCGGTCAGATAGACAGATGATTGAACAGATGACAGGTCAGTCACAAAAGTTTTCAAAATAAAAAAATTGCTTTATTTATTAACCTAAACTGCAAATAACGCCATGAATATTAGAGCAGAGAGAGAATTAAGTACTAACGCTTACAGCAAGCTATTTCTCCAGAAATCGGACAGCCCGGACGAAATATTTCAGAATTATGTAAAAGTTCTAGCCAAGCATTATTTCACTGTGAAAAATATAATTCAGGTAATTATGAATGATAAATTAAATGATAACAATTTATTGTAATACCGATGTAATAACCAGTGTTATTTCAATCGTTTTATACATCGTTAGCAAGAAAATACTTGCAAATGCACTGGTATTTCTAGAAAATAGTTCACCTTCGTTTTTGGCATTTATTGACGTGATTTGTTAACTTGCTCCGTTTGTTGTAGACTCCTAAAATCAATAACATCATTGCAAACAACTGACGTGGAATGAACATTTCAAATTATCATTAAAAAACTATATGTGTGCCGATATTTATTATGAATTTTGATATGTTTTGTAATATTGTCATAACTAAATTACAGGAAATATTAGCATGCCGAGACTCGATGGAAAGTCTAAACAAACTCAATGAAAAAGGAAGGGCAGCAATATCTGTATTGAGAGATGAGATGGAAAATTTTGAACTTTATGGAAAAGATACTGGAGACCTAAAATATACTAGCGAGGTGGACTCGCAGAGGCATCAGCTAGCTTGGTAAGCACTACGAATATAAGCATTCATCATTGATTCATAATGCACATAACCATACCAATTAAATTATGTCCTTATATTGTTACTAGCCGCATCCTACAGTTTTTCCCACGTAAGTTTTGATTCCATAGAGATGTCTGAATAAAAACAATTATACTAATAGGTTATATTAATAGGTTGTCTGTAAAAGATCGTTCTTAGTGATAAGACCACCCATTGTGTCTCTTTTGTAAAATTGTCATATCTATATTCTGTAATTTATAGGGTTGACATAATAAAGAGTATTTGTGTGTTTCATTCAAATCTGTTCAGGAGTTTTGAGTGAAAGAGTAACAAACAAACATCCATAGGAACTTTCACGTTAATATTAATGAGATTTACATTCATTAAAAATTTTCTAACTATGGTTGAACAAGACGACTTTACACACCCTTTTCTCCATGTGGTTTCCGAGCAACATACATAATGATACTATTTTGAAATTTTTAAACACTAGTTTCTGCCAGTGACTTTGTCCAATGTGAAAGTTCAAGGTTGATTGAGAATATTAGACAGTTTCAGGTAGCTTGACCCGTTCTATGATGTGTGTTAATTGATATTAATCTAAAACTTTCCGGGAGAATTGAGTTATCAAGTACAAAAAAATATTTTTGTTATTTTGTACTTCTAGAAACTACTCCATAAATACAAACAAACTTTTCCTCTATAATGTTGATATAGATTATAATAGTGAAGTTCTAAATTCTAGATGAAGTAATCTTGAAAGTCTTTATTTTATCTGAGCTTATTGTTATTTTCAGTCTTCTAAAAGAGTTCAAGGATGCCAACATAACAAGTATGTTTGCCATAGAGAAGGCTGAAAGAGATGAATTGTTAAAATCTGGTGAAGGAGATGATTTTGGCATCAGGAATAGAAAGCCTAAAGCTGAGAGAGATGGACTGCTCAAAATATCTTCAGGTATTATTTTCTGCAATTTTGATATCTTTATTCTTTAGAAAGAAAGTAGTATATATTGTGGCTTGCACAAGAAGAAAATAAAAAAGAATTATACATTCAATAAAAAAAGAATCAATAAATCAGAAAAATTCACACAATAGTCCCAGCTCTAACCTGCAAACCGCTTTTTTGGTCCTCCTCTGGATTAACTTTTGATCCTCCTCTGGATAGACTTTTGGTTCACCTCTAGATAGATTTTTGGTCCCCCTCTGGATACACTTTTGCTCCACCTCTGGATAGACTTTTGGTCCCCCTCTGGATAGACTTTTGCTCCACCTCTGGATAGACTTTTGGTTCACCTCTGGATAGATTTTTGGTCCCCCTCTGGATACACTTTTGCTCCACCCCTGGATAGACTTTTGGTCCCCCTCTGGATGGACTTTTGCTCCACCTCTGGATAGACTTTTGTTCCCCCTCTGGATAGACTTTTGGTCCCCCTTTGGATAGACTTTTGCTCCACCTCTAGATAGACTTTTGGTCCCCCTCTGGATAGACTTTTGCTCCAACTCTGGATAGAATTTTGCTCCACCTCTGGATAGACTTTTGGCCCCCCTCTGGATAGACTTTAGCGCCACCTCTGGATAGACTTTTGTTCCACCTCTGGATAGACTTTTGCTCCACCTCTGGATAGACTTTGGGTCGGCCTCTGGAAAAATTTTTGGTTGACCACTGGATAGACCTTTGGTCCACCTCGGGATAGACAATTTTGGTTCAGCTCTGGATAGATTTTCAAGAAAGCATGAAAATGATCATTATGTTGATGTTAATGTATTATTCTATTGAAGTAGGCGCCTTTTGGCTTCATACAGGACTTTGTTTTTTATTTTTATTAAGATTGTGTATAGTTAAAGAGATTTTCCTGTACACACACATACACAGAGGGTCATAATAGATACATTTTAATTCTTATCTATCAAAAAATTGATTTCCTAGGCATATAAAATATTTTACTCATTTGAGAAATATATTTTGTCTTTTACCTGAACCAACTGTCAGTAATTCGGGAATTTAAGTATAATCATCACATGTTAGTTGCAGCAATTGTGCCGATTGTGGCTATTAAGAGGTGACAATAATTAGTATTTGTCAATAAGCAGCGTGTGTGCTGGCAGTTTGCCATAAATATCTAGAACAAAGAAAATAAATTGTTATTGTCTATTCATAGTAGGACAACTATGTTTATATTATGCTTTGTTACATTCAGTAGTGGGTTACATTCTTAGCTTATCCCAAAGTTGTGCAAAACCTAAGATAGCATTCACTGATTGAATTGAATGGGCTTCTTTTATAATCATCATCACCATCTCAGCATTAATCCCAGTCGCATCCGAAGCTTTTCCAGCTTTGGAGTCTTTTTTGGGACAAAACCCGCCACACTGTTCCCAACCCACTGCAACTCCTGAAAGCCAGAATCAACAGTGGAGACCGCCAGAAAAACGCCGAGCAATGAAGCTCGACGAGTCCCGGAGAAATGTTTCAACTGTCTTGGGTCCCGCAACGAAATTAATCAGAAAAGAATAGCGGAGGAGTAAGAAAAAAGATATTTTTTCCACTTCCCTCCATAATAAGCAGGAGACAGAATAGAACTAGGCCAATCGGCACAAAGGGACATTATTGCAACTGGGAGAAGCCCAGATTGCCAAGCACCACGGAATAACATTTGATCAAGTTAATGGGTCCTAAGTAGGTATTTGCTGTTACAATTGATTCCAATAATAGGTATGGCAAAAGCGCCTGAACGCACGGAAATTAGTTCTAGTTTCAACAAGGTCCGTATAATAAACAACTCCGGATGTAACTTGTACACTATCCAACATAATATTGCGTTCATTCTGCCAAAGAATACACTCCCACAAGATGTGATGTGCGGACTGTTCAAATTCACAGTTCGATGTAGAACACTGACACAAAGGCGAAGGAACAAGTTTAAAAGAATACAGTTTACTTTTAAAGTTGCCATGACCTGTGAGAAATTGGGCAACGCAGTGGTCAACCTCCAGCCATGTCTTAGCCAGCCGATCGCCAACGGATGGAAAGAACAGATGGAGGTGCCGGCCCTTGATGGAATTATCCCACCTACTTTGCCATTCGGATAAGAGGTCCTCCCAGACGTCAGTCTGAGGTTTAAATAATCTAGAAATTCTATTGAGGTCGCGTTGTGTAACAAAGTTAGTGTCCATGGCCTCCCCCCTCGCGGAGTAGTACATTGAAGCACGTCGCTGTACTTCAAGATCGACTGGAAGTACACCTGCCAGAACGGGTAAGGCTTCAGTACTGACTGTTCTATACGCCTTGCATAAAAATATCAATGCCAAACGTTGGCTTTGAAGCAGTTTACGTCGCGCCGCCCCTATGCTGGCCCTATCGGCCCAAACAGGTGCACCGTAGCACATACATCCTAAGTAGGTAGCTCCATATATAGTTTTTAAAGTTAGGAATGATAGACCCCAAGTTGCTTTGGATATTCTAGTTAGGGCATAAAAGTTCCTTTTAGCTTTTTCGCCAACTATTTTTATATGTTCGATAAATGAAAAATTCCTTTCTAAGACCATACCAAGGTAGCATACGGATTGCTGTTTTTTAACGGGAACGTTATTAAATTTAATAGTAGGCAATGATTTAAGATTACCTTTTAGTAGAAGTTGATAGGTTTTATGCGGCGCAAACGCTAGGCGGTTACGATCACCCCACTGAGATATTAGATTTAGGCAAGTATGGGCCAAGTTCTCAAGTCCGGCTCGGGTACTTGATTGAATGAGCAGTAGGCCATCGTCCGCGTAACCAGTAAGTGAACAGCCGCAAGGAAGCGGGATCGCGAGAAAATCATCAAAACCCAAATTCCATAAATAAGGACCGACAACTGAACCCTGAGGACATCCCATGGTTAGTGCTTTAGTACTAGAAAAATGACCGAGCTTAAGTACCGCGGAACCGTTTATAAAGTACGAGTAAACGAGATTATATATGTTTCTATAGCAACCGCGGTTTTTTAATTTTAACAACAGCATAGGCCACCAAGCGTTATCAAAAGCCCCAGAAATATCCAAAAAGATACCAATCACGTACTTGTGTTCCGACTGGTTAACGGTTCTTCTGACAGAAAGCGCCGCGTCGACTGTTGATTTACCGATGGTGAAGCCATATTGATTACTATGAAATTTTGGACCGTTCGGTAGTAAACGTGGAACGATGAGGCGCTCAAGAAGTTTCCCCAAAGATGGTAGAAGCGTGATAGGCCGATATGACTTCGGATCATCCGGTGGTTTATCACCACACTTTGGTATTATTCGTTTGAAACCGCGTCGCCATTTACGAGGAAAAACGCCTTCAGCAATGCATCGGTTATATACAGTTAAGATGGCATCACCCGCTGATTTACACGCTTCTTTAATCATCCTATTAGATATTTTATCTTCCCCTGATGATTTGTTGACCGGTAGTTTTCTAACAATATTTATAAATTCGTCATTAGATGGTACGTCTGACATTGGTGATTCAGGTGGCACAGGAGCCCACGCTCGAATCTGTTGGTGGTAGTCGCTATCGTTAGCCGGTGAATCATCAGGGATAAGTGTATTAATTAGTACTTTTGTTGTTTCCTCTATCTCTCAGCTTTGGAGTCTGGGGTCCGCTTTGCCAGTCTAACTGCTGATTTCTGGTTAAACTTCGATATTTTCCGTGAAGCGACTGCCGTCTAACCTCCAAAACCCGAAGGCGATATCGAAGCAATGCAGTTAGACCAATTGTTGAACTTTTTGAGGGCTCCAACAACCCGTAATGACTGCTATTAGATGTTCGTATGGCAACCGGGACCAACGGCTTAACGTGCTTTCCGAGGCACGACCAGACTAGTGCAAATATTCATATTTATGCGTACAAATATTTGCACTACGCGGGGATCGAACCCGCGCCTCCTTGCGTAGCGGCCGCTTACGCGTACTACGCCACGGAGGCGAGCTTCTTTTATAATAATATTTGAATATAAAAGCTTTGATTTCATATACAACTGAATTGTTGATAAAAAAAAACCTCCAGCATCAACTTCCCGACTTCTAACGGTCAAGGCGGAATGTGATGTGTTTGCAGATGAATGGAATAAGATTATGCGTATGTCATGTCCGATCTTCTGTGAGAAATGTTATAATATTACTGTCTATAATGATTGATGTAATTACAGCCTCCGTGGCGTAGCGGTAGCGGACGCGGACGCTGCGCAAGGTGGCGCGGGTTCGATCCCCACACGCACAGTGCAAGTATTAGTATGCATGGATATGAATATTTGTACTGGTCTGGTCGTGCCTCGGAAAGCACGTTAAGCCGTTGGTCCCGGTTGCCCTACGAACATCTAGTGGCAGTCGTTACGAGTTGTTGGAGCCCTCAAAAGTCCTACAATTGGTCTAACTACAAATTGGTCGCCTTCGGGTTGTGGAGGTCAGACGGCAGTCGCTTCATGGAAAATGTCGAAGTTTAGCCATATCAGCAGTTGGACCGCTAAAGCGAACCCCAGACTCCAAAGCTGAGAAGGCTTCGGATGCGACTGGGATTAACGCTGGGATGATGATGATTGATTGATGTAATTGGTGTTGTATTGTTTTAATCAATTATAAATAAACAAACCTTTTTAAGAGGCTTGTTGAAAAGTAAAAACAAGTAGGTTGGCTACACAAAATTATGAGCACAATTATAATACAAATGTATCTACTCTTGGTAGCATAATCAGCTTATAATTTTCTCATTGCTTGGATACAAGTACAACCTCTCCTCAGTGCAAGGAACTGGTAATACACATAATCCGCCATGCGGGCCAGGTGCGCCGTAGTACTACGTCAAATGACTTCGAATTTTTAGTTGTACACGAACAAGCTGATTTCCTTCGCCGTTTTGTAAGCAGTGGTGCCGAAACAATTTACACACAGTAAAAAGTTCTCACCAGCCGGGTAATTGCGTAACGTACTATCAGGGGCAATGGGTTTCATTTTGGCAGTTCAACAACATTCATTGCGTTCTTTACATTGTTGAGTAGACACACTTTCCGAACATAATGGAGCAGTGGTTTAGCAATTGGCTTCAGAATGATTCCAATTTAATAGTAACAGAGTGTTACGCAATTAGGGTGCTAACCTCTTGTTTATTATTATTTACTAGCTTTCCGCCCGCGGCTTCGCCTACGTGGAGTTTGGTTATATCGCACTTTTTAGACTTCCCTCGGGAACATTAGCCTATGTCCTTTCTCAGGGTCTAAAGATTGTTTGTGCCAAATTTCATCAAAATCGGTTCAGTAGTTTTGGCGTGAAAGCCGGACAGACAGACAGACAGACAGAGATACTTTTGCATTTATAATATTAGTATGGATTATAAATGTTACTTCTCAACCATTTTGTTTGAGAAATAGCTTTACATTTTTTCTATTTTTTAATACAGGTGTGACTGAACAATTGTTATCCATAAGCAGACAGTTAGCAGACACCGCACAGAGGAGTCAAGACACGCTGGACAGCTTGGTGTCATCTAGTTCTACTGTGCATGTGAGTGGTTTTTGGACATCTATTAATTTCTTATTTACTAACTGATGCCTGTGACTTTCTCTGTATACATATTTTGTATTTAATAATATTTTTTATAAAAAAATCTAGAGTGGAAAGTTATTTACATTAATGGACTATTCAACCTGGATTATTGTGAGATAGACATACGTGTAAGGTGAGGGCGCCGTGGCGCCTCTCTAACCACTCTTCAAAGAGCGGACTTACCGCCGCTATTGTGGCGTGCCCAGCACTGGGTTGCGACAATCGCACTCTCCATGTCGCCTTGAGATCCCGCCGGAGCTCTGTCCGCAGTACCGCGATTTTCGCGGCAGCGTAGTTATGCCCCGGCGTTTAGCCTCCTTTCGCCACTCCCACATGTGGGAAGCCTTTGATCCTTGCTTCTGCAAAATATGAAAAACGTAGATGTGCCGATATGTTCTTTGGTGAGCGATATACATTACATGTGTGCTATACATTACATTAGGTGTGCGTTATAGTACATTACGATATTAGTGCGTAATGATTGATTGAATGACGCACGTATATCGTACGACGTTTTTTAACACACTTGCGAGGAAACAGAAAAAAAAGTATTTAAACTTAGTAAACTCAATCTGTGAATGCACACTGTTGCTTTCCCGCCATTAGTATTATTATTTGCTATTTCAAATATGGAACAGCGCGCAGCGCGAGCCGTGCGGCGGCGATCAGTTCCATATTTACTTGAAATGGAAAATAATGCTGTTATGGAATTTGTATGGACTATAACTTAACTATTTGCTTTGATAACACACGCGTTTGTTATGGCCCGCTTTACATATTTTAAACCGGTGGAATTACATCAGCTTTACGAGCAAGGGTGTTAAAAATTACATTACATATTGTTTAAACAGACAAAATAAGAACAGAAAAAGGTATAGAGGTAATGCTTAAATCTCGTCCAGCTTACCTGTGATAGGACAATAGATACAAAAAAAAGTAGTAAAGTATAACAATAATAGGCATTTAGATTCCATTGCCGATTCAGATGCTGTTCACTATTGAAAATCTATACAAACCGTTGCTTCTTATTTTGTGTACATACTTATAAGATAATTGAAATAATGGTCCATATTTTGTTCCAGGGTACTAAGTCAGAGCTACAGAACACAGCCAGCACAATATCAGAATCTGGCAAACTTCTAAAGAAATATGGCCGACGAGAGTTCACCGACAAAGTTATCATGTTCTTTGCATTCCTATTCTTTTTAGCTGTTTGCTTGTACATTGTACAAAAAAGATTTTAATTATTGTAATGATCATGTAATCATTTTATGTATAGGACAATATTTATAATGGATTATAAAGTTATTTGAATTTTAAGTAATAAATAATAATATTACTTCGAATTACATTGTTTGGTATTCTAAATATTTCTCTACTAGCTTTTACCTGCGACTTCGTCCGTGTAAAATTTTCTGTATACCCTTACTATCGTCCCGCGCTTTTGCGTTTATCGGCTCCTAAAGACCGTAGCGTAATGTTATGTCGCCTGCCTTAAGAATAAGGGCGTCGTTCCGGATATTACAAACATAAATAATCAAACAAATACCCCTGTATGATAGGATTGCCTTAGGATGAAAAGTGTGAACAGCGACATCCTTTGGCGATGTTGAATATTGACAAGCTAAAGTCAGTTTCATTAGTTATGACTCTGTTTCACTAGATGTCGTTAGTATCGTAAATGCCACGACTTTTAATCATCCAAAGGGTGTTGGCAGAGATATACAGAGAAGATACTTCGTAACTGCAGTTTCTTGCACATTGGTGGATGGAGTTTTGTTCTATTACTTTGAGGGTGAAACTAGGCTCTCTTCTATTTTCGTAAAAGTAAAATTGCGTTAAAGTAAAATCGCTAAAGTAGTAGAATACAGAGTGACATGGGAAATACTGGGAAGAAGCAAGGAATGGTTAGGCTTTCGTGGCTGGTATCTAAGACAAAAAGAATTGTGAATGTGACAATCTATCCTTATAATTATTTTTCGTATAAAGCATAGAATATAAGATATATTATGTTAATTAATTTAATTTAGTACCTTATCTTTCTTTAATCTTATCTTTACTCGCAACTCTTTCGGAAACAAGACAGTAGGTGACCATCAAGAAAAAAGAAGGTCAAATATAGTTCAAGGTCAGTTTTCTGTCCACAACCTAACCTTAGTAACCAGTTAATTTTCAGGGTTTCTATCACACTTAGCACCATTTGTTCTATTGTTTGTTCCTGTTTCCTTCGTCTGGAAATACGATGGACATACCTATAGATAGAATCATATTAATATTGATTGTCGAGTGACGTGTCGGGAAGGCCGTCAGATGGCCATGGACAGCGACCCGTAGTATACTACAGTAGTGGAGTACTGACATATATATACACGTGTATACAAATGTAGATATAGTCATGATCATTAAAATCAAATACTTGCTTGTTAGAGAGCATCACTTGAGAACGGGTGGACCGATTTGTTTTGAAATGTTCGTAATGGTCCAAATAAGTTTTAAGGGAAAGATAAATTGGAAAAGTTGTACGGATTTTTTTTTTAAATACGGTAAAATTACAAGTGCTGTAGGTATCGAAATTTGTCTGAATTATTGATTGGTTTGCATTGGACATCGTTTGTGAGGTCGGTTTGAATTTAATAGAGAGAGAGGTATTATTCGAAATTACTGATATGCAGCCTAATCGGCGAACACATTTTTGTCAAATGATTGCGACTAGTTGGGATCGTTTGGACCGTAGTTGATATTATTTTACTAATCGGTGAACACATTTTTGTTAAATGATTGCAACTAGTTGGGCTCGTTTGGACCGCATTTGATATTATTTTACTAATCGGCGAACAATTTTTGTCAAATGATTGCAACTAGTTGGGATCGTTTGGACCGTAGTTGATATTATTTTACTAATCGGCGAACACATTTTTGTTAAATGATTGCAACTAGTTGGGCTCGTTTGGACCGCATTTGATATTATTTTACTAATCGGCGAACAATTTTTGTCAAATGATTGCGACTAGTTGGGATCGTTTGGACCGCAGTTGATATTATTTTACTAATCGGCGAACACATTTTTGTCAAATGGTTGCGACTAGTTGGGATCGTTTGGACCGCAGTTGATATTATTTTACTAATCGGCGAACACATTTTTGTCAAATGGTTGCGACTAGTTGGGATCGTTTGGACCGCAGTTGATATTATTTTACTAATCGGCGAACACATTTTTGTCAAATGGTTGCGACTAGTTGGGATCGTTTGGACCGCAGTTGATATTATTTTACTAATCGGCGAACACATTTTTGTCAAATGGTTGCGACTAGTTGGGATCGTTTGGACCGCAGTTGATATTATTTTACTAATCGGCGAACAATTTTTGTCAAATGATGCGACTAGTTGGGATCGTTTGGACCGCAGTTGATATCATTTCATTTTATAATATCAACTGCCGTCCAAATGATCTCAGGTAGTCGCAATCATTCGACAAAAATGTTTATAATATCAATTGCGGTCCAAACGATCCCAACTAGTCCCAATCATTTGACAAAAATGTGTTTGCTGATTAGGCTGCCGATCCCGAAAAATTATAGCACAACAGATCAAACTAACAAACACACAACAGTACCTAAGCTAATATTTATCTTCTGTCCTTTTCTTAATTTAACAGAAAGAAAAAGATGCAATGATTTTGAATTTATATTGGATATTTTGTGATCTTAGACCTAACACATAGCACATTGATGCCTGCATGATTTTCCGTATTCGGTAATAAGCAGTACCAGGTGCAAAGGTGCAATAGGTACGGGCCGACTTCCTTACACGTATATTTTCGATAACCCCATATACCTAAGCATATACTTACGCACGTTATAAACGTGATAGGTCATATTTGCATATTTAGGATAGATAATAAAATAGTATGCAACGAAACCACAAATGTAGCTACATTGAATATTCTTGAGAAAACTACGTGAAGTGGGAACTAATGTGATGCTGAAAATATAGTTTTTTACAATTTTGTATGATGTATATTCCGGATTGATGCAAAAACGCCTGAACGAATTTGGATGCAATTTGTAACACATAGTTTGTAATCTGGATTATCATATATGTAGTCGCCAGTGTCTAGGGGAATTCTGTTTGCATAAATAGTAGTAATTATGTTGAAGTGCACTCGAGACAAATTAACAAATTACAAAAAAGTGACAGTTAACACGTTACCTGTCCGTGCATTATAGCAATGAAATCCTACATCTATGATTATACAATATGTAAAGAAAACCCTATCCGATCCGTGAAGGTATTGCTAGGTATCTATAACTGATTCTACGAATGGATACAAAGCCGCGCTAAACTTAAAAAAATCCCACTAAAAAATAAAATATTATTTCGCAAAAAGAGGTAACTTAGCTTGCATAGAGGCTGACGAGACAGTTGCGCATGTCCTCTTCGAGTGTACAGGCGTTACCCAAATTAGAAACGAAACCATAGGAGCACCAAGATCTTACACAGATGTTCTCAACAGGCTAGGAGACCTGTTGGGCTTCTGGAGGGAGGTGGGCTGGCTGGAATAACCGTCAAAGGCCGCCATGGTCCACGCACAATGGTCCGCTGGTGGAACTGAGTGCGGAAACCAAACTAATAACATAGAACATAGAAGAGGTAACTTAAAACATGTGCGGTAAGCAACAATTCCGCGGGCGGCGGGGGGCAGGGCACGTGGTCGCGTTGCTATTCGCTCATAATAATACCGGCGTTGTCACTTTTTTAAAAATTAGCAAATTTCGGAGAAATTGAAATTATTTTCCGGGAAAAAAAATATTTCAAAATTCATTAGTATTGTTACTATGATGATTATGTTAAATTTTATATTATATTTGGTCAAGTGTTTACCTAACCTTTATTATCCTTATGGGTCGGACAGGGTTTTCTTTACATATTGTATAAACGGTCGTCTTCAATCTTCATTACGTGGTACATTATTTGTAATGCACGGTATTCTGGCTGTCACGCCCGTTCATTAAAAATAATGCAATGCTGTAATTCAGTATACTAATTCAAAAGTTAAAAAAAAATCATTTGTATATTCTTAGTAAGTACATAAAACGATATAGTTTGGCCGAAAAAAAAATTGGACGTCACGACAACCTTATCCAAAGTCTACTCTGGACAGGCAACGTGAAATATTTTTCATATCACTTTACCGCATAATGTTTGGGCAAACTAGTTATAGTTCCCAGAGGCATATAATGGTATGGTAGTTTTACATAAAAGGCATATAATGGTTCTGGTATATATTCTGATATCCGTACTGGTGAAGCCGCGGTCAATTGCCAGTTGCCTATAAATCATTGGAAATCGTACTTAGGGACTTTCAAGTTTCGTAAGATGATTGAATGTAAGCTCCGCACGCAATCGAAGATAGGTATCTTTTTATACAACTGATAATCTAATGGGGAAGCCATCTTTCTTATACAACGTGTAACATAAAGGGTATATACATAACAAAGGCATGGCATCTTTACATGATATCAAACGATATTAGAAGGGTTTTTTAATCCTATCTCTATAAGTTAGGAAGTTATGAGGAAAAACACCGCCTGTCATAGGCTACTATCATACTAGTCACACAGAGATACTGAAGACATTTATCGGATTTTGGCAAGTAATGTGATGGGTAACGAGTAGTTATTTACGTATGTAGTGTGCTGCCACGTTTGTTATGATTTGATTTTAAGAAACACACGAAACCGAAAATTTGGTACCAATTTTTTGAGTATTTTATTTTGAGTTGAAACCCTTCCGATATCGTTTGATATCATCTAAAGATGCCATGCCCTTGGTATGTATATACCCTTTTTGTTACACGTTGTATATATTATGTAGGTTGTACTGATTTCTATCGAGAAGTAGAGTCAAAGTGCGATTCTGTAACTGAGAAACTTAGGTGAATAAAGCGTGAAGTCAACTGTCATTCCAACTAATGCACTAGTATTTTTACATGCTTTTTATTAGCTTCACTTGTATGTTTGCTTGCTTGCTTGTTTATTTGCTTGCTTGTTTGCTTGTTTGTTTGTCCGTCTCTTTGGACTACGAGTGAGTGGCTCGTTACTGTAAAATGTCCCACCGTTTTTAATACGTTCGTTAGAACATTTTTTTTTTAAAGAATGTTGAACTTAAAATTTGAAAATAAATATAGTTTAAAAAACTAAAAAACATGCATTTAAAAAATATTAAACTAAAAAGTTAAAAATAATTTAAAAAAAGCGTGAGGCGCTTAATATACAAAAATTAGGGCACAAAGCGCCTCACGCTTTTTTTAAAATTATTTTTAACTTTTTAGTTTGATATTTTTTAAAAGCATGTTTTTTTAGTTTTTTTAAACTATATTTTTTTTTTAATTGAGAGCGTAATTAACAGCTCACCCTAAGCTCACTTTAGAACTCAAACACATAAACACGATACGGCGACGACTTACTTAACTTTTCACGATGAGATTTTGACAGGATCGATGGAACATGAAGCAATGGTAAGTGCCAACCAGACAGTCTTGCCGCCAAGCGATTCGTCGTGTTCATGTGCATGATATCTGGTGTAGCCGTACAGAGGACGGGTCTGAGCAGTTATGTTGCGATGTGTGCCAGGTACGATGCGCCAAATGTTGTTGTGTCGGGAGTTTGGTTGTGGAGGGTCTCGAGATCAATATTTTTTTTTTTTTTTGTTATCTATTACTAGCGCCTGTGACTTTGTTCGCGTAAAATGTCGTGTTCCCCGACCCATCGTCTCGTATGGCGTCGCCCTATCGTGCTTTTATTTCCTTTTCGCTTGGGCTTCTATCAGATATTTTTGATTTCATCGGGTTCTAAGGGTCTTAGCACGGTGTTTAGGAAGAAGGCCTCCAGCATTGGGTTTTCAAAATGCCACAAATTATCAAAGGCAACTCGTAGTACAAAGATTCAATCACTCAACAACCAAATAAATTCAAACTCAAACGAACTTCACAAGCTCTTTAGTTTCTTTCAGAGATTTCTTGACTAAATAGGGTACTCTCTGTAGAAAATGTACGCAGAGCTGCACATCGCCAACCTATTTTAAGATAAACAAATATGAACTTTATTTCATTAACGATTAAGTAGATTTCAGAGTGACTATTGAAAAAGATATAAAAAGTTTTAGCATAATTATATTGAACTTTATTCTATACCTAAACTCATTTTTGTTTCTATTTTTGGCGAATGTGCCGCATCTGTGTGTCTGTGCTTTTTTGTCTTGTTGATGGGAAATCATCAAACGATCTTTCCAGCTCTGGGTGGAGCGAAGAGCGTGTCAGACTTTTTCTGACTAAAACCCATCCGTATTTCTTCACTTGCCTGTGCGCCAGGGCCACGGTATATCAGGTACATGTGTCCTCACTGTAAGTTTAATTAATTATATTTACATAAGTTTTATTTTTAACACTGAATTCTCGGTTAAATATTCCTGGAATTAATTATGAATAAAATAAATATTATGAAACAGTTTTGTAACGAGAAAAACAAATAGAGGAAACATGGGAACAAAATTAAAATACAACTAATTTATTTTAATAATAATAAATGTAATATATTGGAGCTCCGATATCAATAATGTTTGCATCATATTTCTGCGTATTAATACATAATCCTTCAGTAATTGGAACGCTATGATAACGCGAACAGTTCAAGGGTAATTCAAGGAACTGATAAAATTAAATTGTAGGATGTTTTACAAGAAGTCTTTTCGTAATTCTGGAAGTAGAATTGAATTGGTCGGCGATCTCTCGGGTGCGGCTTTAGTCCGGGGCGAGAGTGCATGGCAGGCCGTCACCTCCTTCTGCGAAGAAGTTATGCTAGATAAGGAGGAGGTGGAGCGCGTGAGGGAGCGGGAATCCCATCGCCCTCGTTACTCTAGCCGCCGCAGGAGACGCCCTGATCGGGAAACAATATCGAACTTTCTGCCACCGTGGGCCCGGGCTTACAGGCAGCGAGCAGTGGGCAGCTCGCCGCCCGGTAAGGACCAATCCCGGGTCGACGACGGCGCGTTGTATTCCACGTGCGCCTCAGAGAGATGTCAATACATCGTGACGGGGTCTACGAAGACCGTGGGTCCGGGTTGCGGGTTGTTTGGAAGAAAAACCGTGGCCCTAGCGCGCAGACAAGTTAAGGAACACGGGTGGGTTTTAGTCATTAAAAGTTTGACACGCCTTCCGCTCAGCGTCTGCGCTGAGCTGGGGAGGTCATTTGATGATTACCCATTCTGAAAAAAAAAGGTTGTGAATTAAAGAAGAAAGGGAGAGAAAGAATGAGAGTGCCTTTCTTGAATTAAATGTCACTTCGGCTTTGATTTTAATAAAATATTTTGATAAAAACAAGTGTTAATTAACTTTTGTACTGCACCTGCCTATCAAGTTGTTAATAGATCCAAAATTTTTCTCAGCAACCAATTTGTTATAACTTATTTATCTCTTATATATTGAGCTAAGCTAAGCCTTGCGGTTTTATACGCATAAGTTTAATGTCAATCCTAGAGACATTAAAATCAGGACAGAATGGACATTAAAATCCTGATTATAAACTATACGTGTGCCAAATTTTATCAAAATTGATCCAGCCGTGTAACAGACACCCACAGACTCGCTCACAAACTTTCACCTTTAAACTACACACATCAAAAGTGTCTAGGGATCAAGCATTTTTATGCGGATTTCTTGAGATTGAGATGTGGCTTTGTAATAAATTTATGATTTTATAAATTTATATGGATCCTTTTTGGTGCATTTCATAATTTGAATCAGGAACTGTGAATCAAATTCGAGTAAAAGATGAAAATCAGCTGTCAATATTTTCCCTATAAAAACATACAACGCATTGAAGACATTATTAGTGCTACTGTTTCCCTACTACTGATTAAAACCAACGTTATTATGGAGCGGCGACGTCATTTAAGCAGGGAAGAAATGCTCAGAGCCGTGGGAATGATAGAAGCTGGTTCCCGGCAACGTACTGTGGCTTTAGCTCTGAATACAAGTCAGAGTGTTATCAGTCGACTTTGGACACGTTACCGAAGCACTGGTACCGTGGCTGAGCGCCATGGAGGACGGTATCGCTGCACCACACGGAGACAAGACCGATACATTCAAATCTTAACTCGAAGAGCTCCAACAATAACCGCCATGATGTTAGCCGTGAGGCTTCATCACTCTTCAGGGAACTTAATTAGCGACCAAACAGTCAGAAACCGCTTGCATGAAGTGAACCTTCATTCCCGAAGACCGCTACGGGTACCACCTATAGCAATGCACAATCGTAGGATTCGATATCAATGGGCTCTTGAACACAGAAATTGGGCAGAAGAACAATGGCGTTTCGTGTGCTTTTCTGATGAGTCTCGTTTTGGTATGAGACCGGATACAAGACGTATACGACACTGGAGAACCCCTGGACGCCAACAGCGATTAAAATCCTGCCAGGAAGTCCATCCTTATAGTGGTGGAACCATCATGGTATGGGCGGGTATTTGGATCGGCGGAAGAACTGAGTTGATTTGGATCAGAGGCAACCTCAACGCTCAAATTTATGCTGAAACGATTGTATCAGACGTCATCGTTCCTCTACAAGTGCAAATCGGTCCCTTATTTCAGTTAATGCATGATAATGCACGACCGCACACCGCAAGAGTTGTAAGACAGACTCTCGCCGCAGCTAACATCAATGTCCTGCCCTGGCCTGCTCAGTCGCCAGACTTGAACCCGATTGAGCATGCATGGGATATGCTACAGAGAAGAGCTCTGCCGAATATGGAGGGTATCCAGTCGCAAGAAGACCTTTTTTTGTTGTTGCAACGAACATGGGCGGCCATTCCACAGCGTGATTTGGATGAACTCATTTTGAGTATGCCAAACCGATGTTCTTGTGTTGTTAGTGTTCGCGGTAGAAACACGGATTATTAATTGTTTAAGTTACCCAATAAAATTTTAGAGAAAACTGTTATTTCAGTCTTTTTTTCGAACTTTTGTGTTAGTGGTTCAAATGTCAAATATCCCTTTATTAGGAAAATGGCAAATTTCTTTATTAATGCAAAGGTGACTTGGTTTATCGTTACTGTGACAAACGAAAACACTTTATTTGATGAATCCTTAAAGAAAATTTTAATTAATATCAATCAGGAGAAAAGTTATTGCAAAAATATATGTTGATCCCTAGACACTTTTGATGTGTGTATTAGTATGATCAAAATTAAATAAACGTAGGAAGGAAAATAAACGTCTTAAATAAACGCGGTAGAATCATACTATGTACGGAGCCGGTCAAGCTACCCGTAACTATCAAATATTCCCAATCAACCTTAAGCCTTAATGCTTTAGACATAAAGTTGAAAATCGCTGTTTGCTTTGCTGTCGTCTGTACCTATCTATCATAAATAGCAAACGCGGTAGTGCTCCGGAACAGGGACTAACCAGCTTGAATAGGCGCGTTGATATTGAAACTGCATGGCGATTGAGAGTCAATGAGTCATTGAGTCAGTGTTACGAGAATATCGGCACGTCGACGGCCTTCACCTCCACCAGGGTTGGCAGCTTTCTTTATTCTATTTGAAATTTTACATCGGCTGCCGGCAGAAGTTACCACCCACCAGACAAAGTCTTGCCGCCAAACGATTCGTCGTGTGATGTGCGTCAAATGTTGTTGTGCCGGGAGTTTGGTCGTGGAGGGTCTCCACATCAATCTCCCTCTGGCGCAGCATCGTTGGTCATGTTATTGGGTCTAACATTGCACCACCTCGTTCAACTGCCGTCTTCCTTCCTATTGTCTAAGGTTTTTTAAGTGAATGGGCGTAATAAACTAGCGGGCTTTACCATTCAGATTGCAGTGAAGCGCTAGTTTATAATAATTAAAAAAATATATATATATTTAGCACCTTAATCACGCACACACTGCACGGTTGTTGCAGTGATTCTCGCGCGGAACGTTGATATGTCTGGAGAACATAATGTAAGACTTAGAAGATATGAATTATACTATCATCATCAACCTTTTTATCGTCCCACTGCTGGGCACAGGTCTCCTCTCATACAGAGAAGGATTGAGCGTAATCACCACGCTTGCTCAATACGGGTTGGCGATTTCAGACTTAAAGTCCAGGTTTCCTCAAGATGTTTTCCTTCACCTTCAGTCATTGGTGTCCAAGATATACTTAGAAAGTATGTACATATAACTTTAGAAAAGTTACATTGGTACTTGCATGAACTGGAATTGAACCCGCGCACTCATACTTGAGAGGCTGGTGTTTTAACCACTAGGCCATCACGAATTATACTACGGAATATCTTAATTTGACACGATTAAACTAAAATGTTATGTTCTATCACTTCATTAATGAAATAGATGCATTTAACATAAAATTAGTTTGTGAACAAGAGATTCGGCGCCATTGGGTTGTATCCTAAAAAACAATTTAAGGTCCGTCAGATAGGTTTATAAAAAATATTTAACACGTATTTTATATTTTTTCTTTCATGCAAATACTTAGGAAGATATAATGATTTGAAATGTAGCATGACGTCACGCCGTGCAACAAAATATACGACGGCGTGACGTAATAAGCCCCCACTCCGTAACTTTAATATACCATATCTCAGCAGTTTTTGGTAGTTTCGACAAAATAAAAAATACGGGTCTTAATTTTTTTTATTATTTATAGGACGGACTAATTATTTTATTGATTTTCATACCTTGGATACATCCCTTTTGGATGAGAAAGCATCAAATGACTTCTCCCACTCTGGGTGGAGCGGAAAGGCGTGTCAGACTTTTACTGACTAAAACCCACCCGTGTTTAGAATAGAATAGAATAGAATACTCTTTATTATGTACACCATATAGATTACAGAACATAAATAAAAATATTTTACAAAGGGTGACACAATGGGCGGTCTTATCGCTAAGAGCGATCTTTTACAGACAACCTTTGGATGGAATTCTAAGGGGAAGGACAAAGAAATAATGTAGGTAGTCTACAGTGTACCACTTACATAGATTATACAATAAATATATACGTAAAGTGTGTACTAGTTTAAATAATTTTATACATCTAATTAATAAATATTATACAAGAGCATATAAAATATAATAATATGTTTAAAGAGAGAGGAAGTGCTTTGTGTGTGCTTGTTTCTTCACTTGCTTGTGCGCTAGGGCCACGGTTTACTTTTTACCAACCCGCAACCCTGACTAAGGAGGCATCAGTCTTCGTGGACCCCGTCACGATGTGTTGACATCCCTTTGAGGCGCGCGTGAAACACAACGCGCCGTCGACTCGGGCCTGGTCCTTACCGGACGGCGAACTGCCCACTGCTCATCGCCCGTAGGCCCGTGCCTACGGTGCCCGGGAGTTCGATGTTGTCTCCCGACCAGGTCGTCACCTGCGGCGGCTAGTGCCATGAGGGCGCTGGGATTCCTGCTCCCTTACGCGCTCCGCCTCCTCCTTTGCTAGCATCACTGCTTCGCAGAAGTAGGTGACGGCATGCCATGCACTTTCGCTACGGACCATGGCTTGAACCAGGGTAGGACGAGAGACACGACGGTGCTCTACCCAAGCTGGGCAGATCTCCACTGTATGCTCCACCGTGTCCTTAAGGCGATCCACACAATGGTGACACCCTGGCGTTTCCTCCTGCCTTATACGGAACAGGAACCTCCCGAAACAACCGTGTCCGGTGAGGACCTGCGTCAGGCGGAGGGCGAGGGCGCCGTGGCGCCTCTCTAACCACTCCTCAAAGAGGGGACTTACCGCCGCTAATGTGGCGTGCCCAGCACTGGGTTGCGACAATCGCACTCTCCATGTCGCCATGAGATCCCGCCGAGCATTATTGTACCTAAGAAATTTTAAATAAAGCTTTATTATTATTAGTTTGAGGTCCGTTCGTCTGTGGAGTAGTGTAACCACATTTGGGCTGGTGCTGCAAAATTGAATTGGATTAAGTAGATTCACTCCACCATCATTCACTACACTACAAACACTTCCTAAACATAATCATCAAACACTCACGCTTACTCCATACAATTTTACTCGTCACCGTCACTCTCACATATTTTTAAAATTTATATTTTTAACGTCACAAGGTCAAAATAAATATAGTTTAAAAAAAACTAAAAAAAAACATGCTTTTAAAAAACATCAAACTAAACAGTTAAAAATAATTTAAAAAAAAGCGTGAGGCGCTTTGTGCCATAATTTTTGTATATTAAGCGCCTCACGCTTATTTTTAACTTCATTTTTATATTTATTTATATTTTACTTTATATTTATTTTCAACTTTTAAGTTCAATATTCTTTAAAAAAAAAACGGACGAACGAACGTATTGAAAACGGTGGGACATTTTATAGTAATGAGCCGCTCACTCGTAGTCCAAAGAGTTAGAGACGGACAAACAAACAAGCAAGCAAGCAAACAAACAAACAAACAAGCAAACATACAAGTGAAGCTAATAAAAAGCATGTAAAAATCAAGAATTTGCTAGTCCACTGGCGCATCTGCCAAAATTGCGGCGCGATACAGGCCAAGCCTTATAGTTTAGGGGACAGGGATAAACCTATTGTACTGCAGTATTAATGTACACAAAAATTGAAAAAACATATTTTTTGTGCCAATAAAAATATTTGTATTATTGTATTTTAGAGGCGTGTGAATAGGCTAATTGGCGACCCAGCTTTAGCTCTAAACCGTCTCCAAAGCCTGGAGCACAGGCGAAGAGTAGCCAGCCTGTCAGTGTTCTATAATACATTTTGGAGAGTGTGCGAGGGAATTTTCACAAACAAGACGTTTCGCCTCTTCTTTTATACCGAGGATATACTGAGGATATATCGAGGGAGTGGATCATTTTGCCAACGGCGGCGTTTCCGTCGGACTACAATTGAAGTGTGCTCAAGGCTAGCCTTGAAGACACTTAAATGACACTTAAAGCACGCTAGTTTATTGAGAGCCTATTCACTCTAGAGTGAATAGGCTCTTAATATACTAGCGTGCTTTACCATCAACGATACCATCACTGCTTACCATTAGGCGGGATTGCGGTCAAGCACTCGTTTATAACTTATATTAAAAAAAAGCAACCATGTCAATTCCCTTGCTAATCACGAGATCTGTAGCTAATAATATATTCTCTAAGATACAGTGGACGAAACCGTGCGAAAAAAGGCAACATTACAATATACATTTATTTGGTACCAGCTAAAAGTCACGCAACATAGAGTAAATAGTTGTTAACGGCAAAACAAAAAATAATCAGGAAAAAAGGTAGTCCAGACTGGTCCATCCCATCCTGTAACTCAGACAGCCCTACCCGTTAGTCGACATTGAGTTGCATTAACAAATAATTTGTCAGTGGCTCGGAGGTCGCTCCATTAGCTTTGAATTCGGCACGATAGTTTTAAGGCCGTTTCGCGAAATGATTGATGCTACAACAAGTTTGGCAATGATTGGGCCCCGTTGCGTTGACTTACGAGGTTTGTACTGCCACACAGAATCATTGAATAGGTCCATGTGTTTCTTTTCGCTATTAAACTGTATTATATCTAGGCATGAGTCCACCACAAATAAGCTCACTATTGCACTACCAATTTAAAATATTGTCATAAATCTGACATTTTCATACGTAAGAGGCTCTTTACTGGATCTATAAGGACACTACTAATGTGTCTAGCAGATGTCTATGGACGGCAGTTTTTGATTTAGACCGTAGACGATATTTGACAGATAACTAGTTGGTAAGAATCTTAAACCAAATATGTATACTCAATACAATACTATGCTTAATGTTAACTACCCTTATTTATTTAACATTTTACCTTTGTATTCTTATGCCGCCATTCTACATGCAACGAGGAAATAAACACCTGCTGAATTATAACGAATTTCATTGGTGCATATCGCGCCTAAACCGCACAAGGCGCCATATCGCGCTTAAACTGTGTTACTCTTCACTACTCTCAAAAGGTTGAAAAAAAAACATTGATTATTCTTGGAGATATTGAAGAAGCATTAGTGAAACTGAAACTCAAAGCATTCATGTAAAGTAAATGCAATTACAGACACGTGTGAATTGTTAAGGAGCCGGTCAGTTAGAAAAATTAAGGTGGTTGCACTTTAAGAGCGTAGTAGGTGCTTATTGTAAAGAATGGGCAAGAAAAAATTGATATTTTACAAATTGGATTTATGACTCTTCATTCCAATCACAAACTTAGCTCTGAACATCTGCATAGTGTTCCATGATGGTGAAAGAGTAAAATTGTTAAATTAAACGAATTTACCTTAAGTGAAGTTCTATTTCAATTTTACGAATTTCACCATCATGGAACAACCCTCCCAAACCCTTGTGTATTATGTACAAATACTGCCCTTCCATGCCTTGGTTTAAGGTTGTTCGTGCTGGCTCTAAACTACTAGTGAATATAGAGGAGTGACTTACATACATAACACCTATGGGATGCGTTCAAGAGATTTTGAATTGCTTTTTATGTTGTGAAGTTAAGCACAATATACCGTATTGCTAGTAAGGTAGGCATTCATTTTTCTACGACGTCTCCCGATAAAAATATTCCATACGTTTGTCATCGCCGATTACAGTTCACGTACAAAAGTGAACCCATAACTCTCGAGATGCTTGCCAGTTGGCCCTGTACCTTTGCACACACGTGGCCTCAACCTTACACGTTAAACGGAGTCTGGCTGCCGGCTCTCCGGCAGGATGGCACGCCGCGTCTACACACACTGGCAATGAACTTGACTAAGGTCAGTTCAATCGCGTTGTTATAAGAGATCGCTTTCTGAACCAGTATGGAGCTGGTTTAGGAAATAGCAACAAAAGTTGATATATGAGTACGAGGCGTTTGACTATGTTGTATTTTTATCCTTTTTTATTTGTAATCTGTGATTTTTTTGTGCAGAATAAACTATCTATGTTTCTTTTTTTTAGTCTCAGTGAAAACTAATGTCAAAAAATTGTCAAAAGTGTTTAATTACGTTAAAAAAAAAAAAAACAAAGTCAAAGCATGTATTTCAAATAAACATAGATGTAGGATTTTTTTGCTACTCCTATATCTATGCAAATAAACGTTACAGGTACTTTTGAATTGTCAGAAGGTCGGTCAGTCAGTAAGATGAAGCTAGTCGCTCATTCCAAAGAGTAGGCACCTATGGAGAAGAACAGGCAAGAAACTCCATGGACACTCTTCAATAATCAAGCTATTGATACAAATAATTCATTACATCATTCATGTTCAAATCAACCGTGTGAGGACGATGCAGAAATATATTGTACGCTGAGAGCGTCCATTATGGAAAAAACAAGAAAAAAAAACAATAATTCAGAAATTAAAATACGCCGTGGCAGCTAAGAGATGACCAGTTCCCTCTGACGGCGTCCGTTCACGAAGATGACGAATGGATCAGCATCATTCAGCTCAACCATATTGAAGGGAACCTAATGACCCAACACACACGCCACCACCAGCGAGACATTTGAGTGAGCATACATACTCTCAACAGCCAGAGCACTAAGCATTTGAGACATGACATTCTTATAATTATGTACTTTTAGGCCTAAGATCAATGTTCTTAATATTGTAAGAATTGTCTCACTGTTGGTGTGATTTTATGTTACACTCATACATCGACAAATGTATAAGCCCCGCACGATGATATTGCGATTGGCGGCCATCTTGGTGACGTAGTCGAACTCGCCCCGCCGGTACCGTTCGCAAGTTCAGTCCGCGCTTACCCACTTACGCACATCGAATATTTTTGTTAGGTTTTCGTTTTTGTTATCCTGTTTTATTGTTGTTCTTGAGTTTTGTTGTTTAGTTTTGTTAGCTGTTACTCGTTAAAATGAGTAAGAAATTAATTAATAGTCGTGCTCGTGAAATTATAATTAAAGTGGACAATTATTTTGTTAAAGAGAAAGAGGACTGTAAGTTAGTTTTTGAAAGTATAAACGGTGCTTCGGACACTACTGAGGACATTTTAATACCGAAGCAACTGTTAATAGTTATTAAAAATATTTTGCAAAATTCTACTAAAGTCACGGAGCGTGTGGCATGTGCCACAGGCGTTGCAAAAAATACTGTGACGAAATTGCGACGAGAGCATGAGTCAGAAACAGCCAGTGGCAGCAAATTGAGAACTCCTACTAAAGGAAAAAGACAAAATAAGGAATATTTCGACGGGTTTTCCTTAACAGCTTTAAGAAATATTATACATTCAATGTATACGGTGAGGAGAAAAATACCCACAATGCGCAAAATATTGGCGGCTTCAAAAGTAGACCTTAATTATACTGGTAGTGAAACTACATTAAGAAAATTAATTAAATGTGATTTAGGCTACCAATTTAAACGATGCTACCAAAAAAGACTGGCTCTAATTGAAAGACCCCAAATTCAAGTGTGGAGGGCTAAATATAGACGACGTATGAAAGAAAATGACTCGCTTGGTAATATCAAAAGACCCGTTATTTATCTCGACGAAACGTGGATACACGCACACTACTCGGTAAAAAAATGTTGCCAAACAACAACCGATGTCGGAGTGAGACGGAACGACAGCCCCGGCCGCCGATGGATAATAGTTCACGCAGGAAGTTAAAGCGGATTTGTTGACAATGCCCTTTTAATGTTTAAAGCAGACACCAAAACGGGGGATTACCATGATCAAATGAATGCTGAGAATTTCACCAAGTGGCTTACAGAAAAATTAGTACCCAACATACGACCTAACTCCATAATTGTGATGGACAACGCCCCATATCACAGTAGGAAAGATAATAGGCCACCAAGTATGAACAATAAAAGACAGTTGATGGTTGAGTGGCTACAAGCTCACAACATCGACTTTCCCAACGACACTACAAAACCTGAACTGTATTCATTAATTAAACGGCACAGACCGCCGAAAAATTATAAAATTGACAATTTATTAGCTGGCAATGGCCATGAGGTCGTTAGATTACCACCCTACAACTGCGACCTCAACCCCATTGAGTACATCTGGACCTGGTAAAGGTGAGGTGAGGGTGTCAGAAAAGAATGTGGAGCAGTTGGAAAGTCGCATTGAAGCTCTGACGTTGGAGGCGTTGGCGTCAATAACTCCAGATGACTGGCGAAAGGAAGTCAATCATGTTAAACGGCTTGAAGAGGAATATTGGAATAAAAATCGAATAACTGACGAGAGTCATAAATACGGCAGACGACAGTGAATCGGAAACGACAGACATAGAAAGCAGTTCTGATTCGGAAGACTATATGAGTGGAATTGAATAAAAATATTGAAAAAGATATAAATATTTTTTTACATACTATCCTGGTTTTATTTATAAGCTGATAGATGTAGGTAGTAATTAAAACATAACTGCTACACAGTGGACTCTGGTTCAATTCCCGCTCGCAAATTAACAAAAATGTAGTTAGAAAAAATTAGTATACATATAAGAAAGATATACGAATAAGTATATTTTTCTTACGTCTACAAGAATTATTTCCTTGAAATTATTAATAATGAAAGTTTATTTGCCAGAATATGGGTGAATAGGTATAAAGAGTGTATGTATAATAAAATTATAAAATACAAATAAACCCTTAACCCCAGCTTATTAATTTTGCGTTTAACATTATTTTGCTAGCTGTCCTTTTGTGTGACAGATGACGTCACAAAGCTGTTATTGTGACAAGGTTCCATCGCAATATCATCGTGCGGGGCTAGTATAACATAGCTGGTTGGGGATGACTGGGTTGGTCCCATAGTTAAAGTTGTTCAACAAAAAGTATGCTTGCTAACCTAAATAATTTTTCAAGGCCTTTCCAGAGTCTGTATGCTAACGGATTTAGTTTAAAATAATAGGCGAAATGTGAATGTATTATAGACTGTGACTTAGCCATAGCTTGTCTTCAGAAAAAAGGCGTGACCATCGAGATGCGTGAATGCTTTGTTGCTGGTAATTATGTAACCTGTGAAAGTGTCGAAGGAAGTTGAAATGCGAGTCGAAGGTTTAATTTTTTTTATAGTGATAAAGTAGTGTTTGACCGCAATCCTGCCTGATGGTAAGCAGTAATGCAATTGTTGATGGTAAAGCGCGCTAGGTTATTAACAGCCTATTCAATATAGCCTTGAAGACACTTAAATTGTAGTCAGACGGAAACACCGCCGCTGGCAAATTGTTCCTGTACTAAAAATAGATACAAGCCGTTATAAGGATTATCATCTAGCCTGGCATTTTCCTAACTACGTTGAGGTCAGCCACCAGTCTAACCGGATGCAGCTACATACCAGTATTTACATGGAGCGACGGATTATCTGACCTTCACCACCCAGTTACTAGGTTATACGTTACTACTAGCGGCATTTTGCTTGTTATGCCTCAACTAGTGGGTAGGTATATGACTCATTTTTCAGAATGAAACCTTTTATAACTACATATTACACAAGAACCTGTCGTTAACTAAAAACCGCAGGGTGGTTGGTCAAGGTCTTGCCGCCAAGCGATTCGTCGTGTTCCGGCATGATGTCTGGTGAAGCCGTACGAAGGACGGGTCTGAGCAGTTGTGTTGCGATGTGTGCCGGGTACGATGTGCCAAAGGTTGTTGTGTCGGGAGTTTGGTCGTGGAGAGTCTCCAGATGAATCTCCCTCTGGCGCAGCACTGTTGGTCGTGTTGGTCTTGGGTTTAACATTGCATCACCTCGCTCAACAGCCGTCATCCTTCCTATTCCTAAGTTCTTTAAGTGAATAGGCTAGTGCGCTTTACCATCAACGATTGCATCACTGCTTACCATCAGGCGGGATTGCAATCAAGCACTAGTTAATAATTAATAAAAAAAAAAAAAACAAATCGGCAGCTCACTGTTTTTGCCGACTTCAAAAAAAGGAAGAGGTTGTCAATTCATTGTAATCTTAATTAATGTCTTTTATTTTTTATGTATGTTCACCGATTACTCTAAAACGCCTGGACCGATTTGCATTGAAATTATTTTTTTGTTTAAAAGGGTATACTTTCCAGTTGGTCCCATAGTAACTCCAAAATATTGTGGTATCTAATCTGAAATGAAAAGCAATAGAGTTGACATAACTCGATATATTTCTCGATATTTGACAAAATAATGGAAAATGCATTTATTAGCATTCATCATCATCATCATCAACCTTTTATCGTCCCACTGCTGGGCACAGGTCTCCTCTCATACAGAGAAGGATTGAGCGTAATCACCACGCTTGCTTAATGCGGGTTGGCAGGTTTCCTCAAGATGTTTTCTTTCACCTGCAGTCATTGGTGTCCAAGATATACTTAGAAAGTACATATAACTTTAGAAAAGTTACATTGGTACTTGCCTGACCTGGAATCGAACTGGCACACTTATACTTGAGAGGCTGGTGTTTTAACCACTAGGCCACCAAGACCAAATGAAGATTTTATTGCCTAAATAGCTTCACATAATGTTAGATGACAACACAAGGTGTTTCACCTAACGCTGATTTTCTGCTGAAACTCACGCAAGCGAAAAATAATTTAAAAAATCTGTGCTCCATGGAACAACCACAGTGCAGTAAAAATTATCTATGGTTTGTAATTTTTGATAATTCATTTTATCAATGCGCCAATAAAGTTTCATCAAATCAAAACACGCAATGTTGATTTGAGAAAGCTCATCTATTCCATTTGTGGTTTGGTATGAATATTGCTGTATTTTATAACATTTCTCATTGTCTTCAAGAATCTATTGAATCCAATCTCAATCATCTTTAACTTTTAAAATTGTAAACTCCATGGCAATTCAACACCCGGATGTAATCAAATATTGTTTTGCTTCATCTACTTCGATTAAAAGTTTTAAATTTGATACGGAAAATACAAGAAGAATCTGAATATTCTTAGGTGTCGACTTTCAAGCTACGAGTTAAAAAGATGACTGTCCTGCCAATCGATTCTGTAAATTCTCACTGTAAAAAGTTAGCTGTCAATAGTGTCAATCCCTACCTTTTCTTTTTTTTTGTTGGGACGAGAAATCATCAAATGACTTCTACCGCTCTGGGCGGAGCGGAAGGGCGTGTCAGAGTTTTACTGACTAAAACCCACCCGTGTCTCTTTGCTTGCCTGTGCAACGGCCAGGGCCACAGTTTCTTGTTTAAGCAACCCGCAACCCTGACCCAGGAGGCATCGGTCTTCGTCGACTCCGTCACGATGTGCTGACATCTCTTTGAGGCGCGCGTGAAACACGACGCGCCGTCGACTCGTGTCTGGTCCTTACCGGGCGGCGAGCTACCCACTGCTCACCGCCCGCAGGCCCGCGCCTACGGTGGCTTGGAGTTAGGTGTCGTCTCCCGACCAGGGCATCTCCTGCGGCGGCTAGTGGCGTGAGTGCGCTGGGATTCCCGTTGCCTCACGCGCGTGTCTATCCCTACCTTAGGCTGTAACAAGAAACTTATAGTTAAAAACTAAAAGCCAAACTTAAAACATTATGTTGAAAACAAAAATTTTGGCCGCGAGTAACCAATTACGATCGACGTTGACACCTCTCCCATTTTTACACACGCTCGCTACACCGTACACGTTGACACCGAGAAATTATTACTATGAAAGAGTTAGAAAGAGATAGCTCGTCAATTACAATTTTTAACTTCCCTTTTTTATTTGAGCATAATTCGGCTTGGGCGCAGCACCGCCTTGTCTTCGTGGCGGCGACGGGCGCGATCTCTCGCTTCCGGCCCAGGCCATGGTCCGGAGCGAGAGCGTAGGACATCACCTTTTTCTTCGAAGCAGTGATGCCGGAGGAGGAGGTGGAGCGTGTGGGGGAGCGGGAATCTCAGCGCCCTCACCCCTCCAGCTGCCACAGGAGACGCCCTGATCGGGAGACAAAATAAAACTCCCGGCCACCGTAGGCGCGGGCACATCTTGTTGGGGTCCACGAAGACCGATGCCTGCCAAAGTTGCGGGTTGTTTGAAAGAGATACCGTGGTTCTGGCGCACAGATAAGTTAAGGAACACGGGTGGGTTTAGTCAGTAAAAGTCTGACACAGCCTTCCGCTCCGCCAATAGCGGAAGAGGTCATTTGATGATATCCCATCCGGTAAAAACCATATCGTAAGGTCATGAGCATATCTCATGACCTTACGATTTACGTACCTAATATTCAAAAGCAATTTTCTCGTGAGTCCTGAAATATTAGTATCTAGAGTTATGACAAAATATTCTGGGGGGCCAAATCTTGAGCAGAAAACTTGAGTAGATTTCCCGAACAGGTAAAATTTTAATGATTTTATGACTGAAACTATTTTGCATATCTAAATAAGTCGAAAAATAAACCTACTCCTTACTGACTTAGTCTGAATTTAAGCGTGGAACAAAACCTCGGCTCCAAAATAAAAATAAAAAAAACAAATAAAATTAGCCGCTTCATTCCCCTTCTGTTTGATATTATTATCTATCTCTTTCCATGTAATTTGTCACAGTCCGGTCCGTTTTGTTAACATACAGTATGTTAAATAACAGAGGGCGTTCCCTTAAACTCGTTAATGTATATTGTGTAAGCATTAACTATCCTAATAATTTATCCATGCATTTCCATTTTCCATCCTTGTTACGTCAACGACGATAAAAATAAGCGCGGGCTTCTCTTAACTCGTGCTGGTGGCGCCTCTCTCAAGAGTGCCAAGAAAAAGA
The DNA here is from genome assembly GCA_017933935.1 of Sesamia nonagrioides. Taxonomy (NCBI): domain Eukaryota; kingdom Metazoa; phylum Arthropoda; class Insecta; order Lepidoptera; family Noctuidae; genus Sesamia; species Sesamia nonagrioides. The sequence goes on from JADWQK010000575.1 coordinate 70,433, forward strand.
ACTAATAAATCAAGTATGGCGACCTCAGCGCATACGACGCCGCGTGTATTCTAAATAATTCCGAATATCTGATTTTATAAGGGATTCACTGGCCTAATAAACCCTCAGTTTCCATATTGGTGGTGTGTCTGTGCTTGACGAGTGTAGGCAGTGAGCAAGCAGCATCAAGTCCACATAAAGAAGATAGCTGACCGGCCGGCGCCTGCCCCGTCGTTGGCGATTCCTCTTTGCCTGTCCTGTTGGATCCAGGTTAGTGCTTTGCATGTTTGTTTTCCCTGCTTGGAGACCCTGGGGTTGATAGGAGAATGCAGTGACCCTTCCAGAAAACGTCAACATTAATTATGGTGCCTCCTGTGAGGAATCTTCCTCGCGTAATTATTTCAAAAATACCTACTATCGGAAATTAAATCTTTCCATTCTCGTTATTACGTTAAATACGTAATCCCAATTATAATTTATTTGTATACTTACCTACTTAAGGCAATTTCAATTTGCCTTTCAAGTTCTAAGTGTCTAAATAAAACCTAGGTCATTCCATGATACCTAGTTATTATTTCTTATTTGAGACCGATTGACTATTCAATCGTACATTCATACCTCGTTAATTCCCTTGTAATAAGCTGCATTTATTTGTATTAAATAACAAATTGCATAAATTACTTTAAAAAAAAAAGTGAGTTCGAAGTTTCTCGAATTTAGTACCGAGGTACCTACAATCGTAGCACTTGTCTCCGGCGGGAGACGGATTAGCTTTGAACTACCTCAAAGTCAAAACTTATATTCTAACAAATAACTTTGAGACGTGTGTGCTTGTATTTCATTCAATACGTTCGCGCGTGCATTGCTGCCTACCTACCGGCTTACGTTTTTTCCGTTTTACCTACTTTTATAACTTTTATCTTTTTGAGCGTGCGGATGTCGTATACCACGTGAACTATGAGCGAAGTGGAATTAATAACCGCTATTAAAAGGCGGGAATATGAGTATACAAGTATGCAGATACTTTACGATTTAGCCAAAACAGTTAAAGAAACTAAAACTAAATTTGCAGCTTTTCGAGCTAGGTACAAAAAGATTGACGAGATTCGTAATAGATTTTTGGAATGCAACGATGATGTTAACCAGTTGCAATTAAAGCTTAAACCTTCGTTTGTTATCGATCATAAAGTGTTACTGTCATTCGATGAATTGTATTACTGTATTATTGAGTTTGCGGATTCTCTCGATGCGAGCGCAGGTAGCGACTGTCGCCCGGAATTAGGTCAAGGTCACGTGCGTTCGCAAGTCAGGTTGCCTAAGCTGGAACTTCCAAAGTTTGATGGTAATCTAGAGAAGTGGCAAACATTTAAAGATAGTTATACAGCACTTGTTCATAATAATAGTTCATTGTCCGACACTGAGAAATTTCACTATTTGCTGTCATGTTTATCTGGTTATGTACTGACATTAGCGAAGGGCGTGCCTGTGACATCGGCAAATTATTCAGTGGTTTTTGCAACTTTACTGGACAGATATGACAACAAGCGTATTCTTGCAACAGCTTATTTAGAAAAAAATAATTAAAATTAATCCCATACAAAAACCATCTTTGTCTAACTTATCTGAGTTATCTAACACACTTTATGAATGCGTTAGTGCCTTGCGCGGTTTGTGTATTGATGATTTATGCGAATTTATTTTATTCTACATTGCGTCTAGACCTTTAGATACAGAAACAAAAAAAGGTTTGAATTACAAAACACTGAAGAAATTCCGAAATTTAATAACTTCATTACTTATTTACAAAATTACATAAAAGTATTAGAAGTTAGCCAACCAGTTAATATTCCATCATCAAATTCTACAAGTACACAAAATCGGCCTAATACAAATAAAGATTATTTATCGCGTCAACCAAAATCATCTCTAATTTCTTCCAACAATAATAATAAAGTTAGTCAGTTTGTTTGTGTGTGTTGTAATGAAAATCATTCAATCTACCGTTGTAGTAAATTACATTCTATGAATATGACACAGCGACAACAATTAGTTAAAGATTTAAAATTATGTCAAAACTGCTTAAGGCCGGGTCACACTGTTACCGATTGTAAATCTAAGTCAACATGTTTCATTTGTAATGCAAAGCATAATACTTTGTTACATGAAGAGCATAAGAGTTTACTGTCTCATACTAGTGAACTGGATTCATCCCAGCATCCCGATATGAACACTACTCTAACTAGTGCTACCCAGTCAAACATTTCAAATCAACCTATTAGCAAAAAAAATCTTGGTACAGCAGTAGTTCGTTTGAAGCGATCGGATGGTTCGTGGCAGTATGTCCGCACAATTATTGACAGTGGCTCGATGGATTCATTTATTACAAGTAGCTGTGCGCGACAATTAGGTTTACATATCAAGAAATGTAAATTAAATGTAAGTGGCATCGGTCAAAATTATGTGTGTAGCATTAAAGGTCACACCTTCGGTTCAATAATACCTCGATGGAGTGACACTCCTCAGTTTGATATTCAATTAGTGGTTCTACCTAAAATCACATCCCTGATTCCTTCGATGTCGTTGCCGACAATCGTCAAGGATAAGTTCACATCACACATCTAGATCTCGCCGACCAGGACTTTGATAAATCCGGTCCGATCGATCTGTTGTTAGGAGTAGACTGTTTTGACCAAATATATACTGGCTCACGTTTCAGTCCAGGCCCGGGCTTTCCATGCGCACTCTCTAGTGTATTCGGCTGGGTGATAAGTGGTCAGTTTCTTCAAAACGTGGTAGCTAAAACTCCGGCTACACCCGTTACGCTCCTCGTCGCGTCCTCTAGTGCGCTCGACGAGATCGTTCAACGGTTTTGGGAGTCCGAGGAGCCGCCGAAATGTAAAATTTCCGGTCCCGAGGATGAAATATGCGAACAAAATATAAAGAAGGCACGTATCGCACCTCCGATGGGCATTACGTTGTACCAATTATGCTTAAAGATGATGCTCCAGCCTTAGGAGAATCATATAAACAAGCGTTTAATCGTTTCCTAAATTTGGAAAAAAGACTAGCTAGTCAAAATGAGTTAAAAACTGAATACAAAGAATTTATGCAACAGTACGAGGATCTCGGACATATGCAGCCAGTGCAGTCCTCGTCTACTGACTGTTATATAATTCCCCACCATTGTGTAATCCGACCTGAGAGTACCACGACACGGTTACGAGTGGTCCTCGATGCTAGTAGTCGGACTTCGAGTGACCTGTCACTAAATAATATTGTTCATGTGGGTCCAAAACTTCAAGTAGACATCGTTGATCTAATCACAAAATTCAGAATTCACAAAGTTGTTTTTACTGCGGATATTCGTCGCATGTATAGACAAATATTGATAAGACCGCAAGAAAGATGTTATCAACACGTTCTTTGGTGTAATGACCCTACTGAGGTTTTAAAGGAATACGAACTCAATACCGTTACGTACGGAGTTAGTAGTTCTCCTTACTTAGCCATTCGAACACTTCATCAACTTGCTGAAGACCACGGTGCTGAGTATTCTAGTCGTGCAGCACAGGTTATCCGAGAGGAAACATTTATGGACGATATTACCTCTGGCGGATCTTCTCTCGAAGAAACTATTGCATTAAAAAACGATATTATATCGTTACTATCAAAGGCTCATAATGAACCCGGTAATGTAACCACGACCAGTTTGTTAATAGGGAAATCTAGAGTTGCCCCCTTAAAACCAACAACGGTGAATCGACTTGAGCTAAGCGCAGCTGTGCTTCTAGCAAAGGTTCTATCACACATGTATAATTTACTTAAAGATAAAATTTCCATCGATTCCATTCGAGCTTGTTCAGACAGCAGCACTACCTTGTCTTGGCTTAACACTGACCCTCATTTACTAAAAATGTATGTAGCCAATCGTGCGGTTCAGACAACTGATTTAATTAGTCGAGATCGCTGGTACTATGTATCAACAAATGATAACCCCGCCGACTGTTGTGGCCGCGGAGTATCATGTCCAGAGATTCTAGATCACCCGCTTTGGTGGACAGGGCCTTCTTGGCTGAAAGAATCACCTGAGCAATGGCCTAAAAGGCAGGTATTACTTCCGAAGGAGAACTTGCCTGAACTTAAATCAATAGAAAGTAAAAGTCTTCTTGTTACGGATGATGAGAATCCACTGTTGAACTTAATGTCTAAACATTCTTCATTTACAAAAATTCAAAGAATGGTAGCATGGTGTAATCGTTTCGTTTCTAACTCTAAAACGGCCAGGCAAGACCGAAATCTCTCTCCTCTTAGTGGTGCTGAGCTTGAAAAGGCAACGAAAGTGCTGGTTAAATTCCGTCAAGATAATTACATGACTTCGGAAGTTGACCGGGTGCGTAAAAATGAACCTTGTGTAAAATCTATTCAAAAGCTGTCACCTTTCCTAGACGATGATGGTATTTTGCGAGTAGGTGGACGTATCGATGAGGCTCAACTGTCGCCATCTGCGTTACACCCTTTCTTGTTACTTAAACAATGTCCTATCTCTCGAAAGATAGTCGAATATTTCCATATAAAATATTTGTATTGTGGCCCTCGCGCTTTACAATCTTTTATTCAAAGAAAATTTTGGATAACCGGATTAAGGCTCCTGATACGGACCGTGTTATCCAAATGTGTCAAATGTTTTAAAGTGAATCCAGTTGCTTGTCAACCAATGATGGGCAAGCTGCCTGCAGCCAGGATTCAACCAGCTCGCTGCTTTAGTACCACGGGAATAGATCTGGGGGGTCCCTTCATCATTAAAGAGAGTCGCCGTCGTGGCGCAAAAACTCAAAGCTTTTGGCGCGTATGGCAACGAGATTATCTTCACACATTGCAACAAAAGAGCAAATGGTTCTTGCCTGAACCAAGTATCACAGTCAATGACATAGTTATAGTTAACGAACCTAATACTCCGCCGATGTTTTGGAAAATGGCTCGTATCGTGCAAGTGCATGCAGGTTCAGACCAGGTAGTTAGAGCCGTTACTCTCCAAACTGCTAACGGAAAGACGTTTCGTAGGCCGGTGGTAAAGGTTTGTCCCTTACCAAATAATTAGTTTATTTTCCTTTTATATACCTAACTAGAGTATAAGTACACACTGTCTTTAGGTTATTTAAAATAAGCCACCAATTATTTACACTTATTGACTAGATTTTATGCATTTTTTCGGCAGTAGCTCATAGTCCAGCTATTGCTGATTTCACTCTTAATTTTTCGCATTCTTCTTGAAACCCTTGTGGATTTCAGGAGGGGGGAAATGTGTAAGCATTAACTATCCTAATAATTTATCCATGCATTTCCATTTTCCATCCTTGTTACGTCAACGACGATTTAAATAAGCGCGGGCTTCTCTTAACTCGTGCTGGTGGCGCCTCTCTCAAGAGTGCCAAGAAAAAGAACAAAAAAAACAAGTATGGCGACCTCAGCGCATACGACGCCGCGTGTATTCTAAATAATTCCGAATATCTGATTTTCTAAGGGATTCACTGGCCTAATAAACCCTCAGTTTCCATATTGGTGGTGTGTCTGTGCTTGACGAGTGTAGGCAGTGAGCAAGCAGCATCAAGTCCACATAAAGAAGATAACTGACCGGCCGGCGTCTGCCCCGTCGTTGGTGATCCTCTTTCCTGTCCTGTTGGATCCAGGTTAGTGCTTTGCATGTTTGTTTTCCCTGCCTTGAGACCCGGGGGTTGATAGGAGAATGCAGTGACCCTTCCAGAAAGCGTCAACATATATCATTAATAGATTAAAATAAAAATATCAGCATAGAAAAATAAGCATAAAAAAATCCGAATAAAAAAAATTCTAATTGGAAATAAATTTGAAACCTCCTGTTTTAAATCAAAATAGCAGTCGTCATGTATAAATAAATTGCGACGGTGCCGTCTTTCATGTTCGCGTGTGCAGTGTGTTTCTTTTACATGTCCATTTAAAATTTTTATTGAATATTTTCTTATTGGAAAAAATTTTAAAACATTTTTTTTTCGAATGGAAATATTTTTTTTAGCATGTCTATGTATGCTATACTACTTCGGGTTAACGGGAACGCCCTCTGTTAGTTAACATACTGTATACACGTATGGCTCAACTCACAATGGATGAAAGAAGGTTTTATTGGGAATGTCAAGCAAAAACATTCTAGGTTTAATTATTAGGAGGGATTTTCGCTAAGGTTGTTCAAAAGAGATCCCGCGGTTGAAACCAGGACCGGTGGAAGGAACACGGGTGGGTTTTAGTCAGTAAAAGTCTGACACGCCTTTCCGCTCCGTCCAGAGGGAGCTGCCATTAGATTATTTCCCATCCAAAAAAGGAGTAATCTTCATACCTGTGCGGGGTGAATGCGTAATTATTAGTATTGTAGCGGTACCTTCAAATGTCACACAAGAAACAACGCGTCTTACTGACGTCACACGGATTCTACAACTCGCAAGCAGAGTTTACCGAGCAATTAGCATACATCCAACTTCCCAATATCAACCGTTGGGCGAGTGCCCGCCAGACATAACACCTGTCTGGTCGAAGGATCCTCCCTTTTCTATGGAGGTTAAGTGAACTTTACTCCCTGTTCTTCATACCTCCAAAAGTATTCATTTTCTGATCAGTGATATAGAACTAAACACTTGCCACCAAAGCATAACATTTTATTTAACTAATTGAGCAGGGTAATTACGTAACACACTATCAGTAGCCATTGGGTTTAATTTTGTCAGTTCAACAACTTTCATTGCGTGATTTACGTTTCTGAGTCGAGAGATTTTAGAACATATGTAGTAATGGATTAGGTACACAATACGCAACAATAAAATAATTCGGATTAAGTTTGATAGTATATAATAAGCCTCTTATCCTGAACTGCTTTTCTTCTTCCTTTGTATTGTGGTTGTCTCTTTGGTTATAAAATACTAGCTTTCCGCCCGCGGCTTCGCTCGCGTGGAGTTCGGTTATATCACGCTTTTTAGATTTCCCTCGGAAATATCAATTTTTTCCAGGATAAAAGGTATCCCATGTCCTTTCTCAGGGTCTAAAGATTGTCTGTGCCAAATTTCATCAAAATCGGTTGAGAGGTTTAAGCGGGAAAGCGTAACAGACAGACAGACAGAGTTACTTTCGCATTTATAATATTAGTATGGATCTGTGAGTGCAGTGTGCCTCTTGGCAAAGGCTTCCTCTAACAATTTCCATTGTACTCTGTCTCTAGCAACCCTTCTCCATTTTGGGCCTGCCGTCAGTTTTAGTTCATCTTCCCATCTCTTGCTCGGCCTTCCTCTTTTCTTCCATCTCTAGGGTACCAGTCTGTTATGATGTTGCTCCACTTCTCTTGTGTACCGTTTTTGATAGTATGTTACGTAATTAGAGAGCAGATCCTGTCCCGACAGACAACGGAATCCTAAATGCAAAGTTTTCCGGTATCAACCCTTGAGACCTAATTATAAAAGACAAAAGGATTTTTTCGTTTTCCCCGCGATTTACATATGTGTGCCAAGAGAAAGCTCTTGTTCATATTATAATTGAGTTTCCTCACAATTATTGTTATGTAAATAAGCTTTTGAATAAGGCCTGTATAGATGGTAGGTTGTGCGCGCGAAATAGGGATTATGGTTGTAAGCAAACAAGTTGTTGGTACTCTTGTGGAAATTCGAAGTATAATAAATAAATATATACGGACAAATCACACAGATTGAGCTAGCCCAAAGTAAGTTAGAGACTTGTGTTATGGGATACAAACTCAACGATACTATATTTTATAATAGACTAGCTTTCCGCCCGCGGCTTCGCCCGCGTAGAGTTCAGGTTATATCGCGCTTTTTGGATTTCAATTTTTCCGGGATAAAAGGTAGTCTAAACCTTCCTTAAGAATCACTCTATCTATTAAAAACCGCGTCAAAATCCGTTGCGTAGTTTTAAAGATCTAAGCATACATACGGACATACAGCGAAAGCGACTTTGTTTTATACTATGTATTGATACATATACAGGAAACTTTTTTTGAGTGCGCAAAAACAAAAGGGTGGCTCAGAATCAATAACAAAACAAATCTGCATTATTAGTTTTAAAATAAAAAATCATGTTTTTGTCCGCCTAAAATCAGCAAATGAGAGACACCAATTATTTATTCATATCAATATCGTAGTATTAGCATATGGCCGCGTAGTGAACATGCGGGCGGCCCGGGCGCGCTTTTATCCTGTGCAGATAAACATCAAGACCCAGGTCAATTAGGGAAAAGATCGTTTTCCATCATGACCTGGCCGGGATCGAACGGGCCTCCACGTCGCAGGCAGGCGTGTTGACCGCTGCGCCACGGAAGACGACAAAAAAAAAAGTATATAATATACCATTGAATTTGTTGGCTTATTACGAACAGACGGTCTTACTGTTAAATGCATGCAACCATTCTTTCATCAAGCACATTCAAATTTCCCGATTCCTTCCCATGTAATTCCTAATTCCATATATCTGGCTTAAAGGTCTAGAGACTAAGCCAGAAAAACTTACAAAAAAAACAACAGCCAACTTCTCTCTGCTTCAACACTTCACCATCAAAAAAGCTACATCATGGCGCGCCGGCTGCTTCAAACATAAAATTCTATAAATCAATAATTACCCCTTGAATTCAACAACCAAACTGAACAAGTGGACGTTTATGGAGGCCTCCATCACAACCCGGAGAGGGCATCGCTGTATATTTCTTCTTCAGCCTATAGATGTCCACTGCTGGACAAAGGCCTCCCCCAAGGCTTTCCACGCTGACCGGTCTTATGCTGCCCGCATCCATCGGCTTCCTGCGCACTTCACCAGGTCATCGGTCTACCTTGTTGGGGGCCTCCCTACGCTGCGTCTTCCAGTACGTGGTCGCCACTCCAGAACCTTACTGCCCCATCGGCCATCGGTTCTACGAGCAATGTGCCCTGCCCACTGCCACTTAAGTTTAGCGACTCGCAGAGCTATGTCAGTGACTTTGGTTCTTCTGCGGATCTCCTCATTTCTGATTCGATCACGCAGAGAAACTCCTAGCATAGCTCTTTCCATTGCCCTTTGTGTGACTCTGAGCCTTCGTATGAGGCCCATTGTGAGCGACCACGTTTCAGTTCCGTAAGTCATCACTGGCAACACACACTGGTCAAAGACTTTACCTGAAAGAAAGACTGAAAGACTGTCTTGAGACACTGTGGTATCTTGGACGACGAGAAGATGTAGCGTAGCTTCCCGAACGCTGCCCAACCGAGCTGGATTCGTCGAGACACCTCTTTCTCGAAGTTGGACCTACCTAGTTGGACTGTTTGTCCCAGGTATACATACTCGTCAACAACTTCGAGTGCAGAGCAACCAACTACAATTGAAGTGGGTGCGACATGAGAGTTCGACATGATCTTCGTCTTATCCATGTTCATTTTTAGACCCACTTGTTGGGAAGCTCTGCTGAGGTCATTGAGCATTTTGCCCAAGTCTTCCAGGGTCTCAGCCATGACCATGATATCATCTGCGAAACGGAGATTAGTGATGTACTCGCCGTTAATGTTGATGCCAAGTCCTTTCCAGTCCAGGAGCTTGAAGACATCTTCCAACGCAGCAGTGAACAATTTAGGAGATTTGACATCTCCTTGTGTCACTCCACGCTGCAGTTGGATCGGTTTCGAGTCCTGATCCTGGAGACGGACTGACATGGTGGCGTTTTTGTACAAACACTTTATCACCTCAATGTATCGATGGTCAATTTGGCACCGCTGGAGAGACTGTAGCACCGCCCAAGTCTCAATAGAATCGAAGGCCTTCTCATAGTCCACAAACGCCAAGCATAGTGGTTTGTTATACTCCTCGGACTTCTGTATAACTTGCCGCAGCGTATGAATGTGGTCTATGGTGCTAAAGCCTTTTCGGAAGCCTGCTTGTTCGGGAGGCTGGAAGTCGTCGAACCTGCGAGCGAGACGATTCGTGATGACCCTAGAAAACAGCTTGTAGACATGGCTCAGGAGGGATATCGGTCTGTAGTTTTTCAGGAGGGTATTGTCACCTTTTTTGAAAAACAAAATCACCACGCTCCTGTGCCACGCCTTAGGCGTTTCGCCTTTAAGAATGACGGAATTAAATAGCTTCTGAAGCGCTTTAAGAACCGGTTTGCCACCCGCTTTCAGAAGTTCAGCCGTAATTCCATCATCTCCAGCCGCCTTATCGTTCTTGAGCTGTTTCAAGGCCATACCAATCTCGTACAGGCTGACGTCCGGGATATCGTCGGTGTAGTGTCGGGTTAGTCTGGCTCTAGGATCATTAGCCAGGCTTACAACAGGTGCGTGTGTTGATGTGTATAACTATAATAATAATATAATAATAATAATAACGTTTATTCAGAAATTATTTACATTGTTACACAAAATATATTATAGGCTATAATTTATTGTTACAATTGGATTACACATCTAGCTCTCCTCAACTCTCCGTAGAATTTCTCAATCTCACCCAAAAGCTCGGGCTTGGAAGTGACGATCCTACCATCCCCAGTCTTCAGCTTCGCAAGTAAACTCTGTCCAACAGACAATCCTCGTGCGAACACTTTGGAGCCTTTGTTCCGCTCGATAGCCTCTTTAATACAATTTGTATTAAATTGGCGTATATCGCGAGTCAGAGACTTTGAGATTTGTCTGTTAAGGCATCTGATACGCGAAGCGTTATCAGGGGATTTTAAGATCACCTCCCGTCTTTCTTCCATTAGCCGGCGGGTGGGACCGGAGATCTTCTTTTGTCCTTTTGAACGGAGGGTTTTGTAGAACTTAGACCCTTCCGTTTGGAGAGTTTCCACAAACCTGTTGTTGTAGTCGTCCACATCTACGCATTCACCGAGGCATTCGAAGCGGTTTTGTAGTTCGATCTGAAAGCTCTCGGGGTTTTGGAGTTGTGTTGACGCTGGACGGAGCGTAGACTTCATAAGTCGAGAGCGTTCGAGCCTAATGTTGAGGTTCAAGATGCCTCTAACAATACGGTGATCACTCCCGGTTTTAACCGCATGGATCACGGAGACATCGTTGAACACTTGCCTTCTCGTTGACATTATGAAGTCTATCTCGTTTTTGGTCTGACCATCGGGGCTGAGCCAGGTCCACTTGCGGTGCAATGGTTTCTTGAAAAAAGAATTCATCGCAAAGAGTCCTTCCTTTTCCATGAAATCCATTAGCATCTGACCTCTGGGATTCCGATTCCCAACTCCAAATTGCCCCACTTTCGTCTCGTCCGCCTCTCGCATGCCCAGTTTTGCGTTAAAGTCCCCCATGACAACGGTGTAGTGGGTTTTGGAGGAATGTATGGCTCTACTGACGTCCTCATACATAACCTCCACCTCATCGTCAGAGTGTTTAGACGTCGGGGCGTAGACCTGTATAACTTTTAACGAATATCGTTTTGTTATTCTGTATATTTCAGTAAGTCCTTTTCCATTTTTGTGTTTGCTTGTACATAATTTCCCAAAATGGTGCCTAAGAAACGCAGTTCAATTTTCGAAGATTTATCAGTGTACCAATATCAAACATGTCTGACTACAATTTGAGTGTCTTCAAGGCTAGAGTGAATATGCTCTTAATAATCTAGAGCGCTTTACCATCAACGATGGAATCACTGCTTGCCATCAGGTGGGATTGTGGTCAAGCTCTAGTTGATACAACACGTAATAGTTATTTGTTATACAAGAGTGCAAAGTTGCTTTTTAACCGCGTGTTCAATTTTGATGACCGAGCAAGCGAAGGATTTTAAAATTGAATCACGAGCGCAGCGAGTGATTCAAAATTAGAATCCTGAGCGTTAGCGAGGGAATCAAAAGGACACGAGGTAAAAAATCTTTGCACTCGAGTGCAACACGTAACTTTTCATTCCACCTCGGCGAGGAAATGACTAAATGCAATAAAAAAATGTTTACAATCACAAGATAGGTACACTTTTATTTCAGTTTAGGTATTAATTACTACATCATGACAGGTAAGTATTACAGAATAATCTATAAATTATAATAAAATAATACTAAAGTATAATTAAGAAAATTTTAAAGTAACGTTGCAACAGTTATTTAAATTGAGTGTAATATTTTTGTTTGGTACTGTAATATTGGTGTTAGTCACTTGTGTACTGTTTTTCGGTAAACTGTCTGTCATACTTAATAGTTGTACCGATTCATCGGATTCCCTTGGCGTGAATGTTGGAGAGAGAGGGAGATGGTTAGGTGTTTCATAACGGCTTATTTTTGATGTAGAAGGGCCAGTCCAAGTTTCCGATTGAGGCTCTTTCAGTGTAATGGCTCCTACGATGCCTTCACATATTTTAGACTTATTTTGGATGGAATCCTCTATGTATCCCTCTACAACTACATTGGTCTTCCAGCCTCCGTGGCGCTTAAGGGACAGGAGATCAGCTCCGGAATCAGCCAAAAGTGTGGCTGAAGTTCGTCGGAAACAATGACCCGTGTACAACAGGGGTTCTGGAAGTTCAAGAAATGTTGCTATTTCTCGTGGGATACTGCCAATTTTATTAGTACCCATAGGCTGTCTAACACACTTTCCATTGCGATACTGTAGAAAAAAACGATTGATTGGAGTGTTAGGCGGCCGTAAGGCTTGATATTTCTCAACAATCGTTACGTATTCCTTGCGAATGACAAAGTTGCGGTCTCTTTTTGTCTTTGTATTAGGTAAATTAATTAATAGTAAGTCATCTGAATGTTTCTCAATGTTTTTGACATTAAGTTGTGTTAGTTCATTAGTTCGACATGCTCCGTTTATTCCAATAATAAGAACAACCTGCAATGTAAAGAGTATTGTAGTAGATAAATGAATAAAATTTATATGAACGCATAATTATGCCTATCAACATTTACTAAGTATACTATTTAATTGAGATTAATATATGTACTTAAGTAGATACTGAATGTGCAACTGACTTACTTTTGCCGCCAAATATACGGAATCGGGTGCTTCGTTAAGAAACTTTTCAATATCAGATACTGTGAAAACCTTCGATTTTTTTGGACGATGACCAGATGAGGCTCTTTTTAAAAATGCTACTAATTTAGGATAGGTATCGATATGTATGTCTTTTTTCATCTTTATTGTTGCTTTTAGCATCGAATACGTACTCCATAGAGTGCTTGCTTTCTTGTTCTCGGATAATTCTATAAAATATGCCAGCAAAACGTTTTCTGAGAAAGTTTTGGCTCCATTTGCTAGTCGCCACGTGTTGAACATATCGTACTGTTTTAAATACTTCTCGCGTGATTGTTGAGGTAGAAAGCTCATTTGCGCATTATTAACAGTTTCAGTCAATTCTGTTGGCGTCAAACAAACTTCCTCGTCGCTAGAATCACTCATTTTAGTTTTTCACTTGTTTTCAAGTTTCTTTTTTTTTATATAAGGTTTAACAATGACGTGAAAAAATGCCGCGTAAAGAACCGCGTACAAAGAAAATTGAAAAAAGAACACCAAGAAGGTTCCGAGTCTGAGTTTTTAACAAATTAAAAAAAAGTTGTATGATATATTCGGCACCATAGAGGTAACAGTAAATAGGTTTAATGTTTTTTTTTAATTTACAAACTTAGTGCACACGATGTTCTAAATTCAATTTACTTTATCCTCTAGAGAATAAAAACGGCTTTTCCAGTCAGATATTGAAGATTAAAAATACTCTTTCCGAGATGGTGGGATGAAAATTAATTTTTAACACCCTTGCTCGTAAAGGTGATGTAATTCCACCGGTTTTAAATATGTAAAGCAGGCCATAACAAACGCGTGTGTTATCAAAGCAAATAGTTAAGTTATAGTCCATACAAATTCCATAACAGCATTAGTTTTCCATTTCAAGTAATTATGGAACTGATCGCCGCCGCACGGCTCGCGCTGCGCGCTGTTCCATATTTGAAATGGCAAATAATAATACTAATGGCGGGAAAGCAACAGTGTGCATTTACAGATTGAGTTTATTTAAAATGAACAAAATATGAAATACTTTTTTTCTGTTTCCTCGCAAGTGTGTTAAAAAACGTCGTACGATATACGTGCGTATTGGTTATAACATGCTCGGCTCAATTACACCCTCGCCTTCGGCTCGGGCTGAAATTCCGCCTCGCATGTTATAACCATCATTACGCACTAATATCATAATGTACTATAACACACTTCCTGAAAACAGTTTGTTCAGAATCGTTTTCGTGAATCGGTTTGTATAATTTTTTTTTTATCCCCTAAAATGATTAAAACTACGGAAATTATTGTCATATTAATCCTGTTGTTTGTACAGACTTTTAAAATCGCAGTTTTGCTTGTATTCATATAAATTTAATCATTCAGTAAAAAATAAAGAAAAACCCAGATTTAACTCAAAACAGTCTCCAAAGCCTAGAGCACAGGCGTAGAGTAGGCAGCCTTTCGGTATTCTATAGGATTCATTTTGGTGAGTGTGCGAAGGAATTGTTGTTATGTTATGTTGTTGACACCACTGCGATCCGGGCGAAACGTTTTGTCTCGTCTTTTATACCGCGTACATTGAGGGACTGGAACATTTTGCCAGCGGCGGTGTTTCCGTCGGGCTACAATTTGAGTATCTTCAGGGCTAGAGTGAAAAGGCTCTTAATAAACTAGCGCGCCTTACCATCAACGATTGCATCACTGCTTATCATCAGGCGGGATTGCGGTCAAGCACGTCTTCTTCAGACTATAGATGTCCACTGCTGGACAAAGGCCTCCCCCAAGGCTTTCCACGCGTCTTATGCTGCCCGCATCCATCGGCTTCCCACGACCTTCACCAGGTCATCGGTCCACCTTGTTGGGGGCCTGCCTACGCTGCGTCTTCCAGTACGTGGCCGCCACTCGAGAACCTTACTGCCCCATCGGCCATCGGTTCTACGAGCAATGTGCCCTGCCCACTGCCACTTAAGTTTAGCGACTCGCAGAGCTATGTCGGTGACTTTGGTTTTTCTGCGGATCTCCTCATTTCTTATTCGATCACACAGAGAAACTCCGAGCATAGCTCTTTCCATTGCCCTTTGTGTGATTCTGAGCCTTCGTATGAGGCCCATTGTGAGCGACCACGTTTCAGTGCCGTAAGTCATCACTTACACTTAAAAAAATACTTGCTACGAAATCTCATTTCGCGCTTTCAGTATCTCAACATTAAACACGTAAGCTGTGTATCGCCTGAGACCAGTAGATAGCAATAGAGTGGACGTCAAATGGTCAGTTAACGTCCAAGTGCACATTATGACGTATAAAACGATAATGCATCTCTGCAGGTAAACTCAATGGCTTTTAACTTCATAGCTTCCTACAGGGGAAGTTAGTTTATTGGCTAGTCCTGTGTATTTATTTGTTTTTTCTATCTAGGCTGTTTATCTAGATTCTTGGGCTTGAAATGGTTGTGATTGTTTTTATAAATTTTGTTTTTATATTTTACTTGGGTGTTTGCTTCTAGATTCACGATCCGCAAATTAATTGCGTGACTCGCGACACTATGAATCACAAGCTGAATAATTTTCAAAATTTGTTTTTTTTTTTAATTTGTTTGCTCGACAACGTGAATAACGTAATGAATATTGTTGATATGTCAAATAGGTTTCATCAGTTAATTCTGCATATTGAACGTCATAATCAGAATATAATATTCCCTCTGCTGGGAGACAGGCCCTCTGTTTTCGAGAGTGAGCTGTAATCTAACCACGTGAGCTCATTGTGAATTGGTAAATGTCACAGGGCTTCGAATTTTAAATTTATTTCGGTTTTACTGAACGTAGTATCCATGGACGTGCGCAAGTACTAAAAGTATCTACTCTTTGTTCTTCTTCATTGCTCTTCAGGCACGATAATGATTTCTATCAAGTTTCTAAAGTTACAGAGTTGAATATATGGAAACACTCGCTGCGGGATAAAAAGTATCCTGTGTGTGATTTCTGGTTATAAACCATCCGTGTGCTAAATTTCATCCAAAGGCGTTCAGTCCTTTTGCGTGATCGAGTAACAAACATCGATCCATATATTCTTACAAACTTTCGCATGTATTATATCAGTAGGATTTTCTCTCTGTTAATTTTTTTTACAACACATGTGCTGCTTTTTCTATGATTTATGTTTCTTTAGAACTTTTAAGTTTCTTAGAGCCAGACACACTTGCTTCGCAATAAGTTATGTTTGTTACGCCAGATGCAAGTGAGTAGCGTGTTAACACCTCAAATACAAGGGGTGATGCCCTATCTCCTTATAACGAAA
The DNA here is from genome assembly GCA_017933935.1 of Sesamia nonagrioides. NCBI lineage: Eukaryota > Metazoa > Arthropoda > Insecta > Lepidoptera > Noctuidae > Sesamia > Sesamia nonagrioides. Next base: position 86,683 of record JADWQK010000575.1, read on the forward strand.
CATACATTAGTATAAACTGATTAACGAAATACTAAAAAATGGTACAGAAATCTGTACCTACACATATGTTGTGAGCCTTTCAGAGGTTTTCATAGTTTAAGAGGCAGCTCTTAAATAAGGAAAACCTGTATTTTAGATACAGTTTTCAGCAGTAAGGTTTCAGCAATAGGCATTATACAATTGCCGACTGTGCCAACTTATTGCTCGAGTTCGAGATTAAAAAAAAAAATAAAAGAAAAAATAGGAAAGGAAGGGAAAGCTAAATGCACAAACCGTGTGATGCCAAAGAAGAAAAGAAAAAAAAAGGAAGGAATAGTTTAAAATAAGAATGTATTATGAATGGGTGAAAAATGCGTGAGGACGTGTATACGATGTATTTGTGTGTGTTGAGTTTCTTAGTGAGAGTAGTGAGTGCTATTTTTTATTTGTTTACCGATTCCCTATGTTCCCAAATTATGACTGATTCTCCATATATTAATTTACAAGCTCGCCAAAATAGATTTTTTTTTTTTAAAGTTTACACTTGACCTCTACTTGGCCTCCAGTTGAGGTGTCCACTATTATAATTCAGTTGGCGTAAGTTTATGAACTAAGTGCAGTTATACTCCTTTTCCCAGAGACGGAGAATTTGGTGGAGTTCGTTTACCCGTGTGGTTTTGTTAGATAGTCATCTCAGGTACGAGGAAAAAAAAACGATAAAAAAATACCGACTCGCCATAAAAATAAATGTTGGAAAAAAGTATTAGTTTAGATTTATATAAATGTAGGTAGCATACAGTTGTACAGTCCCGGATACTCGGATTTTTCGATTACGTGTCAAACGTAATAATAACTCAAGAGTAGAAGGAAACAGACCTCGTGGATGGTCACAAATGAGGTGGACCGACTAAATCAAGTCGGCAGTGGCGGGACTTGTAAATGAATGGTCCAGACTGTCGTCAAACAGAGATAGATGGAGAGAGATCGTGCAGCGAGCTACATCAACGTATAGAACTCAATCATAGTGACCACGACCGTTCTGTCAAGGACGAAACAAAGAGGAAGAAGGTAGCATAGAATCTACAACGCGGGCCCAGTGCCGATTGAGAGATGTCAAATGTCTTTGAATTTTTGTATCTAGAGCATATAAGTTTCCTATTCGGTTTTGAGAGCTGTGGTGATGAGATTATTTATACAAAGTGAAGTGTCCGTCTGGGTTTGAACCTACGGTCTGACGTCAGACGAAATAACTGTTGTGGAAAGTAAATTCGATCCATAACTTCACTAAAAAACACAACGCAGAACTGGTCTAGGCGGCAAGTTATTAGATAGTAGACATGACCTGTTAGGCACCCCTGACGACTATCGTGAATCGAGTAGAGCAAGTTGGCGAGCAACGAATGGCGAGTGTGCAGTTCGGGTAGTTCTATGGCGGCGCTATAAGCGATGGCGATAAATAAAATGACTGCCCAAATTACTTGCTGGTATGCATCCTATCTGATCATCATCATCATCATCATCATCTCAGCGTTAATCCCAGTCGCATCCGAAGCTTTTCAGCTTTGGAGTCTGGGGTCCGCTTTACCAATCTAACTGCTGATTTTGGCTAAACTTAGATGTTTTTCGTGAAGCGACTGCCGTCTGACCTCTACATTCTACAACCCGAAGGCGATATCGAAGTATTGCAGTTAGACCAATTGTTCGATTTTTGAGAGCTCCAACAACCCGTAATGACTACTATTAGACGTTCGTGTGGCAACCGCGACTAACGGCTTAACGAGCTTTCCGAGGCACGACCAGACCAGTGCAAATATTTTTTTTTTTTTTACAGACTATAAACCAGCGCTTGACCGCAATCCTGCCTG